>CM056056.1:88232775-88747321 GCA_029574335.1 Rana kukunoris | reverse complement strand
CCAGCCTTGTTTGGTCTCTGTATTGGGGTCTTCTCTGTGGATATCGAAAAGGTTGCCTCCATCCTTGGGTTCTGAAAGGTCTGTTGTCTTCTCTTCATGACCGGTGGTCGACCTCTGTATTCCCTGGGAAAAAAATTTTCCTCTATTTTGAGGTCTTCTGTATGGAGTTTCCTGTGGATAATTTCTCAGTGGAGAGAATCTATTTCTATGTCTTGGAATCCTTGGTGTATATGGTGCTTGGGTCTTCTTTCTTCACTCCGTATTCTTTCTCTCTGTGTTTGTCTTATGGGACTTACTTCCTCTCTTCTTTGCGGTGGTGTAGCATTATTAATGCGTAAGGTCCTGTTTGGTCTGATTGTTGTTGTTGTAGTTGGCTGCCATATATTAGTTTCCATATCTGGAGAATCTCTCTTGATTCTTCCACCATGGAATTATTCATATAGGTGTCATCCGTTTGCCATTATATACGTTGGTCCTTGTAATCCAGGACATCTCTTTGAATTTTTTTCTGTTTTTTCTGTTGGATCTCTTTATCGTATTTTGTAATTATTTCTTGTAATAGTATTTCTTTCTCTTTGTATTGTGGTGTGTTTGAGAATGGTGAAAGTTGATCTTTTACGTGGAGAATTTCAGATTCTATCATTTTTAGTTTGACTTGTCTTCTTTCCAATATTTTATGTAACAAGTCATTTTCCCTTTGGTTGAAAAATCTGTACCATTCTTCCATCAGATCTTTATCATTGATTGCATCATTGGGTGAAATATCCCATCTTAACCTTCTAGGTGTGATTTTCTCTGCTATATATTTGCCCAAAGTGGCTATGTCCCACCAGACTCTGAGTTGTTTTTCTAAACAATGTCTCAGTTGTTTGAATAAACCATCTGTGTCTTGTTTAGTGACCACTTGTTCTTGATTAAAAACTTCTCCTAGATTAATGCTTCTATTGTGACCTTTTTCGACGTAAGAACGCGGTTTCTTTCTCCGACAGAACGTACGTCGAATTCAACACAGGAGCCTCTAGTGTTGAGACTACGGTCTGAAAAATCTCCAATATGGAGAACGACCGGAAGACAGAGAGTTTTTCCGACGTAACGTCGGAGGGCGTTCTTTCGATATCACGTCCGTATTTCCGACACTACGTCGAAGGCATTATAAATAAGGAAGTGCTGAAGGCTCAAAGACACACTCCAACGACGTCACAACGACGAAACCGGTAGAGTGTTCGTCTCTTCAGAGCCACAGCAAAGTTTTTATTCAATGCTCTTTTAACCACATGTAAATTGTAAGTACCCATTTGTTTTGTCAAATAAACTTTTATTGTGAGACGGTATCACACTATTGGGCACTTTATTTATCCTCTCTATGAGCGGCTGAACAATTGGAAAAATCCATGGAAGAAAACCAGGCAGCCTTTTGAAGTTTGGATACTCATTAAAAAGAGCCTACTACCCCTGTGGGGAATTGGATCCGGTGAGTGCGGGACCATTGGGAGAGCACTGATTGATCCACTGAAGGCTATTTTCTGCATGAAGCACTTGTCACTTTATTTCATATGAAGAAACACATTTTTTGCTTTTTCATTATTTTAATTATTGAACTACTTATTGTCAATTTTTGGATTTTGATCGGACTATATGGACTACTATCACTAGGATATTTATTTATTTACCACATCATATTTTTATATTACATATATTTACTATTTAATTATTTTTCATATATTGTGCACTTTATATATATTATGGATGACTAGCACTTTCAGCACATTATTTTGACCATGTACTATCAATGGGTATGTGCCTATTATTGTTCTGATGAAGCTGATTGTTATGCGTGCTGGCTAATTCCCGCCCCCATGCAGCTGCACAGACATGCAAATTGGGGTGTCTTTTGTCACCATGAGTTGAACAGCATCTGTGTTCTGCCGGGTACCTAGTTTAGGACATTTATTACGCTCTGGTTTTGATGCCTGGCTAAGGCTGGGCTTCATGGTGAGAAATAGCTTGAGTTCCGTTGATTCGGAAAGGCATACAGACAGTGTTAATGTTGTTGTTGGTGGTGGTCAACATGGCCTAGAACACAATTTGGTGGTCTTGTTCCACCTACGCATATATTTGCCCCTAATTCCATGGCCGTCTGCCTATTATCGTTCTGAGGAAGCCGATTGTTACATGTGCCTGCTAATTCCCGCCTCCATGCAGCTGCACAGACATGCAAATTAGGGTGTCTTTTGTCACCATGAGTTGAACAGTATCTTTATTCTGCCGGGTATCTTGTTTAGTATTGTCATTGTGCTCTGGTTTTGATGCCTGGCTAATGCCGGGCTTCATGGTGAAAAATAGATTGAGTGCCGTTGATTCGGAAAGACACGCAGACAGTGTTAATGTCGTCATCGTTGTTGTTGGACAACATGTTCTAGAACACCATTTGATGGTCTTGTTCCACCTACGCATATATTTGCCCTTAATTCCATGGCCGTGTGCGTATTATTGTTCTGATGAAGCCGATTGTTACGTGTACCGGCTAATTCCAGCCCCCCATGCAGCTGCACAGACATGCAAATTAGGGTGTCTTTTGTTACCATGATTGCACAAGCACTGTGTTCTGCCGGTACCTAGTTTAGGACGTGTGTATTATGCTCTGGTTTTGATGCCTGGCAATGGCTAATAGGGCTTCATGGTGAAAAATAGCTTGAGTTCCATTGATTTGGAAAGGCACACAAACGTGTGTTAATATTGTTGTTGGTAAACATGGCCTAGCACACAATTTCATGGTCTTGTTCCACCTACCCATATATTTGCCCCTAATTCAATGGGTGTGTGCCTATTATTGTTCTGATGAAGCTGATTGTTACATGTGCCTGCTAATTCCTGCCCCCATGCAGCTGCACAGACATGCAAATTAGGGTGTCTTTTGTCACCATGAGTTGAACAGTATCTTTATTCTGCCGGGTATCTTGTTTAGTATTGTCATTGTGCTCTGGTTTTGATGCCTGGCTAATGCTGGGCTTCATGGTGAAAAATAGATTGAGTTCCGTTGATTCGGAAAGGCACACAGACGGTGTTAATATTGTTGTTGGTCAACATGGTCTAACACACAATTTGATGGTCTTGTTCCACCTACCCATATATTTGTCCCTAATTCAATGGGTGTGTGCCTATTATTGTTCTGATGAAGCTGATTGTTACATGTGCCTGCTAATTCCTGCCCCCATGCAGCTGCACATACATGCAAATTAGGGTGTCTTTTGTCACCATGAGTTGAACAGCATCTGTGTTCTGCCGGGTACCTAGTTTAGGATGTTTATTATGCTCTGGTTTTTATGCCTGGCTAATGCTGGGCTTCATGGTGAAAAATAGCTTGAGTTCCGTTGATTCGGAAAGGCACACAGGCGGTGTTAATTTTGTTGTTGGTCAACATGGCGTAGCATACAATTTCATGGTCTTGTTCCACCTACCCATATATTTGCCTCTAATGCAATGGGTGTGTGCCTATTATTGTTCTGATGAAGCCGATTTTTACATGTGTCTGCTAATTCCCACCTCCATGCAGCTGCAAAGACATGCAAATTACAGTGTCTTTTAGTCACCATGAGTTGAACAGTATCTTTATTCTGCCGGGTATCTTGTTTAGTATTGTCATTGTGCTCTGGTTTTGATGCCTGGCTAATGCCGGGCTTCATGGTGAAAAATAGATTGAGTTCCGTTGATTCGGAAAGACACGCAGACAGTGTTAATGTCGTTGTTGGTGGTGGTGGTCAACATGGCCTAGAACACCATTTGATGGTCTTGTTCCACCTATGCATATATTTGCCCCTAATTCCATGGCCGTGTGCCTATTATTGTTCTGATGAAGTCGATTGTTACGCGTACCGGCTAATTCCCGCCCCCATGCAGCTGCACAGACATGCAAATTGGGGTGTCTTTTGTCACCATGAGTTGAACAGCATCTGTGTTCTGCCGGGTACCTAGTTTAGGACGTTTATAATGCTCTGGTTTTGATGCCTGGCTAAGGCTGGGCTTCATGGTGAAAAATAGCTTAAGTTCCGTTGATTCGGAAAGGCACACAGACGGTGTTAATATTGTTGTTGGTCAACATGGTCTAGCACACAATTTGATGGTCTTGTTCCACCTACCCATATATTTGCCCCTAATTCAATGGGTGTGTGCCTATTACTGTTCTGATGAAGCCGATTGTTATGCGTGCTGGCTAATTCCCGCCCCCATGCAGCTGCAAAGACATGCAAATTAGGGTGTCTTTTGTCACCATGAGTTGAACAGCATCTGTGTTCTGCCGGGTATCTTGTTTAGTATTGTCATTGTGCTCTGGTTTTGATGCCTGGCTAATGCCGGGCTTCATGGTGAAAAATAGATTGAGTTCCGTTGATTCGGAAAGACACGCAGAAAGTGTTAATGTTGTTGTTGGTCAACATGGTCTAGCACACAATTTGATGGTCTTGTTCCACCTACCCATATATTTGCCCCTAATTCAATGGGTGTGTGCCTATTACTGTTCTGATGAAGCCGATTGTTATGCGTGCCGGCTAATTCCCGCCCCCATGCAGCTGCAAAGACATGCAAATTAGAGTGTCTTTTAGTCACCATGAGTTGAACAGTATCTTTATTCTGCCGGGTATCTTGTTTAGTATTGTCATTGTGCTCTGGTTTTGATGCCTGGCTAATGCCGGGCTTCATGGTGAAAAATAGATTGAGTTCTGTTGATTCGGAAAGACACGCAGACAGTGTTAATGTCGTCGTTGTTGTTTGTACAACATGTCCTAAAACACCATTTGATGGTCTTGTTCCACCTACGCATATATTTGCCCCTAATTCCATGGCCGTGTGCCTATAATTGTTCTGATGAAGCCGATTGTTACGCGTACCGGCTAATTCCCGCCCCCCATGCAGCTGCACAGACATGCAAAGTAGGGTGTCTTTTGTCACCATGAGTTGAACAGCATCTGTGTTCTGCCGGGTACCTAGTTTAGGACGTGTATTATGCTCTGGTTTTGATGCCTGGCTAATACTGGGCTTCATGGTGAAAAATAGCTTGAGTTCCATTGATTTGGAAAGGCACACAAACGGTGTTAATATTGTTGTTGGTAAACATGGCCTAGCACACAATTTCATGGTCTTGTTCCACCTACCCATATATTTGCCCCTAATTCAATGGGTGTGTGCCTATTATTGTTCTGATGAAGCCGATTGTTACATGTGCCAGCTAATTCCCGCCTCCATGCAGCTGCAAAGACATGCAAATTAGAGTGTCTTTTAGTCACCATGAGTTGAACAGTATCTTTATTCTGCTGGGTATCTTGTTTAGTATGTTCATTGTGCTCCGGTTTTGATGCTTGGCTAATGCTGGGCTTCATGGTGAAATATAGTTTGAGTGCCGTTGATTCGGAAAGGCACGCAGACAGTGTTAATGTCGTCATCGTTGTTGTTGGACAACATGTCCTAGAACACCATTTGATGGTCTTGTTCCACCTACGCATATATTTGCCCCTAATTCAATGGCCGTGTGCCTATTATTGTTCTGATGAAGCCGATTGTTACGCGTACCGGCTAATTCCAGCCCCCCATGCAGCTGCACAGACATGCAAATTAGGGTGTCTTTTGTCACCATGAGTTGAACAGTATCTTTATTCTGCCGGGTATCTTGTTTAGTATTGTCGTTGTGCTCTGGTTTTGATGCCTGGCTAATGCTGGGTTTCATGGTGAAAAATAGATTGAGTTCCGTTGATACGGAAAGGCACACAGACGGTGTTAATATTGTTGTTGGTCAACATGGTCTAACACACATTTTGATGGTCTTGTTCCACCTACCCATATATTTGTCCCTAATTCAATGGGTGTGTGCCTATTATTGTTCTGATGAAGCCGATTGTTACATGTGCCTGCTAATTCCCGCCCCCATGCAGCTGCACAGACATGCAAATTAGGATGTCTTTTGTCACCATGAGTTGAACAGCATCTGTGTTCTGCCGGGTACCTAGTTTAGGATGTTTATTATGCTCTGGTTTTTATGCCTGGCTAATGCTGGGCTTCATGGTGAAAAATAGCTTGAGTTCCGTTGATTCGGAAAGGCACACAGGCGGTGTTAATTTTGTTGTTGGTCAACATGGCGTAGCACACAATTTCATGGTCTTGTTCCACCTACCCATATATTTGCCTCTAATGCAATGGGTGTGTGCCTATTATTGTTCTGATGAAGCCGATTGTTACATGTGTCTGCTAATTCCCACCTCCATGCAGCTGCAAAGACATGCAAATTACAGTGTATTTTAGTCACCATGAGTTGAACAGTATCTTTATTCTGCCGGGTATCTTGTTTAGTATGTTCATTGTGCTCTGATTTTGATGCCGGGCTAATGTCGGGCTTCATGGTGAAATATAGATTGAGTTCCGTTGATTTGGAAAGGCACGCAGACAGTGTTAATGTCGTTGTTGGTGGTGGTCAACATGGCCTAGAACACCATTTGATGGTCTTGTTCCACCTACGCATATATTTGCCCCTAATTCCATGGCCGTGTGCCTGTTATTGTTCTGATGAAGCTGATTGTTACGCGTAACGGCTAATTCCCGCCCCTCATGCAGCTGCACAGACATGCAAATTAGGGTGTCTTTTGTCACCATGAGTTGAACAGCATCTGTTTTCTGCCGGGTACCCAGTTTAGGGCGTTTATTATGCTCTGGTTTTGATGCCTGGCTAAGGCTGGGCTTCATGGTGAAAAATAGCTTGAGATCCGTTGATTCGGAAAGGCACACAGACGGTGTTAATATTGTTGTTGGTCGATATGGTCTAGCACACAATTTGATGGTCTTGTTCCACCTACCCATATATTTGTCCCTAATTCAATGGGTGTGTGCCTATTATTGTTCTGATGAAGCTGATTGTTATGCGTGCCGGCTAGTTCCCACCCCCATGCAGCTGCACAGACATGCAAATTAGGGTGTCTTTTGTCACCATGAGTTGAACAGCAACTGTGTTTTGCCGGGTACCTAGTTTAGGACGTTTATTATGCTCTGCTTTTGATGCCTGGCTAAGGCTGGGCTTCATGGTGAAAAATAGCTTGAGTGCGGTTGTTTCAGAAAGGCACACAGACGGGGTTAATATTGTTGTTGGTCTACATGGCCTAGCACACAATTTCATGGTCTTGTTCCACCTACCCATATATTTGCCCCTAATTCAATGGGTGTGTGCCTGTTATTGTTCTGATGAAGCCGATTGTTACATGTTCCTGCTAATTCCTGCCTCTATGCAGCTGCAAAGACATGCAAATTACAGTGTCTTTTAGTCACCATGAGTTGAACAGTATCTTTATTCTGCTGGGTATCTTGTTTAGTATGTTCATTGTGCTCTGGTTTTGATGCCTGGTTAATGCTGGGCTTCATGGTGAAATATAGATTGAGTTCCGTTGATTCGGAAAGGCACGCAGACAGTGTTAATGTCATTGTTGGTGGTGGTCAACATGGCCTAGAACACCATTTGATGGTCTTGTTCCACCTACGCATATATTTGCCCCTAATTCCATGGCCGTGTGCCTATTATTGTTCTGATGAAGCCGATTGTTACGTGTGTCGGCTAATTCCCGCCCCCATGCAGCTGCACAGACATGCAAATTAGGGTGTCTTTTGTCACCATGAGTTGAACAGCATCTGTGTTCTGCCGGGTACCTAGTTTAGGACGTTTATTATGCTCTGGTTTTGATGCCTGGCTAAGGCTGGGCTTCATGGTGAAAAATAGCTTGAGTTCTGTTGATTCGGAAAGGCACACAGACGGTGTTAATATTGTTGTTGGTCAACATGGCTTAGCGCACAATTTGATGGTCTTGTTCCACCTACCCATATATTTGCCCCCAATTCCATGGCTGTACGCCTTATATTGTTCTGATGATGGCGATTGTTATGCGTGCCTGTTGAGTCCTGCACTCATGCAGCTGCACAGACATGCAAATTAGGGTGTCTTAGAGTCACCATGAGTTGAACATTTCTGTGTTCTGCCAGGGACCTGGTTTAGGACGTTTTTTAAGTTATGCTCTGGTTTTGATGCCGGGCTTCCATGGTGAAAAATATAGCTTGACTTTCTTTGGTTTGGAAAGGAACGCAGACAGCGTTAATGTTGTTGTGGTAGTCAACAAGGCCTAGAAAACAATTTAATGGTCTTGTTCTACTTACGCATATATTTACCCCCCAATTCCAAAGCGGTGCGCCTTATATCGTTCTAATAATGGCGATTGTTACGCGTGACTGTTGAGTCCTGCCCCCATGCAGCTGCACTGACATGCAAATTAGAGTGTCTTAGAGTCACCATGAGTTTAACATTTCTGTGTTCTGCCAGGGACCTGGTTTAGGACGTTTTTTAAGTTATGCTCTGGTTTTGATGCCGGGCTTCCATGGTGAAAAATATAGCTTGACTTTCTTTGATTTGGAAAGACACGCAGACAGCGTTAATGTTGTTGTGGTAGTCAACAAGGCCTAGAAAACAATGTAATGGTCTTGTTCTACTTACGCATATATTTACCCCCAATTCCAAAGCGGTGCGCCTTATATCGTTCTAATAATGGCGATTGTTACGCAGACAGCGTTAATGTTGTTGTGGTGGTTAACAAGGCCTAGAAAATATTTTAATGGTCTTGTTCTACCTACGCATATATTTTCCCCTAATTCCATGGCTGTACGCCTTCTATTGTTCTG
The DNA here is from genome assembly GCA_029574335.1 of Rana kukunoris. Taxonomy (NCBI): domain Eukaryota; kingdom Metazoa; phylum Chordata; class Amphibia; order Anura; family Ranidae; genus Rana; species Rana kukunoris. The sequence goes on along the minus strand of CM056056.1, from coordinate 88,738,624 downwards.
ATGATGGCAATTGTTATGCGTGCCTGTTGAGTCCTGCCCCCATGCAGCTGCACTGACATGCAAATTAGAGTGTCTTAGAGTCACCATGAGTTGAACATTATCTGTGTTCTGCCGGGGACTTGGTTTAGGACGTTTTTAAGTTATGCTCTGGTTTTGATTCCGGTGCTTCCATGGTGAAAGAAATAGCTTGACTTCCTTTGATTCGGAAAGGCACGCAGACAGACAGACAGAGTTATTGGTGGTGGTCAACAATTCCTAGAATGCAATTTGATGGTCTTGTTTTACCTACGCATATATTTCTCCACAATTCCATGGCCGTATGCTTTATATCGTTCTGATGATGCTGATTGCTACATGTGCCTGTTGAGTCCTGCCCCCATGCAGCTGCACAGACATGCAAATTAGGGTGTCTTAGAGTCACCGTGAGTTGAATATTATCTGTGTTCTGCCGGGGACCTGGTTTAGGAGTTTTTTTTAAGGTATGCCTTGGTTTTGATGCCGTGCTTCCATGATGAAAAAATAGCTTGACTTCCTTTGATTCGGAAAGGCACGCAGGCAGCGTTAATGTTGTTGTGGTGGTAAACAAGGCCTAGAAAACAATTTAATGGTCTTATTCTACTTACGCATATATTTGCCCCCAATTCCAAAGTGGTATGCCTTATATCGTTCTGATGATGCCGGTTGTTACGTGTGCCTGTTGAGTCCTGCCCCCATGCAGCTGCACAGACATGCAAATTAGGGTTTCTTGGAGTCACCATGAGTTGAACATTATCTGTGTTCTGCCAGGGACCTGGTTTAGGGCGTTTTATTTTTAAGTTATGCTCTGGTTTTGATGCCGGGATTCAATGGTGAAAAATAGCTTGACTTCCTTTGATTCGGAAAGGCACGCAGGCAGCGTTAATGTTGTTGTGGTGGTAGACAAGGCCTAGAAAACAATTTAATGGTCTTATTCTACTTACGCATATATTTGCCCCCAATTCCAAAGTGGTATGCCTTATATCGTTCTGATGATGCCGGTTGTTACGTGTGCCTGTTGAGTCCTGCCCCCATGCAGCTGCACAGACATGCAAATTAGGGTTTCTTGGAGTCACCATGAGTTGAACATTATCTGTGTTCTGCCAGGGACCTGGTTTACGGCGTTTTATTTTTAAGTTATGCTCTGGTTTTGATGCCGGGATTCAATGGTGAAAAATAGCTTGACTTCCTTTGATTCGGAAAGGCACGCAGACAGAGTTGGTGGTGGTGGTGGTCGTCGTCGTCAACAAGGCCTAGAAAACAATTTCATGGTCTTGTTTTACCTACGCATATATTTTCCCCAAATTCTATGGCCGTATGGCTTTTATCGTTCTGATGATGCCGATTGCGTGCCTGTTGAATCCTACCCCCATGCAGCTCCACAGCTATGCAAATTAGGGTGTCTTAGAGTCACCGTGAGTTGAACATTATCTGTGTTCTACCTGGCAGGGGGGACTCCATGATCATGAAGGTTGTTCTTCCAGAGCGAGGCTCAGCCATTGCATGCTGGTTGGGCTGATCGTGGTGTCTTCCGTGCCGCTGCTCTGCCTTTTGGCAAAGATGAAGTGTAGTTTCTGCCTTGTTTTTGTCAGAAGGTTTCAGAAGGCATTAACCTTGCTCGGCCTGGGGGTGTTTCTTTAACTGGTGCAGCCCCTGCTGCTATTGGGCAAGGAACTGCCGGACGTTTACGAGCTGGGATCCAGTCTAGACCAGTCGGGTTTAGACTTTCTTTTTGGAGATGGCGAATCGGGGTCTTTGTGATTCCCTGCGATTTCTGGTGCGGCCAGGCTTGAAGATGATCGTTGTGGTTGTGCTGATCCATACTTTTAACTTAATGGTGAGTCAACTATTATGTCTGCAGGATTTCCCGGGACAAAGAATTTATGACGTTACTTTTCTTTCTACCATGGTATGTTTGAACGTGTACGAGTTGGCTAAAGATAAAGAAGATACCGGAATTTTGAAAGGTATAGGAGTTGTCCCTCTATTTATGGAGGAAGACAAGATGATCATTGTCCATATGTACAGCCCATTTTCTGATGTTTTGAAGGTAAGAGCCTTTTTAAAGAACTATTGTGAGGAGTTGAAGGGGTTGAAAAGGTTCTGAATACTTTTAAGATCTGGACTGGGAAATATCGTTTTTTTGGGAAATTTAAGCTGGACAAAAGTTGTGTTGGGGGAGTCAAACGCCCACCTGCGGTGTTTTCGATTGGTGGTGAAAGAGGGTATCTATACTATCAGGGGCGACCCAGATACTGCCGTAAATGTTTCTCATATGGACACAATGCTTCAGAGTGCGAGTTTACAGAAAAGTGTCACTTTTGTAAGCAGATCGAACATAAGGCCAAAGACTGTACTGCCACTAGGACATGTGACATTTGTCAGGAAGCTGGCCATCTGGCTAATCAATGCCCGCTATACACATCTCAGAAGAGACAGTTTTAGGGTACTAACTCAAAGGCTAAGTCGGGGGCTGAGCAACAGGAAGCCAGTACCAGCGGTATGCGGGAGGGGGCTGGAGGACCCCCTGAAACGGGACGTTCCGACAGCGTGCTCCCCACTGCAGTGGTATTTGGTGACCAGCCCAAGGATGCAGATGGGAAGAGTGACAGCGTATGGGACATCAGGAGGAAGGCGGTGGAAGCTGCCATCTTTGATGACCCTGATGCTGTTACCCCCGGACCTGCAGAGGGCGTGAAGGCAGACCACGCGGGTGGTCTTGACGTGGTTGCAAGTCCCCCCGTGAAGAGGACAATATGGATGTGGGCATGTCCGAAGAGGATTCCCCGGGAGAGGAGGAGATTCGGGAAGGGGGTGTGCACATGGCGGGCGGTATTGAGGCCGACCCCAGTCAGTACTCAGTGCAGGCCCAGATTGGTAACCTGTCGTCAAGTGAAGAAGAGGAGGGGGAGGAGGAAATGGACAGCGTGGACAGCATAGGCAGTATCGAAGATGGACAGCAGCTGCTCCTATCACCAGAGGCAGCTGTAAAACGACCTCGTAATGAAGGGGAGGACGAGGAAAGGGTCTTACAGATCGACATACCTGGGGATTCTGAGGAATCTGCCAGTTCACCAGTAACCTGGAGAAAACAGAAAATGTTAGAGGAGGCTGAGTTGAAGGCAGATACTAAATAAACGTTATGATGGCAGTTTTTTTCTATTTTCTGATGGCGCTGATCATCAGCTCAATTAATGTGAGAAGTATGAAATCAGGACACAGGAATGCTGTGATTATGGAGTATTTGTATTCTGTTAAAGCGGACATTATATGTTTACAGGAATGTGGCATTGAGAATTTGAGTGGTATTAAGGAATGGCAGAAGGGAGTTGCAGTATGGGCCCCCGAGTAGCACCTCTAGATCTGAGGGGGTGGGGGTACTCATCAATAACCCCAATTTGAAAGTGGTGTCCTATGAGGAAGTGGTACCCGGGAGATGTTTATCGGTAATACTGGACTACCTGGGAGTGCAATTAAGAATTATTAATTGTTACGCACCTGCAGACAAAAATGCAAGAAAGGAGTTCTTTAACGTACTAAGACTGTACTTACCTGGGAGACTGGCGACGGTGGTCACAGGGGATTTTAACTGTGTGAGGAGGAGAGAAGAAAGACAAGGGGCTGGAGATGAGGGTAGTGTGGATGTGACGTCAAAAATACTTAATGATCTGGTGGGTGACTTTAGAGTTTTTGGAGCTGGAGGAGTATGTGGTGACCCCGGTTCTTTTTTCTGATCTCAGATTGATTTTATGTAAACTGGATCTAGGGGTAGGGGTAAAGTTTGGCCCAGGGGTGTGGAAACTAAATGTGTCTGTGCTGGAGGAGGAGGAAGTGTCTCAACAACTGTATATATATTGGGATGAAGACAGAGTTCCCCAATGTGTTGCTGTGGTGGGACTGGGTAAAGAAACAAATAGCTGCCTTCTTTCAAAGAATATGCAGAGTCAGAGCAGCGGAGAAAAAAAGGAGTGATGAAAGGCTTATACAGAGGTTGTACTTTATTTATAAATGTCAGCGGTGTGGTGTGGAGGTGTCAAAATAATTGAAGGAGGTAAAAGAAGAGAGGAGTAATATGTTGAAAGAGAAAGGGAAAATAATAATATTTAATGCAAACATATGTGAAATGGAGGAGGGGGAACAATGTATCAGGTTCTTTTTCAAGAAAGTTTTTTCTAATGATAGAGTTATGAGATCTGTGATCGCAGGGGACGAGGAGGTGGAGGGTGAAAAAATGATGGAGGAAGTGGTTAATTTCTATAAAAATGTATATGGTGCGCAGAAGGAGGTACCAAAGAAAGAACTGACAGAATACTGTGCGGTGGTGGGTAAGGGTCTGAATGAGGAGGAGATGCAATGCCTACTTGACCCAGTGTCTGAAAAAGAAATTGAAGACGTGCTTGGGTGCACACAGAAAGACAAAACTCTGGGAAGGGATGGTCTCCCGGTGGAGGTGAATGTTAAATTTTGGCCTTTATTAAAAGAGCATCTGGTGGAGGTGGTGAGATATTGTGTCAATAGGGGAACAGTCTCCCCTTCTATGAGAGAGGGTGTGATTACTCTTATTTTTAAAAGGGAGATCGAAAGGACATTAAAAACTGGCGCCCCATCACTCTGCTGAACGCAGTTTACAAACTGGTGGCAAAATTGTTGGCCAGCAGGCTGAGCAGGGTGGTTGATAAAATGGTAGGGGACTCCAGTTTGTGCAGTACCAGGACTTCGAATATCTGATATTCTGGTGCTACTTAGAGACCTGGTTTGCTATGCCCAAATGAACAATGTGCCATTGGCCCTGATGGGCATAGATCTTAAGAAGGCCTACGACAAGGTCTCTCATGCATATTTGTTCAGGGTACTGATGGAGATGGGTTTGCCAGAGCCCTTTTTGAACACCCTAAAAGGATTGTACCATGGGATTAAGAGCCAGGTGTTGGTGAATGGGAACCTTTCTGAATCTTTTTCTGTTTGGTCGGGGGTAAGGCAGGGAAGTCCTCTATCCCCCTTAATGTTTATTTTTGCAATTGAGCCTCTGTTAAAGCATGTGCAGAATGATAAATGCTTTAGAGGGATATTTGTGCCTGGAAGTGATGGAAGTCACGCAAAGTCTGTAGCCTATATGGATGATGTAACGTTCATATGTTCCTCCGTAAGAGATGCTAAAAGGGTGGTGTCATGGACCATGAAATACTGAAATCCTAATTCATGTATTACAGAAGATGTAATTCTGAACCCCAGCCAGGTCAACAGACTCATAAGAAATACTCATTGTCCATTGTGTGATAACCCTATGTAAAGCCTTTCTATTATCAGGTGTAAATGACTTCTGCCCTGTCTCAATTCTCCAGACGGCTCCATTGTTCTGTGGCTGGCTATTGTGTACATTGATTGACCCCCTGGGGCTTTTGTCTGAAAACACATCACAGGCCAGCCACACATATTCAGGCTATTCAAACTTTGGGACCAATCTCTGCGGAGACATTTTCAAGTCCTCATTTGCATGGTTTAAGAGGACCAGAGTGAAAACTGAATACTTTACAATGGACCAATAGGAAAGCGGTTGTTGGGGGCGGGATGTTCCAAATCCTGTATAAAGTGTGCTGTGTACGTTCATTAAAGTGTGTCCTGTTGCATCCAGTATTAAGCCATGGCTCATGTGTGGATGATTCGGCGATTCCAGGGATATTCCTAAGTCGGGGAATATTGGGTGATTTCTTTTATGGGAGAAGAAGGGAGAGGATGGCGGAGATATGCTCTAATACCGTCACAGGTGGAGTTACAACTGAGCCTATTTGGAGGCATGTCGGGGCTTAATGTCAATTGGCAGAAGAGCCAAATCTGTGTAATGAGTGGGACATGTGATTTAACAGGGGTAAAGGTGAAACAAACTGAGTCTTTGGTTATTTTGGGTACACATTTTGAGAAAAATTTGCTCAATCAGACGAATGTAATGAAAATGGTGGATAAAATATCCAAAAAGGTGGAGTTCTGGAAACTCAGACGTTTAACCTTAACAGGGAAGGTTCTTATTGTAAAGTCTGTTATTTTACCGTTATTATTATACTTTGGATCAGTTTTTCCCCCTGGTATAAAATGGACCCAGAAGATAACGTGTGTCCTGTTTATCTTCTTTTGGGGCTCCAAGATGGAGAGACTAGAGCGGAAGACAGTGCTGATGAGCCCTGAACATGGTGGGTACAGGTTCCCGGATGTAGGGACCTTCATGTCGATGCATCTTATGAGGTACTTGGCTGGATGGTCGTGGATGGTCCCTGGTAAAGTGGGGATGGTGTGGGCGAGACCTCTTGAAACCCACAGCCCTAGTAACCCCCTTGTTTTATTATAAGTTGGGTGATTTCTTTAAAAAATTTAAGTTGATGGAGTTAGAAGTTGGTGCAGTCGGGAATGCCAACTTGGTCAAGTGGTTACGAAAGGAGGAGGTTAGAGTTAACATCTTTGGTCTGGGACCGGGACACACAGACATCTGCTGGAAGAAATTTTTTATAAAAGGTGTGTCAAACAGACAGAAAGAAATAACGTGGATGGCATTCCATGGGGTCTTGATGACCAAAAGCTTTCTGAAGGCAAGGGACCTGGCAAGAGAGGAAATTTGTCCAAGGGAAGGCTGTGGAGAAATTGAACTGGCCCAACATGCTCTGTTCAGTTGTTTCTTTGCCAAGAGAGTTCGGCAAAAACTGATATCCTTTTTGGAGAATGTGGTGGAGGTAAAAGGTGTTAACATTTTGATTTGGTATTTTGGTTCGGTGGAAGGCGATAAGACCAAAGAGAGGAAACTTTGGATAGTGACCAGCATCCTGAAAGAGGTGTTGTGGGATGCCAGGTGTTGGGAGGTGCGAAGGAAATGCACCTTGTCAGAGGAGGACTGTATTAATTTGTTCTTTTCTAGGCTCTATGTAGTATTGTTGGTGGATAGGAGGTGGATGGGGACGGTAGAGGCAGATGTGTACTGGGGATGGGAAAGGTGGAAGGGTGGGGGAGGGTGGGGTTGAAATGTATTTTATGATGTGTATATATGTACTTTTTTTGATAACATTTTTAAGAAATGCCTAGATGATGTGTGAAGCATGATGCACGAGAGGATCTTGGTGCGATTCTTTTTGAAAGAAAAGTGACATGCAATTAAACTGATGGGTGAAAAAAAAAATCTGTTCTTATCAGTAGTTAGAGGAGCGCTGAAGCACCTCCTATATGGGGAGGGCGGATGCAATCCAATAACGTCATTGCACCTGGAAGGATGGTTTCAGCAGGGGCTACGCCGTGCCGCCCGACAGATAGTGGGGGCCGGCCAATGGTCGCGTCTGAGCCATCTGGAAGGGTGCTTCTAGTGAGTATGGGTGGCTGCGCTTGGTCGAGGTTTTTTTGCCGGGTTCTAATCTGGCCTTCTGGCTGGCTGGTGTAAGCGCTATCTCTGTCAGCGATCTGGTAGGAGGAGCTGGTGATGCGTAGGGTAGAGCCATGCAAATCCACTGGGTTGATGGGGGGTCTGGAAAGGCTAGTATTGGTGGAGGCTGCTAACTGTAGAGGCAGCTCTGCCTAAGAAAACCTTGAAAGGCTCTCTATCTGGCAGGGGTGGAGGGCTGCACTGGCTGGTTGGATTTGGAATGAAAAGCCTATGGTGCATGTGCCCCTGGAGTAGCAGTCCAGGGGTGTCTGAGAATCACTGTGAGTGAGGGTCACTTTGATTTAAAGACACCACGGTCACTGCACCAACTAAACGCTTTTTTATTTATTTTTTAAGCACCAGTCTCCTGGGCCGGGCCTTTTGGCTAGGACTGGAGGAATTTTTTTTATTCCTGGCCGGAGGGCCTGGTCATTATACAGCTCAATGACCACTTCTTTCACTCTCCTCTCCTCTCCACTATCCTTCATCATCCCTTTCCCCCCACTTTCTTTAATTTAAGCCTATGTTTGTCACGTTTTGTTCACTGTGTGACAAGTAGGGTGCTGGTCCACGGGCCAGCCCTGAACGTCTTGGGAGTAGGTGGACACGGCCTTCTGGCTTAGTTCACCTGCTCTCATGGGGTCTCCCTTTGGGGGAATCCCACCCTGTATTGGGAGGGTTCTGTTTCGGCAGTCCCTCCAAGGAAGTTGGTCCGTGTTGGCTTTGGTTGCTCGGAACGCAGTACCTCAGTCCCCGTCTGGAGCCTAATGCCCCGGGGGATCAGGGGTTGGGTCCCTTTTCACAGGAGGACCATTTGACGTTGCACGTTTTTGTGACCACTCTTTATGTGTGTGCACATTTTTTCTGCACTGGGCGAAGTTTTTGGGTGTGTTCACACGCCATAGGCTTTTAAAAAAAAAAAATGCCCCCATGCAGCTGTACAGACATGCAAATTAGGGTGTCTTAGAGTCACCATGAGTTGAACATTATCTGTGTTCTGCCAGGGACCTGGTTTAGGATGTTTTTTTTTAAGTTATGCTCTGGTTTTGATGCCGGGCTTCCATTGGGGAAAAAAAAGCTTGACTTCCTTTGATTTGGAAAGGCACGCAGATAGAATTAGTGGTGGTGGTCAACAAGGCCTAGAAAATAATTTGATAGTCTTGTTCTAGCTACGCATATATTTGCTCCTATTTCCATGGCCGTAGGCCGATTGTTACGTGTGCCTGTTGAGTCCTGCACCCATGCAGCTGCACAGACATGCAAATTTTTTATTCCTGGCCGGAGGGCCTGGTCATTGTTGAGCACAATGACCACTTCTTTCACTCTCCTCTCTGCTCCGATATCCCTTTCCCCCACTGTATTTAATTTATTGCCTATGTTTGTCACGTTTTTGTATTTTTTTGTTTGTGCATGTTTTGTTCACTTTGTGATTAGTAGGGTGCCGGTCCTGGGGCCAGCCCTGAACGTCTTGGGAGTGGGTGGGCATGGACTTCTGGCTAAGTTCGCCTGCTCTGATGGGGTCTCCCTTCGGGGGAGCCCCACCTAGTACTGGGAGGGTTCTGTTTCGGCAGTCCCTCCAAGGAAGTTGGGTCCGTGTCGGCTTCGGTTGCTCGGACCACAGTACCTCAGTCCCCGTCTGGAGGGACTGAGCCCGGGGGATCAGGGTCTGGGTCCCTTCTGCACAGGAGGACCACTTGACGTTGCACCCGTCTGCACGTTTTTGTGAACACTCTTTATGTATGTGCACATTTTTTGTGCACCGGGTGGAGTTTTTTGGGTGTGTTTTTAAAAAAATTAAAAAATAGCTTGACTTCCTTTGATTCAGAAAGGCACGCAGACAGTGTTAATGTTGTTGTGGTGGTCAACAAGGCCTAGAAACCAAATTAGGGTGTCAGACTCTAACCAGTATCAACCAAGTACCTGGCCCCTAGAAATTAATGTTGGCCAGCTTTCAGTGGGGCCCCTCTTTGGGTGGTGTACTGTCTGTTTAAAAGTGTGGGTGAATGATAGTAAATATTCTGCTAAGCAGGTGCAGTTTCTATTGGAGCTAGCAGTGTGTAATGGACTCTCAAATGCAGTCTCTGCTAACAGGTCCAGCAGACTGTCAGGAAAACTGTGCTCAAGCCCATGCTCAGAAGGGAATGCCCGTGTTCAAAGAAATGCCCATGCTCAAAGAAATGCCTGTGCTCAAAAGAATGTTCATGCGCACAGAATGGCCCATAGAACTGTGGTGTTATAAAAATAAAGGAGTGGTAACAGAAAAAATCACTTGGAAGTTAAACCAATCATGTTTTGCATGTTCATTTATGGAGTGCATACTTTTGCATACATTATTTGTGCTTAAAGGTTTACCTCTTTCTCATTAATTCTGTTTTAGGATCATTTCACACTGCTCTGCTGCATTTTTGCTGCAGCACATTTGCAGCTCGTATACTTGTGGTTTTCCTGTGGGTTAAGCCGTGATTTCCAATAGACTTTATTTTATGTTCCACATTTTGGTGCATTTTTTAAAAGCGCACCGAAGATGCCGCATGCAGGACTTTTAGTGCGTTTTAGAAAACATACCTAAAAACGCAGGACATAGTAGAAAGCCTATGGGAAACTGGAGGGGGTGCCGTGGCCCCGGGCTCAACATTTAGGGGGGCAAATTTTCACGCCAGTGTGTGAGACTACTGGCTGCCTCCTCCCAATTTTAGGTTCCTGTGTCCCCAGCGCTCCGGCGGCCATGTTCAGTGTCCGGCACCCTGTCATCGGGCATATGGGGGTCATGTGAGGAGTAGGGCTGGCCTGTCTGCGATCGCGGTTGCTCCTGAAGTCCTGCCTCTGCACATGATGCCCAATCACAGTGCGCCAGACACTGAACATGTCGGCTAGAACTCGGGGGCTGTTAGCTGCTGTCTTCACTTCCTATCTGCCAGACCGGTGCAGGCCAGGACAAGAAGGTGAGTGAGACTCCCTCGTGAGAGTCATGTTACTGGGCCCGGGGGGATGAGAAAAAGAGAGAGGGAATACTGTAGGCAAGACAGTGTAGTGTAGTATGGTGGTCAGTGTAGTGTAGTATGGTGGTCAGTGTAGTGTAGTACAGTGGTCAGTGTAGTGTAGTGTGGTGGTCAGTGTAGTGGACAGTATAGTATAGTGGCCAGTGTAGTTCTTAGTGTAGTGGACAATATAGTGGTCAGTGTAGGGTAGTGGACAGTATAGTACAGTGGTCAGTGTAGTGGACAGTGTAGTGTAGTGGTCAGTGTAGTGGACAGTATAGTGGACAGTATAGTGGTCAGTGTAGTAGTGGTCAGTGTAGTGGACAGTATAGTGGTCAGTGTAGTGTAGTGGAATGTATAGTGGTCGGTGTAGTGTAGTTCTCAATGTAGTGGACAGTATAGTATAGTGGTCAGTGTAGTGGTCAGTGTCATGGTCAGTGTAGTGTAGTGGACAGTATAGTGGTCAGTGAAGTGTAGTGGACAGTATAGTATAGTGTAGTGGTCAGTGTAGTGGTCCGTGTAGTGGTTAGTATAGTGGACAGTATAGGATAGTGGTCAGTGTAGTGTAGTGTATTTCCCAGTGTAGTGGACAGTATAGTATAGTGGTCAGTGCAGTGTAGTGTATTTCCCAGTGTAGTGGACAGTATAGTATAGTGGTCAGTGTAGTGTAGTGGTCAGTGTAGTTTAGTGGTCAGTGTAGTTTAGTGGTCAGTGTAGAGGTCAGTGTAGTTCTCAGTGTAGTGGACAGTATAGTATGGTGGTCAGTGTAGTGTGTAATGGTCAGTAATTGAATCTGGTTGGTCAGAACTATTGTATTGTTGGAAGGGACTAGTGGAGTGTCTAAGTCTGCAGGTATAAGGGGGAGCAAATTACTTGCCTTGCCCCGGGTGCTGACAACCCACGCTACGCCACTGCCCGCACGCAAACAGCGAAACCACTGCAGGGCAGTGTGCAATAAGTTTTATTGCCCCGGCTGAGGTTTTGGTTCTGGCAATAACCATGAAAGAATGTGCTCAATACAGAGTGATAGGTTCCTAACCCATATTGCCCTCTACCCATAAACTGATATGTGATGTGTTTTAAACATATTAAAAATACCAGTGTTACCTAAGTGCCACCGAGGGGACAGCCCCTTTCAGCTTTCCCTGTTGACAAAGAAAGGAGATTTTTTTTGTAGGTAATAAGTCATCTGTGTTTCCCCACGTTCTGGCCTTGTAACAAGTTTGGTAAGTTGTGTGTGTATTCTGCACTTACACACAGAGCGGTAATGCTAGACACTCTGATACAAACACACCAGCCTAGTCACAGTCCATCACTGTGCTGTCTACCATAACTGGATGGAAAAGGTGCTTTTTCTCAGTGCTGAGATCCGAGCTACAGTACATCACATCTACTCTGTGCCAACATTGCTTTACAATGTCATGTCCAAGACCACCACTGTTAGTAAAGACAGCATTTGCTCCTGCAGTATGTAACAACTGCCCTCATGTTAATAGTAATCTATCCAAATACATGTCCCTCGACTGTAAATAAAACAGTAGTAAATCTACTCTGAATATGTGATCTCCTTTAATATTACCGTCATATTTAAAGGTGTTAAAGTGAACCAGGTTCACTTTATGTCCCCTCGCAGTTATTTACTTTCAACTTCCCTTCGCTGCCTGGCTGCTAAAAGAGGTTTTATTTCTTTTGACAGTCCCTTTTGTATTTTGGGGGGAAAGAGGGTTAGGGCCAGGACACCCTTCAATAGGAGGACAGCCGTGCAGGGAAAGGCCCCAGCGAGGTGCCACTTCTGTACATGCAGAAATGCTGTCTCCTCCTATGGTAATGTAGCGCTACCCCCTAACGAACAGAGGCAGTCCTGCTTCCAGAGTATATTCTTTTCTCCCGTCACCACTCCTGCCGGAGTGGGCGCAGTGCACCCCGACAGGCCTCTCCCACAGACCTGGCAGCCAGAGTGTCACTGAGGACGCTGAGAAGGAACAAGTCTCTGCCACTGACTTGGCTCTAGTAAATTAGTAAAGGCCTCTGCCACAGGTCCCATACTCGAGAGCAATAAAGCGTATCCTTTCAGTTAAGTCCTTTTGAAGTAGGGGAACCCAGTAAGTTACTGGGACCCCTCAAGAACTCAGTTGCTCTGAGCCATGAGGGCCCAGGGTAAGGGAACTCTGCGTAGCACGGGCCCCGGCCAGGTAGGCCATAGCGGTGGGGCCCGTGATGTGCGCACACCCCGAAGGTGGGTGCCGCACCTGGAACCAAGAACCTGCGAAGAACCCCGAAAAATTGAGTCTGTCACAGATATACCCTCCCCCAGCATGCCCCGCGAGGGAAACACTTCTCCAATTGGCTGCTGGGGAAAAGTGGCTCTGCCTGAGTCCCTCTGGCACCATTTGCCGCCCAGAGATGGAACTGCATCCCTGGAGCGCAGAATGACCCACAGGATAATTCAGGGCTGACAGCAGCCCAATTTAACACAAATCAACCTGGGTGAGAGCAAATAAGTTTCTCACCCCACTAAAAGTAAGGAGGCGCTACACAAAAGTCCTTTAACAGTTCCTAACGCAAACGTAACAGTTCTTTCAGCTCTACTACAACTGCCTCTTGTAGTTCTTCAACACTGAGCTCCCGGTCTCTCACTAGACCCTCTGATTCACTAACTCTGAATCCCTTGAGCTCCTACAAGATTGCGGTGGTATCGCCCTCAAGCGTCACCCCTGCTTCTCTGCTGGGTCCATAGCTTGGCACTCCAGATACTGCTCAAGCTTCACCCCTGCTAACTGGCGAGGTCTCCGGCTTTACTTACAAGGCTGCCCTGCAAGCGTCTCCTCCACAGGTTTGGTCCCTTACTCGATCACCGCTTTAAGTTTCCAGATTATCCATTGTGCCCTTCCGGTAAGAATATGGTTCCGGTACTTGCTTCAGTTACTCACAGTCCCTGGTAATAATGTGGTTGGTCCCTTTGTGGCAACAGCTTCCCTTTTACCTCTGACCACTTGACAGGTTCTCTGCCCGACAGAAGCATCACTTCTGGTTGGACCGCAAGCCATAGTCCCAACCCTGCGCTGCCCTCTTACTTCTGAATAGGCCCTCACACAGCCAAGCCTAGCAAACCAGGGCATACAACACATGTCCACCGAGACTGCCGTCCAGGTGACGCAGAACATTGATTACCTGACCTCACCCGAATATATAGGTTCTCCCAGCAGGTCGAGGGATTTAAGAAAACCCCTGCCCATTGGCTGAGATACCCCGTATACTTATAGCCTGGTCTTGGCTTGCCCTTCTCATATCTAGTACCACCAAGTACCTGGCCACCTAGTGGTAGAAGAGAAAAGTGCAACCAGGCCAAACTTAGGGAAGAATCAATAGATCTCTATCAATTGACCAAGATAACTACTCTTGACAAGTAAATTTGTGAGGAGCTCCTTGACTAAACCCAGGGTGCTACAACTGTGTGCCCCAAGCACTGGTGTTTTGCACGCCACAGGCTTTTCAATAGAAAAAAACTGGTGTTCATAATATAAATGTAATGCTGCTGAGCTGTAGTCAGCCTGGGCTTTAATTGATTAGCTTTCATTGGGTTTTCCCTAAGCCTAGAGTTATTGTTTGCTTCTGCCTGCTGTTGGGGAATGTCTCTGGCAATAATGTAAGTGTTGGTCGTGTGTACGCGGCCTTACACTAAATTCTGCTATGATCACTAGCATCCAGTCAAAATCCAGAAAAGTAACCACATGACTTCAGAAAAGAAGTGGGGGTATAAATTAAAAAATACTGCCTGTCTCCAGGCTAGTGCATCAGATATGTAAATAACCTGTCATTTACAGCAAGGGGGGGGGGGGGGGGACAGACTAAAGTTTTTCTCTGTAAATCCGGTTTATTTCACTGGACAATAAAAGAGGATTGCTCAGAGCTGGATTAACTCTGTGTGGCAAGACTGAGCACAGATGATAGAAAATCTTATACTGTACATTGTCACATAAAAAAAAAAAATTGGGTTTACATCCACTTTAACTAAAGTACCAGGGGTGATACCTCATCTGTTGATACCTCATCTGTGTGCATTGCGGGAAGTTCTGCCTGCTTGTTTAACTAGATTATGTACTACACTGAAGCTGCTTTACAATCTGAATAGTAAAGTGTGCTGGTCTGGCATAAAGTGGTTGCATACCTTTACACAGCATGAGATCTAGCCTGTCTGATCTGTGGGTGCAGTAAAAAAAAAAGTCAGGGGGGTGGATGGGCACACCATTGTTTTATACTTTCCAGCTAACTACACTGCTTTTCTGTATCTCCAGGTCGTTCTGCTTGCATTGAATGTGTGTGAGTCACCGACAGTCTTTCACAGAGTGTGACAGAGAAGCAGGGAACCCGCATTCTCTGTTCAGTCAGTGCATGTTTGTACCACGAGTCACGACCTGGAAGTAAAGTTTGACATTACTTCTGGGTAGTGCAGAGGTGATGCAGGAGTAAACAGCAAATTCGAGTCTTCTGCATTTATATGTACGTGTGACAAAACGCACATGGTAATCATAAACACCGTCCTGCCTACCGGAATTTGAAACCCCCTGAAAGCGCTGGAAGGCACCAGCTCCAAGGGGTTAAAGGTCCTCTTTCTGTATTGATGGTGATTAGAGATGTAGCGCCCCCTTACTTTCAGTATGGGCACTACGCTAAAGTTAGTGGGTGAGTTATTTTGCTCCTACTCATAATTTGTTAAATTAATGGGCTGCTGTCATTCAGAACTGTCCTGTGGGCCAGTCTGTGCTCCAGGGGTGTTGTTCTCACCCCTGGGCGATAGGTGGTGCTAGAGGGGTTCTGGCAGACTCACTTTTCCCCAGCAGCCAATTTAGAGAAGTTTCACCTTGCAAGTTAGGGGAGTATATCTGGGGCAGACGCCATTTTACTTGGTCGCGGGAGGTTCGGCACCCACCTTATTGCGCGCCCAACGGACCCCGGCAAAATTGCTCGGGTCATATGTTAGGCGGACTCATGCTAAAAGGGCCCCCAATTTCCCCAGCTACACTAAACGGATCCCAAGCTGGATGCCGTTCAGTGGGGGAATGAGGAGAACCCGGAGGGGTAATCCTGCTGAACGAACCATCATTGACCAGAACTGCACTTCCTGTCAACCGGGACCCTGACTAAATTCCTGGGAGGAGCTCATTCTGCTCATTGCTCTGTGGCAGGCCCGGGGGGTGGCAGAGGTTGTCCCAGCAATCTAAGTCACTTTGGCTGCCCTTGTGGCAGGAGTCTGTGGGCGCTTCACCCACTCTGGCTAGGTGGCGACGGTGCTAGAGGGTTTCGCTTTCTCTAAATTCTGGCAGAGTGTTCTCTTCTGCTTCTCACTTTTCCCCTTTGTGTTGATGTTGGCTGTGTTGGGCTTGGAAATAAAGCCAGAAAAATTTAGAGAAGTTCACCCTAGAGAAGCCACCTGTGGTAACTTAATACGCCGATCCCAAAACAACCAGCGGCTCCTGAATGGGGTAGCGCTACAGAGATATGGAGTCTGCATGTTATGCTCTTTTTGTGTATTCTATGCCTTAAACCGGAGTTCTGCCGGAAAAAAAAAGTATTAAAAGTCAGCAGCTACAAATACTGCAGCTGCTGACTTTTAATATATGGACAATTACTTTTCCTGTCCTGGGTGCTCGCGATGTCGGCACCAGAAGCCGATCTCTCCCCGACTCTCAGGTGTAGTCGCCTCCATCTTCGGGTAAGGGAATCAGGGGACGGAGTAGGTGTCAGACTTGTCGTCAGTCACCGCGGTCATAAATGCCCAGAAGTGGGAGCAAATATCTGTATTACACAGGTATCTGCTCCCCCCCTCCGGTGTCAAAAGGGATGTTCCATTTTTGGGTGGAACTTTGCTTTAACCACTCCCTAGGTTTATTTGCTGTTAATATTTTGTGACTACACTCAATTTCTAGAGCAATATTCCCAACGCACACATTCCTGAGAGTGGCTGAAGCGTAGGTGGGTGTTGTAGTGCCCATCAGCAGAAAACTGGAAAAACTCAGAGCGAGGACTATGTTGCCAGCACACCATGGAACTCCATAAAAAGGTCCAACATCTTATTAATTGAACACGTCACAGCAAAGGATAGCTATATTTTGAAGCCACACAGGGCGCAGTCATCTGGCATGTGACCAAATGCCAGATTCCTGATGAAGTGTTCCTGTGTGGCTCGGCTGTGATGTGATCGTTCAATAAAATGTTGGACCCTTTTGTAAAGTTCCCTGATGTTCTGGTAACATATGTAGTGCCATGCTCCCATTGAGTAGGCGCTATGTGTTAAATTCAGCTGCTAGTTTAGCCTGAAGGATTATGTTAAATTGTTGGTTCTGAGTTCAGTGGGCACAAATTTCCCCCGGTGGGTTAAGGGATAGACGCTGTTTTGGCGGGGGTGATCCTGTTGCCCACCTGAACGTGTGTTCGTAGCCTCCAGTGTGGAGCTGAGTGAGAGTAGGCCCAAGTTTTTGGGGCCCTAATCAGGGATGGTGCTTCGCTACCTTACCTGCGGGAGGAAGCTGAACCAGTGGGATTTAATTGATGGACGTATCCTGGCAAATTTACCTCACTGTGCTGCTGACATGGCTGAAAGATTCTTGGCACCGTGAGTTGTGTATGTAGCGCTACCCCATTCAGGAGCCGCTGAGTATAAGCAGGATCGGCGTGTTGTGTTACCTGCCAGATGTCTAGGGGTGATACTTGTGAGTTGAAACAGAGAGCAAATGTCCAGTCTTTAGTTGGGTTTTCTTCAATGCTTTATTCCAAGGCCCAACATGGCCTTCATCAACATGGTACAGGACAGGAAGGGTTGATGAGCAGAGAGAGAGAGAGCTTGAGTATCAGGCCTTGGATATGAAGAAGAAAGGGAGCAGTCTCGCTTTCAGCAATGACTCCAGTTGAAGTGGGTAAAGTGCCCCGGACTGACCCTTGACACAGGCCTGGCAGCCGGAATGTCACTTGCAAATGTTGGGAGGACCAGGCCTCTGCCACAGGCCTGGCTCGGGCCTCTGCCACAGGCCTAGTACTTGAGTGAGCGTGAATTGAAATGAGCAAGTCCTCCCAATAGATTTAGTTACTGGATCCCGATGGTTCGTTTAAGCCCTATTGGATCACATGCCTCCGGGTTCTCCTCAAGCTGATCCCCTACCGCACAGCTCCCAGCCTGGGATCCTTTCAGAAAAGGTTTGGGACCCAGCAGCTACTGGGATTCCTCGCTATGTCAGAGTAGAGCTTCGCATGGTGTGCAACTTCGGCCAGGTAGGCCATGACTCGGACCCCGCAGAAAGCAAAAACGGCCCCCAGGCCAAGGCGGCTGCCCCAGATATAGCCTCCCTCAGCATGCCTTAGCGAGGGAACCAACCCCTCTAATTGGCTGCTGAGGAAAACGAGTCCGTCAGAACCCCTCTAGCGCCAGCTGCCGCCCAGGGGTGGAAACACACCCCTGGAGCGCAGACCGACCCACAGGACAGTTCTGAGAATGACAGCAGCCTAAATTTGACAAATTGCGAATGGGAGCCACGTAACTCTCCCATTCCCCACTAACTTTAGTGTGTAGGGGGCGTGAAGCATTTAAAATAGGCGCGTTCCCGCGGCGATCGCACTGCGCATGCTCCTTTCGCAAATTTCCCGCCGTGCGTTGCGCGAAATCACGTTGTTACGTCGTAGTAGCGTCGTTTACGTACATTCCTATTCCCGAACGAGTTACGTTAAAAAAAAAAAAATATTTTCAAATCGACGCGGGAACGACGGCCATACTTTACATGGGTTACGCACTGTTAGACCAGCAAAAAGCTCCTCTAACATTACGTAGCCAAAAAATGACGTAGGCGATTGCAAGGGACACTCGTACCTTCGTGGATCGCCGTAAAAACTAATTTGCATATCCCGACGCATGAAAACGACGCAAACTCCTCCCAGCGGCCGCAAAAATATCGCAGCGTAGATCCGAAGGCTTACGAAGACGTAAGCCTCTCGGATCGAAGCCCGAAGCCGCCGTATCATGGTTTGAGGATTCAAACTAGTGATACGGCTCGCGAAATTTGAAATTACTCCTGTCTAACACCAGTTAGACAGGCGTAATTGCTCTGTGAATCTGGGCCTTTGTGTTTGGTGCAGATATTCTTGTGGACAACTCCTCAAGGAGAACCCCTGAAACAAGAGTATGGAACAGTAAGGTAACGGCAGGCCCAAATCTAAACCAGCAGCTCCTTCGGGGGTAGTGCTACACATACTTTTTGCTCTGCGCCCAATTTTAGTCAAGGGAGCCCTACAATACTCAAGACCAGGATGTATTGCTGTACTACAGTACAATCTGCAGGGAGGTCTCACGTCCTGGCCGCGCTGTCTTGTGGGGGTACTTGCATTTCAAAACTGCCTAATTAGTATTACAAAGATTTTGGCAGCTAAATCAATTCCAAAATACGTATTTCAGCTGTGTATTTTTTTTTTTGCCTAGACTTCAGCTTTGACTACATTGTATATACAAATTAGGGCTCTTAAAACAGCATTACATTACATTACATTAACATGTTTATTTACTCTGATCCGACATGTGTGTCCCACCCCTTCCAAGAAATAAAACACGCTCTACATTTGTTTAGGCCCTTTAACAGACAATTGTACTTGTGAGTAAAAAAAAAAAAAAAAAAAGAGAGAGATCTTGTCAGGCAGCCCAGAGCAAAACTCTGCGGCTTTATGAAAGAAATTCCTAAATCAAACTTTAGCAGAACAGTGAGCTGCAGCCCTGCCCTGTACAGCCAATCACAGGCCAGGAGGAAGAACCACTCACGAGAAGCAGCTTTCCCTTATAAAGTCAAGACACATAACTGGTATTTTGTCTGTTATGAGTTTAAGGGATTACACACGTTATTTCATGTTTTCCACAATACTCCCTGAAATTTCTCTTTGGTTTCAGATCTGTACTGATCTTCTGTATGCCAAGAGGCAAATTATTGCAGCTATGTGTTGTCAAACTACTGCATACAATACAGGCTGCCATTTGAAGAAGAGTTGCTTTTTAAGAAAGCACTCAAAAGTTTGGGGTGGATGATGTAAAAAAAACGAGCTTTAATTAAAAAATATACTTACCTTCTTAAGCCTCGTACACACGATCGGATCATCCAACGGGAATTGTGTGATGACAGGCTGTTGTCGGAAAATCCCACCGTTTGTGTGCTCCATCGGACAATTGATGTCGGATTTTCTGTGAACAAATGTGGGATAGCATGCTTTAAAATTGTCTGCCAACAATTGTGTGTTGTCGGATTTTCCGATCGTGTGTGCACAAAACTCCAAAGTACAAACACGCATGGTCAAAAGCAATGCTCACCATAACACAACATTAGCAGAAGTTGCCCAAAGGGTGGCGCTAAAAAGCTGAAAAACCACATTGTTTCGTGTTTGTTGGACGACAATTATTTGCTATTTGTATGCAATACAAGTTCCTGGCCAACTCCCTTTGGACAGAAGTCCTACGCTTTGTCCCCATAAATGGATGTACGCTGCTGTGCAAATGTTTTAGGCAGGTGTGAAAAATTGCTGCAAATTAAGAATGCTTTCAGAAATAGAAGTGTTAATCGTTTATATTTATCAATTAACAAAAAGGATGTAAATGAACAGAAGAGAAATACAAATCAAATCAATATTTTGTGTGACCAGCCCCTTACCTTCAAAACAGCATCAATCATTGAATTCTTATTATTAAGATTCTTCTAGATACACTTGCACACAGATTTTTAAGTACTGTAACTTGGAAGGTAGGTTTTTTCAAACATCTCTTTATGTAATCCCAGACAGATTTAATGATGTTGAGATCAGGGCTCTGTGGGGGCCAAACTATCACTTCTTGTTCTCCTTTACGCTGAAGATTGACAATGGCTGTATGTTAGGGGTCATTGTCCTGCTGCAGGATAAATTGGGGGCCAATCACACGTCTCCTTGATGGTATGACACAATGAATACGTTTTTGGCTGTATTTCTCAGCATCGAGGACACCATTGGTCCTGACCAAATCTCCATCTGCAACAATGCAGCTCCAAACTAGCAAGGAACCTCTACTATGCTTCACTGTTGCCAGACGCTTATTATTGTACCGTTCTCAAGCCCTTCGAGAACAAACTGCCAAAAATGTCAAACTTTGACTCATCAGTCCTGGAGCACCTGCTGCCATTTTTTTGCACCCCAGTTCCTATGTTTTTGTGCATAGTTGAGTTGCTCAGCCTTCTTTCCATGTTTTATGCATGAAAACATACAAACTGGGGTGCAGAAAAATGGGAGCTGCCAATACTGTAAAAATGTACTATTATTATATATATATATATATATATATATATATATATATATTTATATATATATATATATATATAAAGCTCATATTATTCCTAAAAGGATGTGTATCTACAGCAGGCCCACTACCAGGCTGTAACGTCTCTGCAGCCGGGCCGCGGATGCGACGGGCGGCATGAGAGAGCAGGGCGGCATAAGAGAACCCAGTGCATCAGAGGCGGGCAGGCAGGTGAGGGAGCCCGGTGCATCACAGGAGCGGGCAGGTGAGAGAGTCTGGTGGACATCATCTCTCACCGCCGGCCCTGCATCACTTCTCTCCTGTCCTTACTCAAGAACATCCACTGCAGGCACGGTGACAAGTGGCATTCATCTGGTGGCAGGCAGCGTGGCAAGTGGCATTCATCTGGTGGCAGGCAGCGTGGCAAGTGGCATTCATCTGGTGGCAGGCAGTGTGGCAAGTGGCATTCATCTGGTGGCAGGCAGCGTGGCAAGTGGCATTCATCTGGTGGCAGGCAGCGTGGCAAGTGGCATTCATCTGGTGGCAGGCAGTGTGGCAAGTGGCATTCATCTGGTGGCAGGCAGCATGGCAAGTGGCATTGATCTGGTGGCAGGCAGTGTGGCAAGGTGCATTCATCTGGTGGCAGGCTGCGTGGCAAGTGACATTCCTCATCTGGGAGAAGGGAGTTACCGCTCCAGGTGGGTATGCTAAGCAATCAATGACTTCTTAGGGGATCAATGCATGAGGCAAATGGTAGGGCTATAAAATGGACAGCCGCACAATCATCTGGTCGTAGGTAGCGTGGAAAGTGACATTCCTCATCTGGCGGCAGGCAGCGTGGCAAGTGACACTTATCTGTTGGCCGGCGACGTTGCAAGTTGCATTCATCTGGTGGCAGGGGACGTGGCAAGCAGTGCCGATCCTGACCTCCCTGGGGCCCTAAGCAAAATGACATGGCACATTAAAAATGAGAAGCAGCGGGGCGCTGACGACAGTGACATGTCACATTAAAGAAAGTTGAGAAGCGGGGGGAGGGGGTTTTCTGCTGTCGGAAATGACATGTTACGTTAAATTGAGAAGTGGAGGGTGCTGACTTCTTACCTCTTCTCCCATGCAGCCAGCGAGTTGAGAAGCGGGGTGAGGGGGCGAAAATTACTTCTCACCAGGCGGGTCCTCTAGTAATTTGGGGGGCCCTTCGCAGCTTTGCAGGGCCCTAAGTGGCTTGCATAGTGAGCCTATAGGGCGGATCGGCCCTGTTGGCAAGTGACACGCTCAGGGCCGTCTTTAATATGGTTTGGGCCCTGGGCAAACATTTTTTTTGGGCCCCCCCTTTAGCTTATTTTGGGCCTGGCTGGTTTATATGTATGTGTTTTGGCGGCCCTCATTTGTGCAGCACAGCATTGATTTGAATGGGCTGCCATGCCTTTGTTTCCTGCATAAAAAAGGTGCATTCAGCATTTTAAAAATCGGTTGCCTTGAAATCCATTCTGCTTTTGCACCATGCTACTTACCTGCAGTTCTTGCACCATTCTACTTACCTGCAGTTCTTGCACACACAAACGCACTGTGTTTTTAAAAGCGTGACCTAAACATCTAAAAATGCAGCGAGTTTGACAGTGCGGGAACTGCAGATAAGTCACAGCAGACAGCAGAATGGACAGACAGTGCTATATTTCATTGCTTGATGGGCATAGGTG
The DNA here is from genome assembly GCA_029574335.1 of Rana kukunoris. Lineage (NCBI taxonomy): Eukaryota > Metazoa > Chordata > Amphibia > Anura > Ranidae > Rana > Rana kukunoris. Next base: position 88,716,247 of record CM056056.1, on the reverse strand, counting down.
TGCCGTGTGCTCAGCCTATTACATGAGGCATCAAATGAATGGGCTGCTGTGCCTGCGTAAATGTGGGCCGCCAAAACACATACAGGCCCAAAATAAGCCCATCAAGCAGTTAAATACAGACAGTAAAAGGGAGCTGTGGTGGCTCAACGTGATTGGCACTGCGCTGACAAGCCATTCACCTCTGCAGCCAAGGGTTCGGATCCCGGTCTCGGCTACATGTGAATTGAGTTTGGTGGTCTCAGCCCGGCTCCCGGTGGGTGTGCTATGCAAGGTACGCCTGTGCTTAGTACGCCCATTCCCCCCCCCCCACAAAAACCACCACACTTGCACGCACACAAAATTGGTTTAAAACACATGCACTTTGGCCATGCGGTCTCTTAAAATAAAGAGAGGCGAAGGACCTACGGGGCTGGCTGGGTGGGCTAGGCCCCCTCACTCCCTCATAGGGGGAGTCCCTCTGCCCCATTGGGGTCCCGTTGGGCCCCAGTTGGGCTCCCAAGAGGAGCAGGTAGGGCGGGGTGAGTGGGAGGCCCCCCTTCACACCCGCCATTGCCACCAGGGGCATGGAGAAGGATGGCGATTGCCTCCGGGGGGAGGGTCTGCCTACTCCCAACTCCTGCAGTCCGGCTCCTCTCTCTCGAGTTCACGCACAAAATACACTTTAAAAAAAAAAAGAAAGAAAAAAAAAAAAAAAAATACAGACAGTAATGCCATGTGCTCTGAGGCCTCACTCAGCCTGGACTGCAGGTCTGGTCTGTGATTTGGGGAGTTCCTCTATTTTACACATGGCATGGCATGGGGTCCCATGGTGCTAAAGCAGAATGGACAGACGGTGCTGTGACCCCATTCCATGCCATGTGTAAAATACAGGAACTTTTTAAAACACTGACCAGTCCTGCAGTGAATCATCAAATATTATAAAGACTTTGGGCACACTCTACAGAAAACTTCTATTTACAATATAGATTAGCAAACAGTGACATACATTGAAGAGCAGGACATGAAGAAGTCAGCCTCGGGAAGAGCAAACTGGGGATGTTATAAAATCACATTCTAATTCACTTTTATATACAAGCAGCACCCAGTGGCAGGAAGGGAGAAGTGCACGTCTAAAGGGAAACCAGGGGTTTTGTACATTTTAAAACACTGGGAAGGGAAGCAGTACTGTCACCTGGCTGCGTGCCGCTGATGATTTTCAGCCTGATTTGTGGGCAGCACAGGGGCTTAACGGGCGGCAGGGCCGCCATCAGGAATTATGGGGCCCCTTACACAGCTTCAGGCATGGGCCCCCTGGAGCAGAGAACGGGGGGGGGGTGCTGCCCCCTTAAATTGAGACGCAAAAATATATATAAAAAAAGGGGTGTAGCCATCCGGGGCCCTGGGGACCTCTGGGCCCTTTAATAAAAAGAAAAAAAAGAAATTAAAAATTAATATAAAAAATATATTTTTTTTTTAAAAAAGGGAGTTGCCATCTGGGGACCTCTGGGCCCTTTAATAATTTTTATTTTTTTTATAAAAATAAACTACAAAAAAAGGGGGGTTGCCATCCGTGACCTCTGGACCCTTTAATAAAAAAATAAAATAAAAAATATATATTAAAAATAAACACTTATAAAAAAAAAGTGGGGTTGCCATCCAGGGCCCTGGGAACCTCTGGGCCCTTTAATAAAAAAAATATAAACAGAAATAAAAAAATAAACATTTATAAAAAAAATAAAAAAGGGTGTTTGCCACATGGGGCCCTGGGGACCTCTGAGCCCTTTAATTATATATATATATATATATATATATATATATATATATATATATATATATATATATATATATATATATATATATATATATATATAAATAAAAAGAAATAAAAAGAAAAAAAAAGAAATAAAATATAAAAAATAAATAAAAAAAGGGGGGTTGCCATCCAGGGCCCTGGGGACCTCTGTGTCCTTTATTAATAATAACATTTATATTATATAATATGTATATATATATATATATATATATATATATATTAAAATAAATATATAAAAAGGTTTTTTTTATAAAAAAGGGGGGTCGTCATCCGGGGCCCTGGGGAACTACGGGCCCCTGGGGACCTCCAGACCTCTAAAAAAAATTGGCCCTTTAATAAAAAATAAAAATAAATTTTAAAAAATTGTCCGTTTAATAAAAAATAAAATAAAAATATATAAAATAAATATATTTTTTTTATTTAAAAATAAATAAAAAAGGGGGGTTGCCATCTTGGGTCCTGGGGGCCTCCGGGTCCCTGGGGACCCCTAAAAAAAAATTGTCCCTTTAATAAAAAATAAAAATATATTTAAAAAATTGGCCCTTTAATAAAAAATAAAATAAAAATATATAAAATAAATATATTTTTTATTTAAAAAAAAAAAAAAAAGGGGGGGTTGCCATCTTGGGCCCTGGGGGCCTCCGGGCCCCTGGGGACCTCTGGACCACCGGACCTCTAAGCACTGACTAAGTGGCTAAGCACTGACTAAGTGCGAAACGCGTCGGCCACACTGTATATTGTTGGTTGCAGTGACTGTGTGTACAGTTGAAAAATAAAAGACAACTTCTTTTAAGTGATTTTGGAGTGCGGCTGTCCAGTTTTCGTCCTTCTATTTGCTATCTTTTGTGAGGACAGGCAGCAACGATGCTCTCCTCAGGCTGGTGATCATCCCACCACGGCGTTTGCACAGGTAGGGGAAAAACAGGCAGCACACTCAGTGCACCCAGTAACCAACCAGAATAAAAATAAAAAACCTTTTTCTCCTCTCAGGTTTATATTAGAATATGTACAGAGGGGAACAGAGGTGTGGGGGAGGAAGTTACAGAGATGGGGGGGTACAGAGAGAACAGATATTGGGGGAGGGGTCCAGAGGGGGAACACAGATGTGTGGGGAGGGTACAGAGGTATGAGGAGGGTACAGAGGTCACATCAGTCCCTGCGCTCAATGAGCTTACAATCTAACGTCCCTAATTCGCATTCATACATACACATGGTAAGGGCAACAATTAAGACAGCAGCCAACTGCAACTGGATTGATTGATGCAAGTTTGGAGTGAATGGTGCGTGAGTGTGCTAATGTACAGAAACGAAGAGGTGAAGCTCTAACAGGAAAAGGTGGAGCCTAAAGTGGAAGGGGTGTGGTTTACAGATGATAGGGCGTGTTTTAAACAGGAAGGGGTGGGTCATAATTAAATTAGGGGGCGCATGAGTTTAGTCAGGCCTAGGGCAGCACAAAACCTAAATACACCTCTGGGCACCACCAACTTTTTTTCAATCCCACTCTTCAACTTAGTGAATGTTCTGGTTCTTTTATTTACCTACAGTAAGGTGACCAGATATTTTTACTAGCAATGGCGGCAATCAGTGAGTCTCTGCCCATTGCCACCGCCGCCCGCCTACAGCCTGTCAAGTCTTACTCTCCGGGCCCCGGCTACTACTGTGTGGGGAGCGGAGGAAGATCACTCCACCAGGGAAGACAAGGAAATAAACAGGTACGTGACTGGCTGGGACTTGAGCCAAGGCAGAAGAACGTGCGAGCGGAGCTGAATGGGCATGCGCCTGAAACTGAAGAAATATTCCCTCCGCTCCGAACAGCACATGATCATCAGAAAGGGGCACAGATAATGGAACAAATACACCCTACTAAGCTAGTAGGAGTAACAGGGGGGGTGTGTAATTCCGATTTTTTTTTTATTCCGCACTGACTGTCTTTGAAATTGCCCCAGCCCCTGTTCAAATCCAATTCAGGGACAAAACTGGTGACAGACTTGGTCCTCAATCCGGGGGCTGTCCCCAGAAACCGGGGATGTCTGGTCACCCTAACCTACAGGTTTAGCACACTATCCTGCTGGGGTAGGGTAATTTCTCATAAAAGAGAGATACAGGAATTCTAGAGATGTAACAGTTCTGGTAATGACTCACCAACCAGAGCAAAATTCCGGCATTGCTGGGTTAATTCCAGAAAGTTCCAACATATGCTCAGAAGAGCAACTAGTACATCTCCCCAAGTAGTCAACACTTCCTTAAACTATGCATGCTGCTCCCGCCCTGCACTCCATCATGCTGAGCAATATCATAGAACCTGCAAAATCAAAACAGGTGAAGCTTTATTTGCATCTCAAGCAAATAGACCTTCAACATATGAAAACCCAACACTTCATATTCCTGATATGTGCCTGCTGTACCATGTACTTGTATTCAAAAGTTTCCTGTTCTCTTTAAATTTGCTTTCTTTGTGTGAAATCCCTGGTCTCCCTGCCAGTCCCCCCTGCTTTCCTATTAAAAACTGACCACACTGAGACATCTGTCTAATGTACTGTCTTTAAAGCTTGAAGAATTAAATGAACACATTGAAACAAAAAAAACTGACCACACTAAGCAGACGAGTACATAGTGGTCAGTTCTCTAGCTATACTGGGAACTCAGCCTGCTCTCATTTATTGATCAGATTTGTCCTGAAACACACACACCCTGCACAGCCTTTTACTAGGATGCTCAGTGTCTTGCTGTTTCCCCCTCTCTTAGCTCTTATGCAGCTGAGAACAGAGGGAATGTGACCACTAATAAAAATGTGGGAGGAAAAGGGTATTTATAATGTTTTTTATATTTATACACAAATGTTTTTTTCTTAATTTCTTTACTAGAAATATTTTCTTTATAGATCAGTATGTGAATATAGATATTCTGGCATAAGCAGGAGAGTCCCTATTCTAAATGTATTGATACAGCTCGGCTGCAGTCAGCTTGAGCGCCAAGTCATTATTGATTCTGCATTTGTTGGGTTTCCCATGGTTTTGTTTGTGTCTGCATGTTTCTAGCAAGTAGATATAGCAGGAAAAAACAATATTGCTTAGTTCTAGCCTATTGCCAGTGGTCACAGCCTGGGTGTGCGCAGCCTATTGCATTAGGGTGTGCACTGCAAAGCTCAAACACACACTACCGATCACTTACGATGTTCATTCAGAAAGGGAAGGGGCCAGTAAATTACATACTTACTGGCTCCTTCCCCCACTCATCCAAAAGAATACCCGCAGCAACAGACGGCGGAAGAGGAGAGGAGGGAAGCCGGAAGCCATGTGGGGGGAAGGAAGGGGGAACCAGGATAGTAGGGGAAACCTGTGCTACACAAGGTGATTAAGGTGTGCCTGGGTACACCTAGCACACCCTGTGCACACACCTATGCCAGTGGTGCATACCAGGGAAGGATATACTGTAAATATTTGTGGTGACCTTGGAGAAGGGTCCTTGTTTCCTGGGCTGTTGTCAGGAGAAGAGGCAGTATTGGAATTAATTGCTTCCCAGGCCTACTGCCTGGAGAGAGTCTGTACCAACTAGGGCTGCCACCGTTCTGGGATTAACCCGGACAGTCCGGATTTTAAATCCTGTGTCCGGGTCTCAGTCCACCTAAAACGCGGACACATCAGGGGCAGCCCAAAGAACCAGTCCTCCTATCGCTCTCTACCCTCCTGACAGTTTCCACTGTTTTTCATTTTATTGTAGGGGGGGGATGCTTCAATTGGGGTATAGCCTGATGTGGAGGGATTATACTGGAGGAAAGACTGACTTGGGGGGATTATACTAGGAGACAGACTGAGTTGGGGGGATGTACTGGAGGACAGACTGACCTGGAGGGAATTATACTGGAGGACAGACTGACCTGGAGGGGGGGGGGGGGGTTGCACTGGGGAACAGGCTGTCCATGTTTGATTTAACTACAGTCCTTAAGCTTCTCGCATTATTAACACAATTTGGAGGCACTGTTCATTACGGAATGCTACATTAGCCGCAATACAACTCAAAGGTGTCCCAGGTCTTTTACAATCCTACAATGTATACTGAAAAAAAAATTGTCCCGCACCGCTGAAGTGGCCAGCCGAGATTCCAACCAATAGGTAGGCTGAATGTACCAAGTTGATTGCTCGATCAACTTGGGTACAACCAGCCTGCCTGAATTGCTTGCGATTATTGCTAGTGGCTGCTATAGAAAACAGTTGCCGGCAGGAGGCATTCCCCTGTTAACACTGCTTTTTGTTTAGACCGCCTTGTGATCCAGGCACCCCCGGCCAGAAAGAGGTTTTGGGCCTTCTTATAAATAACACTGGACCTGCCCAATCTGTGCCTGGATGATGAAAGTGCATCAGCACACTATTATGCCTTGTACACATGGTCGGACTTTTGACCGCACAAAAGTCCGCCCTGAGTCCATCGGAAGTCCGACAGAACAGTGTACTCGGCATTAGGGCTTCCTAGAGCATTGAGCAGTGTAATAGACCCCCAATGTAAGTGGGTTATTCTCACACTGACCACCAGTGTATGGGGTAATCTCTCCCTCTGACCCCCAAATTGAAGGGGGACGTTTCACATTGACCGCCCCAACGTAAATGGATACTTCTCACACTGACCACCAGTGTATGGGGGTATCTCTTCCACTGACCACCAATGTAAAGGGGTACTTCTCCCACTGACCACCAGTGTATGGGGGCATCTCTTCCACTGACCGCCAGTGTAAAAGGGTACTTCTCCCACTGACCACCAGTGTATGGGGGCATCTCTTCCACTGACCACCAATGTAAAGAGGTACTTCTCCCACTTAACACCAGTGTATGGGGCATCTCTTCCACTAAGAACCAATGTAAAGGAGCACTTCTCACCCTTACCCACAATGTAAAGGGGTAATTCTCCCACTGACCACCAGTGTATGGGGGCATCTCTTCCACTAACCACCAATGTAAAGAGGTACTTCTCCCACTTAACACCAGTGTATGGGGCATCTCTTCCACTAAGAACCAATGTAAAGGAGCACTTCTCACCCTTACCCACAATGTAAAGGGGTACTTCTCCCACTGACCACCAGTGTATGGGGGCATCTCTTCCACTGACCACCAATGTGAGGGTGCACTTCTCACACTTACCTACAATGTAAAGGGGTACTTCTCTTACTGACACCTAAACATTTTTTTATTTCTTTAAGGTTCCATGAGCTTTGGATATACTTTTAGCTGGGGTTCCTTGAGACCCACAAATTATTTTTAGGGTTCCTCCATAAAAAAAAAGATTAAGAAGGACTGATCTAAAACCTGTCATATACAACTCCAATTTCCTGCCGAATCTGCAGATATGTTAGCAGTGGGTAGCCCTGTTGGCACCAGCCAGCTCAACAAAAGATGAATTATTCAGTCAACTTTTGTCAAAGGAGTCGGTGATGAATTGTGGGCTGAACAGTGACTGCGTCCAATCAGATGTGGCCACTGTTCGGACATTATAACAACCAAGTCCAAATATAAAAGTAGCAGGGAGATTCCTCCATCTCTATCATGGACCGAGGGAATTCTTTTCTATCCCAAGAGAGACCAACTGTAAGGTTGTTTTTAAAGTGCATTTACCCTTTAACATTCTGAATCTCTACGTATCTTTTAGGAAGAATACTGTATGCACACATTGCACAGTTTCACTGGACACACTTTGGCAAACAACAACCGCACACAGCTGGAGACATACAAATATCAACTGGTCTTTTACACGTGTTTTCCAAAATACTGAAGTCAGATTTTCCAAGCAGATAAGTTATTGTGATGGACTGGAAATTATACTGTTGTACTGTTATCAGGTAAATAGACACCATACAATTTTTTTTTTTATTATTATTAAAGGGTAACTCCACTTTCATGGGGGAAAAAATAGCAGTACACTTTCTGTATACAGAATGTGTACTGACCACTCCCCAGATACATAATTTCCTGCTTGTGTGATTGGCTCACCAATTTTCCCACCAATTCTGCCTAAGATACAAGTCAGATTTCAGGCATCCCCTGCAACAAAAATTGTCATTTTTGGAGATATACTTTAAATAGGAACCCGTCTAAAGGGAAGCTTTCCTCATTAGTGCTCTGCAGCTGCACACCTGACCACTCCCATTAGACCCACTAAGTACAGAGGCACAGACTAACACACAGGGACTTCTTCAGAATAACAAAAGGTGGGAATCTGCAACAAAGGTTGTTATAATTCTTGTAATGTACATAGATCACCCGGGGGGGCATGTTTTTTTCTCAACAAAGGTGGAGTTACGCTTTAAGTTTGAGTTCTGTATATAAAAAACTGTTCGCCTCCAGCCCAGGTGCGGTTACCAGGTGTAGAGACAGGTGGGTGGCTGAGGTGCCTGATATTCAGGGGGAGGACTGGGATGAGATGTGGACGCATCCTTTTCAGCACCTGGTGGCAGCCAGGGATAAGTTAAACCATTTCAAGTTTTTGCATAGGATCTATTATACGCCAGCCAGGCTGGCGGCTATATACCCATCGGTGCCAGCCGAATGCTGGAGGTGCGCTTTTGCTCCTGCAGCGGCAGAACATGTGTTTTGGAGTTGCCCTCGGATCCAGCAATTTTGGTCGGAGGTCACCTCTTGCATATCAGAGGTTTTGTTAATTCCTATCCCGTTGACGATTTGAACCTGCTTACTGGGGTTGGTGGAAGATGTTGTACCGTCCAGGGCTCATCGGACCTTGCTTAACATCCTTTTGTTTTATGCACGGAAAGCCATTCTGTTAAAGTGGCGCAAACCGGGGGCACCTAGTCTGTGCTTCTGGAAGGGCCTGGTCAACTCAATGATGCCATACTATAAGGCGACGTACCTTTCCAGGGGGTGTGGCAAAAAATTTGACATGGTATGGCAAGCTTGGTATAACTCTGACCTGACTGTTGGATAGGGCCTGATGGCGGAAGTGGGCTTCTTCATAATTCTCATTGCTGTAGTTGGAGGGCAATGACCGGGTGGTATGGGGTGCCATGCTCGATTTTTGAGGTAAAAGGGGTGGTGGGGATGTTGTTAGAGATTTTCCGGTGTTTTCATGGAGAGAGAGTGGGGGCTGAGCAAATGGGTGGGGGGGTGGGTTAATTCTGTGTTCTTTAACCACTTCCTTACTGGGCATGTATACCCCCTTCCTGACTAGGTGAAATTTCAGCTTGCGGCACTGCGTCGCTTTAACTGACAATTGCACGGTCGTGGGACATGGCTCCCAAACAAAATTGGCGTCATTTTTTTCCCACAAATAGAGCTTTCTTTTGGAGGTATTTGGTCACCTCTGCGGTTTTTATTTTTTGCGCTATAATCAAAAAAGGACAACAATTTTGAAAAAAATACAATATTTTTTACTTGTTGCTATAAAAAATAGCCCAATTAAAAAAAAAAAAATTCAGTCTAGGCCGATACGTATTCTTCTACATATTTTTGGTAAAAAAAAAAAAAATCGAAATAAGCGACTGGTTTGCGCAAAAGTTATAGCGCTTACAAAATAAGGGACAGAATTATTATTTTTTATTTTTTTTACTAGTAATGGCGGCGATCTGCGATTTTTATTGTGACTTCGACATCATGGCGGACACATCGGACACTTTTGACACAATTTTGGCACCATTCACATTTATACTGCAATCAGTGCTATAAATATGCACTAATTACTGTATAAATGTGACTGGCAGGGAAGGGGTTAACACTAGGGGCTGAGGAAGGGGTTAAATGTGTATCCTGTATAGTGTTCTAACTGTGGGGGGAGGGGGGGTGACTGGGGGAGGTGACCGATCTGTGTCCCTATGTACAAGAGACACAGATCGGTCTCCTCTCTCCCTGACAGGGCGCTGTCATTGTGAGAGCCGGCAATGAGAAATTGATCTCATATGTTTACATATGAGATCATCTCTCATTCGCCGCACAGATCGCATCGCAAACGGCCACTCTGATTGGCCGTTCGCGGCGATCTGTGATTGGCTGTGTCCAAGGGACACGGCCAGCACAGAAGTTCCCCGCTGCGCGCTCTGGAGCGAGCGCTGGGAACGACGAAAGGGGCTGCCGTAGAAACACGGCGCCCCGGAGAATTAGAGCCACCCTGCGGCCGTATATAGTCGTACGGCCGTAGGGAAGTGGTTAATGGTTTTCTTTTTTGTACTGTACAGATTTTGTACTTAGGCCTTGTTGGCCGGTTACTGACCCAGTGTTGTGCTGGGTCGGCTGTCCTTTTTTGTTTTTCTTTTGTGTTTTTGTTTCATTTGTATGTTGTCAAAATTAATAAAAAGAAATTGGCAAAAAAAAAGTTTGAGTTCTGTAAAATATGTTCTGGAAGCAACCTGTAGGTGGCAAATGACACTTTAATGAGGGCGGAAGTGACGTTCTGGTCAACACTGGAAAGAAAGTAGAGAAAGATCCACAGTATGGCAAAATAAAAGTGCTCTTATTCTCTCATCATTCTACAGGTATGAATAACTGTTTTAATTACATTTTTATGTAAAAGACTCACAATGGCTCCTCAATGATGAATGTTATCTTTGTAGCAAGGTCCCAGGCCACCTTTAGTCTAATAAGAACCTCCAGAGCCAGACAGCTAACATACTTCTGTATAGAGTGGGTTGCAAGGCATAGTGGGTGAGATGTAAGGTAGATTCATGGGTGCCAGACACTTCTTGAATGCAAAGAGATTTATTTTCTCTTGTACAGAACAGTGGGAGAGAGGGTTAAGGGCCAGGACACCCTTAGGAAGTTGGAATGTCAATTAGCAGACTCTGAGACTTCTACAGGAGGACAGCCATGCGGGGAAAGGCATCCAGCAAGATGCCACATTGGGATTGCAGATGAGGCTTCGCTCAAACGCCACAGTGTGAAAGGGGCCTTAATGCAAGGAATGCATTTAACTTGTTAAAATGCTGTCTCCTATGGCAACAGTCTTAGAACAGTTCCCAACACAGATTGCAACAAATTCCTTTACTTTTATACAATCACTTCTTATAGACTCTTAGCCCACTGAGCTCTTATGCCGCGTACACACGGTCGTTTTTTTGCGATGAAAAACGTCACTTTTCAAAGACGATGTTGCATACACACCATCGTTTTTTTCACAAAAAGCGAGGTTACGTTCACCACTCTTTTCCATTGAAGCTCGCTTCATAACTAGCTTCTGGGCATGCGCGGGTTGAAAAACGTCGTTTTAAACGACGTTTTTTACACACGGTACTTTTTGTGAAACAAGAAACACGTTTTGAAAAACGACACAAAAAATTCATGTTGGAATTTTTTTTTTTTTTTTTGAAGACAAAAAACACGTTTTGCCCACACACACAATTTAAATGAAAAACGTCGTTTTTTTTCATCACAAAAAACGACCGTGTGTACGCGGCATAAGTCTCTCTCACTAGACTTGCTGCTTCACTGCCACTGAATCCTGTGAGCTCTTCTAATCGTTTTACTTTAGTATCTTCCTCAAGCGTCACCCCCACTTCCCTGCTGGGTCCCCGGCTTGGCACTCCAGATACTCCTCAAGCATCACTTCCACTGGCTGGGTCCCTGACTTGGCATCTGCTGAAGTTTCATCATTTTTTCACTGTCCCCAGTTGGTGAGAATTCTGATCCAGTACTTGCTTCAGCTACTCACTGTGGTCCCTGGTAACAAGGCAGTTGGTCCCTTAGTAGTGATAGCTTCCCTTCTACCTCCGACCAAGACAGGTTCTCTGTCCGGCAGACCCGTCACTTCTTGTTGGACTGCAAGCCGCAATCCCAACCCTACGCTGTTTTCTTGCTTCTAGATAGGCCCCTCAGACAACCTAGCAGCCAGATGTACCCTGGATAGGCCCAAACTCTGGCCTAGCAGCCCAGGGCAGCACAACACACATTCACCCAGACAGTCGTCCAGGTGGCACAGAACCCCGATTACCTGACCTCCCCCAAAATAAATAGGCTCTCCCAGCAGGCGAAGGGAACCAAGAAAATTCCTGCCCATTGACTGAGATACCCTATATATTCTTAATCTGTCCTTGCAATGCCCTTATCTTATCCAATGTCACCAAATACCGGGCCATCTAGTGACAGAAGAGAGAAGTGCAGCAATTCCAGACTTAGGGTGAAATAAATTGACCCCTCACAACTGGACAAGGCAATGATTCCTGGCAGGTAAATATAGGAGCAATCCTGCCTAGACATCAGGATGCTACATGTTAAACACTAGTATTGAGTATTCTGAGTGTATTAGCAATAGATTTGTTCAAGATGTAAAAGTACTAAACTTTAAAATCAGTCAAAAGTGTTTGTATAACTGTGCTAATACAGGCCTAAAATAATAATTTGCACAACTGGATATACACAGTGGGGTTGATTTACTAAAGTCAAATCCACTCTGCACTACAAGTGCACTGCAAGCACACTTAAAAATGTGCATTTGGAAGTCGCTGTAAATCTGAGGGGAAGATCTGAAATGAGGGGAAACTGCTGATTTTATCATCCAATCATGTACAAGCAAAAATGCTGTTTTTTAAATTCCTTGCATGTTCCCCCTTGGATCTACAGAAACTGCACTTCCAAGTGAACTTGCAGCACACTTGTAGTGCAAATTGGATTTGCCTTTAGTAAATAAATCCCAGTATCTCACAAAAGTGAGTACACCCCTCACATTTTTGTAAATATTTTATTATATCTTTTTGTGTGACAACACTTTGCTACAACGTAAAGTAGCGATTTTACAGCTTGTATAACAGTGTAAATTTGCTGTCCCTCAAAATAACTCAAACCACTGCCAACAAAAGTGAGTACACCTCTAAGTGAAAATGTCTAAATTATGCCCAATTAGCCATTTTCTCTCCCTGGTGTCATGTGACTTGTAACTAGGTCTCAGGTGTGAATGGGGAGCAGGTGTGTTAAATTTGGTGTTATCGCTTTCACTCTGGTCACTGGAAGTTTAACATGGCACCTCTTGGCAAGTTATTTAAGGGGACAGCAAATTCACACTGCTATACAAGCTTTACACTCACTACTTTACATTGTAGCAAAGTGTCATTTCTTCAGTGTTGTTGCATGTAAAGATATAGTAAAATATTTACAAAAATGTCAGGGGTGTACTCTCTTTTGTAAGATACTGTATATACTGTATGTGTGCGTGTGTATAGAAGAGGACAGACAGTTTTTTTAATGCGTACATTGCTATAGATCACAGACATGTACAGTAAATGTTCCACACTGTGTATCTATCACCCTCAGATCTCCTTATACAGAAGCTCACACCCCGTAGACTGCAGCTCCCCGTGCTGAGCACTAAGGGGCCAGCAAGAAAAAAAAAAATCTTCCTACCATATCAGATAATTTCCTTTTATGTACATTGATGAGAGATGCAAATGTGCACACCCCTGGAAGTACAGTAATTTAGACCATCTACTCCTATGCCCATAAGTGTGGTGGTGACACCCACTCCTGTGGACTTCTATGGGGATAAATAGCCAGGATTTCATAAACACTTTATGGCTCCTGTTCTGAGATCTGTTATACCTGTAAGACTGTATTATACCGTACAGATTAATCATACCTTGTACAGCAGATAACAGATATAAACTTGATCTGCTCCACTGGAAATTCTTAAGGTGCTTGTAAAGCTCACACATCAAAAATCTAATACTGCTCACATGTAAATGTTATTATGTATGTATAAAAAAAAGTTCTGCCATTATTATGTACATATTAATATTAAGGTAAATGCAGCCTATTCTGTGTTAACATTTTAGGCGGATGTAGCAATAACCACATAGGAGTTGCAAATGTCAGGGTTCCCCACTGCTGCACAGCCAGTCACACAGCATTTCCTTCTGGCATCCACACACAGAAAACTTTGAGCTTGTTTTTGTTGTTTTATTAGGGGATAATAACTTGGATGGGGTTAGGGAGTATAGGATGCCCAATCTTGACAATAACAACACAACCAGGGACAATGTTCTCCCTATTTACAGCTCCTCTTGATCCTCCTGCACAATATCTTGATCCTTTGTACAGCTCCGCTGGGTTCACTCCTTCAGGAACTGAGAGTCTTTTTTTTTTTAGCTCAGCAACAGCCCCTTACAGGCTAGGAACACTCACCCTTAAGCCCTATACACACAACCGGGATTCCTGGTGGTATAAAGTCCGCCGGAAATCCAGACGGGAAAACCGAGAACCTGCTCTGTCACTTTCCCCGCGTACACGCGGAGAGAGCTTTGACCGGGAATCCCGGCCATGTGTATGATCCCTCGCAGTGTTTCCCCATTAGCAAACTGCCAGGTTTAAAACCGTCGGCAATCTCGGACCGGTCCGACGGACCGTTTCAGCAGACTAATTTGATCGTGTGTACGGGTGAGCAGACAGGTTTTTCCAGCAGACAAGTTTTAAAACATGCTTTAAAACTTGTCTGCTGGAAACTCGTCTGTCCGACATGTCCACTGGTTAGTACACCTAACCAGCGGACAAAAATCTCCCGCATGCGCCGAATGGATTCGACGCATGCGTGGAAGTATTTTACTTCCTGGACTGGTAACGTGGCGGCGTCAACGTCACCGCGCTGTCTGTCCACGGGGATTTTGATTTGATCGTGTGTACACTGATCAAACCAAAATAGCCCAGCAGACATATCCGATGAAAACGGTCTGTCCGACCGTTTTCATCGGATTTGTTTAGTTGTGTGTACGCGGCCTAAGATGTCAGCTACTGGGGTGGGGGCACAACAGGCTTTTTGGGGTGGCCTAGAGCAGACTTTTTCTTCACTGGCTTAACAAAGGTGAATTGTTTGTAAGATGAATCAGGGGGGGTACATACATGGGTTACAGGAGTCACAATTGCAACCCAGTCCCATGCCTCAGGGGGTCCATGCGGCCCCATGTACACCTGGATACGAGAAGCGGCGGGTTGAGGCTTATGGAGGAACTAATCCCCTCCATTTTCCTCCTGCAGCCGATCCCCTCTAGCACGGAGGGGATCTGTTTTTCTGCATGCCATCCTGGCCCAACACAGAGAATATTTAAACACTCCCAGAATGAGGCTATGATGTGCAAGAGTAGTCAGATTTTCTAAAGAGTTTAAATGATAATTGCAAGTAAAAAAAAAAAAAAAAATTCTACATTTAAAAAAACACTACAAATAAGCAAATAAAACACTTGATTTTCTAGGCTTTTATACACATTTTTTAAATAAGAAGGCCAATATGGTGGCCTGAGTTTATGGGAGGAGCCCGGAGGGTATTTAAGCAGCCCACTCACACATGCCCTTTGTCGGTTCAGTTTGCGGTACTACACGTCACTGGGCCGACTCACCTCATGTCGTGAGTCTGCGCATTCAATCGCATTCAACACCCTCCCGCCCCTTCCCTTTTTCAGGGCACTTCTCAGCATATCCTTCTTCAATTAACTACCCATAACTTACCCTTGGGTATGCCCCCTTTTCTTGGCCTACTGACCAGACCACCAAGGCACACTTCAGGTCTATTTATGTTGTAAGTCTTGTTGCGTGTTTATGTGATCCACATCACTCTCGGTCAGAGGGTAACGACCATAAATAATATTTAATTTTCTGAACTAGATCTGACATTTGTTGCCAATGAAGGCTAAGGTGAGAAGAGATGTTTTTGGCGAAAACACATCTGTGTGCAAACACGAGACCTTCGGATACACACTGTACATAAGGTCAGTAATACAGAATGGCTCACAAAGTAACTGAAAGTATGAAAGTATGTGGGTTCACCTATTTATTAACATGAGCTGGAAAAAAAAAACAGATCTACTTTTTAGATACTTTTTTACATATTTTTATACAAAGATCCAAATCATTCTCATTAAATTAAACCGCCTGAAGCATTATGTAAAGTCTTAGAGATATTTCGGTCTTTAACCGCTTGGGACCCAGGCCATTGTCGAATGACGGCCACTACAGGGCCGGGAGGCCGTCATATGATGTCCTCTAGCCGCTGGGGGGGGGGGTGCGTGCCCGCCACATCACTCAGGTGCCGATGCGTGTGCCTGGCTGCCGCAATGTCAGCCGGGTACCTTGCGATCGGCAGTCGCAGAGCCAGGGACCTGGATCTCTGTGTGTAAACACAGATATCTACGTCCTGTCGGGGAGAGGAGACCGATGCTGTGTCCCTTGTACATAGGGACACAGATCGGTCACCTCCCCCAGTCAGTCCCCTCCCCCCACAGTAAGAATCACCTAGCAGGGCACACATTTAACCCCTTGATCGGCCCCTGGTGTTAACCCCTTCCCTGCCAGTCACATTTATACAGTAATAAGTGCGGTTTTATAGCACTGTTCGCTGTATAAATATGAATGGTTCCAAAAAAGTGTCAAAAGTGTCTGATGTGTCCGCCATAATATCGCAGTCCTGACAAAAATCACAGATCGCCGTCATTACTAGTAAAAAAAAAATATAAAAAAAAAGTCATAATTCTATCCCCTATCTTATAGGCGCTATAACCTTTGCGCAAACCAATCACTATACGCTTATTGCGATTTTTTTTTACCCATACCAATTTTGGTTTGGGGACCTCAGATCCAATTTCTTTATGTAGAAGAATACATATCGGCCTAAACTGAGGACATTTTTTTTTTTTTTTTTTAAAAACATTGGGATATTTATAGCAAAAAAATATGTTTTTTTTTTTATTTTGTTTGGGAGCCACGTCACACGACCGCTCAATTGTCATTCAAAGTGTGACAGTGCTGAAAGCTGAAATTTCGCCTAGGCAGAAAGGGGGTATATGTATCCAGTAAGCAAGTGGTTAAACATGCTTTTTACTCCTAATTTCCCAGAAGCCGAGGGTCACATCTGCTCTGTGCAGAATAAACACTGTTGTTGCTGTATACAGGGCAGTTGCATGATGTTTGTCCTTACATGTCCCTTTAACAAGTAATATGAGAACTGATGATTAAGATAAGTCTAGATGCTTGTATTTATTTTACCTTTTATGGGATAGTTGGAAGCGTTAAAGCGTTACCTATGATCAGTGTAACCTCACTAGATAATAGACTAATTGCAGGTACTTGTTATATCAAATGGCAATAGGATTGCTGTATATGGCATGGCCCACAAGGTAAGAAAGGATGAGGGAATGGTGACATTTTATGGTCTGTGTGCAGCATTTCAGGAATACTTACACAGTGACGAGAGTGGGAGTGGAACATTACAGCACTGGAACGGGGATCTCATCATTAAACAGCAAAAGATCTACTATAACCACCATGCACTTGCTACTGTCTTGTGCTGTGTGTAGTCAAACACCCTGTCATGTCAGATCTTATACCACGCAAACACTTGTTGTGTAGCTGTATATACAGTATACTTGTTGTGTAGCTATATATATATATATATATATATATATATATATATATATATATATATATATAAACACACATATTTAAATATATATATCTATCTATATGAAAAAGTACTGTATGCTTATGGATACTGGAGAATCACCCTCTCTATTCCGGGATGAGAAAGGTATTTTTTTTTTCCCAATTTAGAACAAATTGGCTTTATAAGGGCTCATGTACACAGCCTGAGTAGGGCCGTACACTACCCAGATCAGCATATTTCTGCAACGGGTACGGGCAGATGTTTCCGATCAGCCGCAGACAGAAATCCTGTTTCAAATCAATGAGAGGTGGACACTGTCTGCAAACTATGTGCTGCTGTTTGTATGTAATCACTTACAGAATGATTTACCTGATGTTAGGAATGGATGTGCGCCCCTGGATACAAACTGTCTGCGCCCAGGGGAGCACATCCATCCTTATACTATGCAATCCGATTGTACAATCTACTATTAACTACGTAGTGCAAAGCCCTGCCTGATTTGATAATAATTTAATAGATTTATTAGGATTGTATACATATTACATCATTTTGATAACTCTAAAGGAAACTGTACAATCAGATTGTATAGTGCAGTGATGGCGAACCTTGGCACCCCAGGTGTTTTGAAACTACACATCCCATGATGCTCATGCAGTATAGTTGAGCATCATGGGAAATGTAGTTCCAAAATATCTGGGGTGCCAAGGTTTGCTATCACTGGTATATTGTATAGCCAGCTTAACTGCTGACAATCAGGGCCAGTTCACACCAGATGCAGTTCCGTGCGCTTTTTTTCTGCACTACAAATGCATGCACAGTGTTTTCCATGTATTCTAATGGCTCTAGTTCATACCAGTGCAGTCAGTTCCAGTCAGTTTTCCGGTCAGTGTGAACAAGAGCAAAACACTGAGGGCCAGAATCTCGTAGATCTGCGGCGGCGTAGCATTTACTATTTACACTACGCCTGCCGCAACTTAGAGACGCAAGTGCCGCATTCTCAAAGCACTTGCTCCGTAATTTGCGGCGGCGTAGTGTAAATTGCTCGGCGTATACCCGCGTAATTCAAAGGGGGCGTCTTGTATTTAAATTAAGCACGCCCCCGCACCAAACAAACTGCGCATGCGCTGGCCGTAAACGTAGCCCAGTGTGCATGCTCCATAGTACGCCGCAAATACATTGGTTTCGACGTTGAACGTAATTAACGCAAGGCCCTATTCGCGAACGAGTTACGTAAATGACGCAAACGACGGAAAAAGCGACACTGACCCGACGTCCATACTTAACATGGCGTACGCATCACCTACGCAAAGTTACCCCTCATATAGCAGGGGTAACATTACGCTTACGCAAACTACGTAAACTACGACGACGGAGCGCAAATACGTTCGGGAATTGGCGTATCAGGCTAATTTGCATATTCGACACAGAAATCGACAGAAACGCCACCTAGCGGCCAGTGTAACATTGCAACTTAGATCCGACGGTGTAAGTGACTTACACCAGTCGGATCTAAGCAAAATCTATGTGTAACTGATTCTAAGAATCAGTCGCATAGATACACAGCCGCACAAACAGAGATACGACGGCGTATCTGGAGATACGCCATCGTATCTCCTTTCAGAATCTGGCCCTGTGCATGTAGTTTTAGGCTGGATTCACACCTATGCATTTTTACTGCTTTTTGCATTTTGCACTACAGAACATCTTTCATAGGAAACCATGTTAAATGGACTGTAGTGCAAATCTGCAAAGTGCAAAAAGCACTAAAAATGCCTAGGTGTGAATCAAGCCTTAGGGCCAGTTCACGCCATAAAAATGCACTCATACGTTCCGGATCAGTTTTTCATTACAGTTCACACCACACGCAGTTCCAGTGTGTTTTTGATACAATTTGCTAGGTTCCAGTACAGTTCGGTGCAGAAAAAATTACAGCAAAAACTGACTGCACTGGTGTGAACTAGAGCCATTGGAATACATGGAAAACACTGTGCATGCATTTTTAGTGTAGAAAAAAGCGCACGGAACTGCATCTAATGTGAGCTAGCGCTTACTCCTTGTGTAATTGCACGCAAACAGCTGTGGACAGTGACAAGCTGTCCTTGATTTGTCCAGAATTCTTGTCTGCGGCTGATCAGAAGCACCTGGCTGCACACTTTGCAGAAATCTACTAATCTAGACAGTGTACAGTCCTAACTGACTGTGTGCATGGTAAACAACACAGGGTTCTCCAGACAGCAGCAATGTGCCAGTTTTTTTTCTCCTTGGGAGTAAAAAACGGGACTTGCTTAGTAAAAGCAGCACACAGTACACACAGCTAACCCTTTGATTGCCTTAGATGTTAAGCCCTTTCCCAGCCAGTGTCATTAGTACAGCTTTTTTGTGTGTAAAAAAAAAACACACCTTTGTGCGTGTAAAAAAAACTGACAGCTCTGATCGGAGCTGCTGTACTAACAATCCGATGTTTGTACAGAAATCTCTGTTATTGCGTTCTGACAGGGGGATGCCCTCCCCCACCCCCAACAGAACACTCAGGTCAGCGCTCTAAGCCATTGGGTTCAAGCACTGATCAGGAGCCGGTAGGTAGAACGTTTTTGGTCATGAGTCTACGTCAGAAGCCAGACGAACGGCCGGCTTCTGTCAGACCGGCTGCCATACACGTGGACTGAATGCTAGCCAATTTCTATTAAACCGTTCGATGTTGGCTGACATTCGGCCCATGTCTACTAGGCTTTAGTGTCCCTGGTGATGTCAGTTTTAGTTAGTTCCCCCCAGCATCAGTTAGTGTCAGATTGTCCACTGCACTCTTCACATAAAAAACGTTAGTGGATGCTATAACTTTCACGCAAACCAATAAATATACACATATTGGGATATTTTTTTTACTAAAGACATTTTGGCCTAAATTTATGAAGATTTTTTATTTTTTTGGGGGTGAAAAGGTACACAGTGTTGCATGACCACGCACTTGCCAGTTAAAGTAATGCAGTGCTAAATCACCAAAAAAATGCCCCCCCCCCCCTTGTATAATCATCCACTCTGGTTATATCTGTAATGTCTCAGGGCTTTCAGCATGTAAGGGGATTGTAACCCCTTACTGTAAGGGATTTGACCCCCCCCCACAACCACAGTACTGTCACAGATCCCCCCACAGACTGACCCCCCCACAATCACAGATTACTGTAACAGTCACAGATCCCCCCAATCACAGATTCACAGACCCCCTATTTGACCTCAGACAGTCATAGTTCAGACAGTAGTAAGACCTCAGACAGTAGTGCAGACCTCAGACAGTAACCCCCAGTGCAGACCTCAGACAGTAACCCCCACTTGCAGACCTCAGACAGAAGACCTCAGACAGTAAATAATAGTACCTACAGTAACCTATAATAGTGCAGGACAGTAACCCCCATAGTTTTTGCAGACCTCAGACATTAACCCCCAATAGTGCAGACCTCAGACAGTTTGCAGACCTCAGACAGTAACCCCCAATAGTGCAGACCTCAGACAGTAACCCCCAATAGTGCAGACCTCAGACATTTAGTGCAGACCTCAGACATTAACCCCCAGTAGTGCAGACCTTAACCCCCAGTAGTGCAGACCTCAGACAGTAACCCCGAATAGTGCAGACCTGAATAGTGCAGACCTCAGTGTAGTGCAGACCTGTAACCCCCAATAGTGCAGACCTCAGACCCCCAATAGTGCACCTCAGACACCCCCAGTAGTGCAGACCTCAGACAGTAACCCCCAATAGTGCAGACCTCAGACATTAACCCCCAGTAGTGCAGACCTCAGACAATAACCCCCAGTAGTGCAGACCTCAGACAGTAACCCCCAATAGTGCAGACCTCAGACATTAACCCCCAGTAGTGCAGACCTCAGACTAACCCCCAGTAGTGCAGAAGACAATAACCCCCAGTAGTGCAGACCTCAGACAATAACCCCCAGTAGTGCAGACCTCAGACAGTAACCCCCAGTAGTGCAGACCTCAGACACGTGTGTGTTTCCCTCAAGCGCGGGCTCCTCCTCCTCTGTGGGTGTGGTGTACCAAATGGCCGCCGCTCCGGAGCTAGGCCAGCCGGGGACTTTCCTAGGCCGATCCGGAGCGCTAGCCGGTGGAGATTCCCCCCCCCCCTTGACATTCACACAGGCCAAAATGTAAAATGCAGATAGCAAAATGCAAAAATCACTAAAAATGCCTAGGTGTGCTAGGCATTTTTAGTGCTTTTTTGCATTTTGCTGATTTGCACTACAGAACGTGTTCCATAGGAATCCATGGTAAATGGACTGTAGTTAGACGCACTGAAACCCGGACACATTATTCAGATTGGGCTGTGGCTCCATATATATCCAAGATAGTCACACACATCTGTTGCTGTCCCTGGGCTGCGGGCGGCTGTCTGGGGGCAGGTTTGGCATCACTGGGGGGCAATAATATCAGCAAGACCAATTTGGCTGCGCCCACTGTTCGCTGCAGTAGGCTATGCACACTGCATTACTACTCTCCTTGGGGCATCCAAAGGTGTCCCAGGCCACTAAAGTGTTCGGGTTTGGCTTGAGGAAAAGGTGGCAACCCTCAAGTCGTTTACACACGATCAGTTTATCAGATGAAAAAAGTCTGATGGACTTTTTTCATCGGACAAACCAATCGCATGTGGGCCCCATTGATCTTTTTTCCATCGGTGTAAAAACATATAACATGTTTTACATTTTTCCTATGGATAAAAAAACAATACGAAATTCCGATTGTCTGTGTGGAACTCCATCTGAGAAAAATCCACGCATGCTCAGAATCAAGTCAACGCATTGTCGAAAACATTGAACTTAATTTTTTTCGGCTTGTCGTAGTGTTTTATGTCACGTGTTTTGGCACGGTCGGAATTTAGTGTGATAGTGTGTATGCAAGACAGATGGAAGTCAGCTTCATCGGATTTCCGACTAAAAAATCCATCGTTTTTTTTTTCCACCAGAAATCCGATCGTGTGTACGCGGAATCACTGTAGTGCAAATCTGCAAAATGCAAAAAGCACTTAAAATGCCTAGGTGTGAATCAGGCCTTAGAGTGTGGTGGAAACCAGATTACCTGGAGGAAACCCACACAAGCACAGGGAGAACATGCAAACTCCATGCAGGTAGCATTATGGTTGTGATTTAAACTCACAACCCTAGTGCTGCCACACAGAAGTGCTAACCACTGTGCTGTTGTTACATTAGTTTAAAATAACCTAAAATGCAATCTGCTGGAAAGCAGAAAATCTGCCCTTGTAACCATATTACACACCCAATACCATCTCTATACACATAGTCTATGCTGTGTCAGTGGCAGACGCAGCGGTATGATGATAAGCACGGCACCCCATGGCAGGGGTAAGCGTCACTCCCTTTTTGGAAGAGAAATTCCAACATGAAGTCGTCCACTCCTAGCGCACAATATAGGGTTTTCTTATCCGATGTACAATGCGTCTGCCCTGTATGGAAGAATGTTTATTTAATGCCAGGGGCTGCTTGTCAGGAATACAGTATGTCAGTATTTTAGCAGCTCTCCCAAATTTTCAATTTTGTTTATATTCCCCAAGCTGAAATCTCCTCCTGTTTCTTGAGTACTATAATGGAATGCAATGGAAGAGACCCAGGGCCCTCATCCACCCAGATCGGAGGTTTTTGTCTTGAGGTCCCTATATGGATGTGTTGGAGTGAGAGATGGGGTTGAAGTCTGTCTGTGCTCCTTCTTTGGGAAGCTGGTGGGAGGAGAACAGGCCAACACACTATATAGTCAAACATCTTCCACATTCTCAGTGCACCATCCCGGAGCAGCAACCCCAGCAAAGCACTGTCAAGGTAAGTGCTACCCCATCATCACGACTCCTTACCTGTCCTGCCTAGACTATGGCTTCACCCAGATCATCAGCACTACTCTGGTCTGTCAGCTTTTTGTTTAAAACATGTTACTTTTAAAACAAATACTGAACAGTTTAATTTATAAAACAGAAATATTATAATATGTAAATCTTCAGCGAGTTTATATAATGCACTTCATTTGATCTATTTAGAAGTTAGAGATTTTGAGTGGAAACAGATGTTTAACCCTTGGATTGACGTGGACAATGTGTTTTTAACTAAACGTGCAAAGACTTTGGATTGCATGTTATTGCTATACAAATGTATGAAAGAAGAACTGTTTGAGTTGCCTCTGGTAACCCATTTTATTCTGTTACTCACTGCAAACCTGTACTTGTAAAATGTCAGGTGAAAGCTGACTGGTTGGTGCGAGCAACACAGACAGTTCTTCTTTTATATAGTTAAAATGCAATCAGTGGGGCTGATAAGGTGGTATTTTGATAATCTGTGGCAGACTTTCTCAATCCTTCTATCCCCCGGAGGAACACCTAAAATATCTTTGGTAGGGGACCGCTAATTAAACAAATTGGGGATCAATGGGAAGAATATCCCCTCCCACTGGTGTCCAGTGGAAAAAATTTCCCTTAAAGTGGTGGTCTGTGGGAAGCATTCCCCCTTACATTGGTAGACAGTGGGAAGAATGCCTCCCTTACATTAGTGGTCAGTAGGAAAAATGCCCCCTAAAGTGGTGGTCAGTGTGAAGAATGCCCCCTTACATTGGTGGTCAAAGGGAAGAATGCTCTTTACATTGGTGGTCAGAGGGAAGAATGCCCCCTTTCAATGGTGGTCAGAGGGAAGAATGCCCCCTTACAATGGTGGTCAGTGGGAAGAACCCCCCTTGTAAAGATGGTCAGTTTGAAGAATGCCCTCTTACAATGGTGGTCAGAGGGAAGAACCCCCCTGATAGTGGTGGTCAGTTTTAAAAATGCCCTCTTACAATGGTGGTCAGAGGGAAGAATTCCCCCCCCTTTTAGTGGTGGTCAATGGGAAGAATGTCACCTTATAGTGGTGGTCAGTGGGAAGAATGGCCCCCTTACAATGGTGGTTAGCAGGTCCCCTTAAAGAGATGGTTAATGGGAAGAATGCCCTCTTACAACGGTGGTCAGTAGGAAGAATCCCCCTTATGGTGGTGGTCACTGGGAAGAATGTTCCTTACATTGGTGGCAGATAGGAAGAATGCCCCCTTACAATGCTGGTCAGTGGGAAGAATGCCCCTTTACATTGGTGGCCAGTGGCAAGAATCCCCCTTAAATTGGTGGTTAGTGGGAAGAATGACTCTTACATTAGACATCTGTGAGACAAAATGTCTCCTTACATTGGTGGTCAGTGGGTAGAAAACCCTGTTACATTGGTGGTCAGTGGGAAAATGCATTCTTACATTGGTGGTCAGTGGGTAGAATACCCTGTTACATTGGTGGTCAGTGGAAAAATGCATTCTTACATTGGTGGTCAGTGGGAAGAATGCCCCTCTTACATTGGTGGTCAGAATGCCACCTATACAGACAGCTAAAAAGATCATTGATGTCTTGCAATTGGCTCTGCCTGATGAATGGCATGTTCTGCGGTGTTCTGGCTAAATGATACAAGGTGCATGCAATAAAGAACAGCTCTGTTTTTATATGACTGCAGAATGACCATGTTTGCTGATCTGAATCTGCTTTGTGTCTGGAAGAGTTCATAAATATATTTGTCTCCGCCCCTCCCAGTCATTTTTTTCTGGCTGGCAGTGAGTTTTGGATGCGTGTTTGGAGGAACAAAACCCCCCTGACCTGGAATTCTGCTCCCAAAACAGACATTTGACAGACTATTTCCTAATTAGGAAATGGCTTGTTCTGAGCCAGCCACTTCATTCATCCAGGATCACCAGGAAGGCTGCAGCCTCTATACACACAGACCCAGCGCAGCTTTGTCTGCCAATAAGATTTCATTTCTGGGAAATCCTTTTATGATTATGCATTGGATCGTCATTTTATAACAAGGAACAGACTATTTATAGTATGTTTTACTGAAATAAGGCAATGGTGTCACTTTATTAAATCAATTAAATATCACATAATCTGAATGCATCTGTAAACCTGCACATGGTACTGATAAGTCATTGAAGGGGAGATTTACTAAAACGGGAGTGCTTGGAATCTGGTGAAGCTGTGCATGGGAGCCAATCAGATTCTAACTTCATCTTGTTTACTTAAGCTTTGGCAATAAAACCTGGAAGCTGATTGGTTACTATGCACAGCTGAACCAGATTTTGCACTCTCCAGTTTTAGTAAATCTCCCCATTAGTGACTATACTGTACTGTGAATAAGCATTGCCGGGGTGGGAGTGGTCACCACGTAGGTGAAATCTCACTGGCCTATTCTATAAAGACTAGAAGACTATCATATGCTTTTATATAAAACTTTAATTTAAATATGTCCCTTAATAGCCACAAAGGATATACATTTGCAAACATAGATATTAACTTGTAAACCTAGTAGTGACATCATCACAGGCAACTGTGGAATTGTCCATCCACCACAGGCAACTGTGGAAGGGGCAGGTCCAATCACACCTGTGGAAGGGGTCTACCAGGTCCATCCATCACAGGCAACTGTGGAATGGGTCAACCAGGTCCATCCACCACAGGCAACTGTGGAAGGGGTCTACCAGGTCCATCCATCACAGGCAACTGTGGAAGGGGTCTACCAGGTCCATCCATCACAGGCAACTGTGGAATGGGTCAACCAGGTCCATCCACCACAGGCAACTGTGGAAGGGGTCTACCAGGTCCATCCATCACAGGCAACTGTGGAAGAGGTCCACTAAGTCCATCCACCACAGGCAACTGTGAAAGGGGTATACCAGGTCCATCCACCACAGGCAACTGTGGAAGGGGTTTACCAGGTCCATCCACCACAGGCAACTGTGGAAGGGATCCACCAGGTCCATCCACCACAGACAACAGTGGAAGAGGTCTACTAAGTCCATCCACCACAGGCAACTGCGGAAGGGGTCTACCAGGTCCATCCACCACAGGCAACTGTGGAAGGGATCCACCAGGTCCATCCACCACAGACAACAGTGGAAGAGGTCTACTAAGTCCATCCACCACAGATAACTGTGGAAGGGGTCAACCAGATCCATCCACCACAGGCAATGGTGGAAGGGGTCAACCAGGTTTATTCAACCCAGACAACTGTGGAAGGGGTCAACCAGGTCCATCCACCATAGGCACCTGTGGAAGGGGTCAACCAGGTCCATCCACCATAGGCAACTGTGGAATGGGTCCACTAAGTCCATCCACCACAGGCAACTGTGGAAGGGGTCAACCAGGTCTATCTACCACAGGCAACTGTGGAAGGGGTCAACCAGGTCTATCTACCACAGGCAACTGTGGAAGGGGTCCACCAAGTCCATCCACCACAGGCATTGGTGGAAGGAGTCCACCAGGTCCATCCACTACAGGCAACTGTGGAAGGGGTCAACCAGGCCCATCCACTACAGGCTAACTGGAGGGGGATACAAGACCAGTCACCCTAGAGAGCAGCAGTGAGCAGTCTTTTATGATAGGAAGCTCCTGCACAGAGGCAAGTTTTATTCTGGATTATTACCTAGACCTGGAAAAAAGTGCACAAAGCACAGCAATATTCATGTAAGAACACACATACCTCTTGTATTAAGACAATATTGGCTTATCCTGAAGCTTGGTTTTAAAGCTGATTTTCAGCACTACCTTTGGTCTCACACATCTGTACATGGTCCTTTCCTGTACTAAAACTGCTTACTCTGATTTTACTGCACACTGTGAGCTTTTAACAGTGTGCATTAAAAGCATTAGAAGCTACAGCCAGTCACATGAAGTCTGCCTCGTTTTCTGCTGGAGGACATCCAGCCTTATCTAGCACTTTCCTCACCAGCTGACCTCTCTCTGGCCTACCCCTTTTACCTAGAGCAATCTGCAGTTTTGGATGCTATATACTGCCCCTCCCATCAGCCATGAACTGCCTGCATTGCATAGAGAGGCATAGAGACCCAGTGATGCCTCACTGGGTTTAAAATGAGATATATAAAGAAATCAGACAGGTTTAATCTAAAAACTTGATTCGCATGTTGATGGCGGATGGGGGGACGAGACAAAATTAGGTTAAACTTCAGCTTTAACAATTCGAGGGATTACACACATGGCATTTTTCTCTTAGCTTTGAAATATGATCATATATCAGATCCAAGCCATTAATAAATATGGAAAATATAAAGTAAATGTAGTAATGAGTGCAAAGAATGGCTTGGACAACACAGTGTCAGGCCTCCAATGGTACATTATGCTGGGATTTTTAGTTCTTCTGCAGCCCCTAGATAACAACAATTGAATGCTATAAAAGTAACTCGTCTAAAGAAAGTCAAATATCTCGTTCTGCTTCCTCTGCAGGTTTCTTGTTTGAGAGGTCTGAGTAAGTTGATAGAAAGATGTGCGACGAGGAAGATACTACTGCATTGGTATGCGACAATGGTTCTGGACTTTGTAAGGCAGGCTTCGCTGGGGACGATGCTCCGAGAGCAGTATTCCCTTCCATCGTGGGTCGCCCCAGGCATCAGGTAAGATGAATTGTAGTTGCCACTCACGTATTTGACAATTATTTACATTGTAAACTATAATGCCACATTAGAGTACTGTAGTTACATAATGATCAGAATGAGAGTACAACTGATACCCCAGCAGTACCATTCTGTGATTTTATAAATGTTGCATACTATATTAACATAGTATGTAGTCCAGTGATGGGAAAACTTGGCACCCCAGATGTTATAGAACTACATTTCCCATGATGCTCAACTACACTGCAGAGTGCAAGAGCATCATGGAAAATGTAGTTCCAAAACATCCGAGGTGCCAAGGTTTCCCATCACTGATCTAGTCCAGGGATCTCCAAACTATGGCCCTCCAGTTGTTCAGGAACTACAATTCCCATCATGCTTAGTCATGTCTGTGAATGTCAGAATTTTACAATGCCTCATGGGAAATGTAGTTCCGAAACAGCTGGAGGGCCGTAGTTTGGAGATCCTTGATCTAGTCCATGGGTCTCCAAACTATGGCCCTCCAGATGTTCAGGAACTACAATTCCCATCATGCCTAGTCATGTCTGTGAATGTCAGAGTTTTACAATGCCTCATGGGATGTGTAGTTCCGCAACACCTGGAGGGCCGTAGTTTGGAGATCCCTGATCTAGTCTGTGGGCGTTTTTCTTCTGTTTATTATATTTTGACATTAATACCAACACACGTTCTTGTCTCCCTCCAGGGTGTAATGGTGGGTATGGGTCAAAAGGACAGCTATGTAGGTGATGAAGCTCAGAGCAAGAGAGGTATCCTAACACTGAAATACCCCATTGAACACGGCATCATCACAAACTGGGATGACATGGAAAAGGTAGCTATTTTCAGTACAAGTTGTTCATTTATTTTTTCTTCTGTACTATTTTCTGTTATTAATTATAGCAAGTTGTGTGTAGTTATATATATATACTGTATATACACACGCATACACACAAAGAATAATGCATAGAGTGACCTACCTTGCTATATTAGATTTTAGCTGAACGTAATGTTAATTGTAGGGTCTAAAGTGTTGTTACCATTTAAAAAAAAAATGGATCCTCTTTCTTTTAAAGCATGTTATACAGCTATGGATTATTTGAAATACCTGTCTGATCCTGACAGTTTCTCCCCCCCTCCACCACCTGTAAACTGACCACGGTTTATCATGGCTGCTGAGCCCTGAAAATATCAGTACCTTGCATTAGCCAGATTGGACTTTACGTAGGGTGCTAGATTCTTGGCTTTCATTTGGTATGAAGTACAGTCTTAAATAATAAATCTTGTGAAATAAATTTCCAGTTTTGACGAAAAGGAATGAAAGACAACACCAAGCCGGCTATTCTATTCTAAGAAATTATGTCACTGTTCAATTTGAATCTAGAAGACTGTAACTGAAATGTACACACTGCTTTTTCTCCATAGATCTGGCATCACAGCTTCTACAATGAACTGCGTGTGGCTCCAGAGGAACATCCAACCCTTCTCACAGAGGCACCACTCAATCCCAAAGCAAACAGAGAAAAAATGACCCAGGTATTCAATTTTTCACCAACTTTGGTTGCTTTCAATATGACTCAAACATACTACGGCAAAATACTCTTAGTACTATGCACTCAATTACTGTGAGACGCTAATCCATCACTGGTTATTCAGAGGGCCCCCCAATAGTTCATTTGGCAAGCTGCTTAAGCTGGTCATACACTGTTAGAAATCTACCAAATACCTCTATCCATGCTATACAGCACAGAAGGAAGAATTTTCCGCTGTACCTTAAGTACTTTGACCGCTACCAGAATACCTAAACAGCGGGTGCATCTAAATCTATATATCTCCTATGTGTCCAAAACTTTTCCATTCAGCTCCTTCAATTTTTAATAGATGAAAGAATGTCAGATAGGGGGGCAACAGGGCCACCCACATCAAAATTATGGACTGCTTCATCAGGAACCAGACAAAATCTGCATAGCATATGTCCAACTTTAAGCTGACCATAGACAGTTTGAATCTGGGTCGGTTCAGCAAAGACCAGCCAAGATTCGAACCATGTATGGGGCAGGCTGATTGTACCCAAGTTGATCAATCCATCAACTTGGGTACAGCCAGCCTGACGTTTTTTTTTTTTTTTTAGGTTATAACTAGCGGCTGTAGCCACTAGCAATAATCACTGTGTATTCTCACAGCAGGGCCAGTTCCCTGTGCTCCCCCACCTG
Source organism: Rana kukunoris (assembly GCA_029574335.1). Lineage (NCBI taxonomy): Eukaryota > Metazoa > Chordata > Amphibia > Anura > Ranidae > Rana > Rana kukunoris. The sequence continues at coordinate 88,686,429 of CM056056.1, read as the reverse complement.
GAAAACACAATAGCTCTGTGGAAGAGAATTCCCCATCAACACTGTCTGTGTTGTTGGGGGAATCAAGCTATTTTCTTGCCACCACAGGTTGCAGGAAGGAAAATCGAACAGTCTGTGGCCGGCTTTAATCTGTTTTAGACATCTGTTCCTGTTTACATCCAAACATGCCAACCAAGCAGATAAATGCAATATAGTGCCCAAGGTTTTTCAAGCCTTTTTACATCTTACTATTTGATTTATCAACTTAATATCAGTCCAATATGCAACATCTCCATAAGTATTATTTGTTTTCCTTGTAGTATACCATAGGAAAAATGTAGGGAATGCTTTATTCAGGAAGTGTGTATAAGGTATAGCAGTAATAATATCACTCACACCATCTTCTCTCCTTGCAGATTATGTTTGAAACTTTCAACGTACCAGCAATGTATGTGGCTATCCAGGCGGTGCTATCTCTTTATGCTTCTGGCCGTACAACTGGTAAATATATAGGAAAAGTCATTTACATATTTTCCTAGGGTTTACTGTCCATGACCCTCACTATACTGTTGCCTATACCCCCTTCGGATCAATATTTCAGTTAACAGAGTCAAATTCTGGTAATGATATGGAAGAGAATGGTTATCACCAGCATATAACACTAGCTGTACTTGTCATTGGTGGTCTTGCTGAAATCTGAGAAAAAAACAGTAGGATAGAATATGTAGTGTCTTTTGGAAGGCAATAGTTGTTTGACCAATAATTCTTCATCAAAAGGTATCGTACTTGACTCTGGTGATGGTGTCACCCATAATGTACCAATCTATGAAGGTTATGCCCTCCCTCATGCCATAATGCGTCTTGATCTGGCTGGCCGTGACCTAACAGACTACCTCATGAAGATTTTGACTGAGCGCGGCTATTCCTTTGTAACTACTGGTAAGATTCTTGATCCATTAACATAAATCAGCTAATGTTTTACCTGTTGTACTGAAACAAGGTGATAATCATTGAGTTTTCTATTACCTACAGCTGAAAGAGAAATTGTCCGTGACATTAAAGAGAAGCTCTGCTACGTGGCTCTGGACTTTGAAAATGAAATGGCAACTGCTGCCTCTTCTTCCTCCCTTGAAAAGAGCTATGAACTTCCGGACGGTCAGGTCATCACCATTGGCAATGAGCGATTCCGCTGCCCTGAGACCCTCTTCCAGCCATCTTTTATTGGTAAGCTGACAGAAAGGGATTTACCCTGACTACTGTACCATTGACCATGCCTTAAGGACATTTAGAGTAGGTCATAATTATCACAAAGCAAATTAGATGATGGAATATAGGACCTTTTGTAGCAAAGGGAAAGTGTGAACTATATATAGTCCTGCAGATCATTTGATCAGTTTCTTGAATTCAGACCTCACCTTATATATTAAAGGTCTCCAACTCTACAAAAAAAAGATATTGTGGTACTGTTGGAGTCGGTTCACACTGGGGCGACACGACTTCCAGCACGACTTTCAGAGGGAACTCCAACACGACTTGAGCATGAACCACAGGGCGATCTGGGGCGATTTACAACACGACTTGAAGTCGTCTCCAGGACAGGAGACTTTCCAGTGGCCAATAAAACAACAATCAGCTCTAGGGGAGGGAGGGGGAGGGAGGGGAGGGAGGGGTTTGCCTGAGAAATGTATGTTATCTTCCTGGAAAGTTGCTTCAGTTAAGACAGTGATCAGACTTGGAGGCGACTTCCATTGAAATCAATGGGTACAAATCGCCTAGAAGTCGGATTGAAGTAGTACAGGAACCTCTTCTGAAGTCGGAGGGACTTCAGTAGTGTGTATTAAGATGGCTCCCATTCACTTACATTGCTTTTCTGGAGAGAGCAACTTGGGACGACTTGAGGCGACTTCAAGTCGGATCCCAAGTCGCCCCAGTGTGAACCGACTCTTACTCCTTCACAATTTTTCACATTCCCAAACAATGTGTACTAAATCGTAAACCCCTTTGTATTACACAGGAATGGAATCTGCTGGCATTCATGAAACCACCTACAACAGCATCATGAAATGTGACATTGATATCAGGAAGGATCTGTATGCCAACAATGTATTGTCAGGAGGTACCACTATGTACCCTGGCATTGCTGACAGAATGCAAAAGGAAATCACTGCTTTGGCCCCCAGCACAATGAAAATTAAGGTAAGATGTTCTGGCAACCTATGAAATGTTAATATTATGAATTGTTTTCATAACCTATACTATGTTACCTACTATACATTTTCAAAGATATAGAAAAATGCACTGAGCGTCAATAAACACTAAAATCCATAGCTTACTATGCTGATTCTAAGAAACCAGTAGCAGTAGATGTTTTCTAGCTCTGTTCACAGAATCATGGGTGAAGCATGGAAGCTTATCTAGAATGTTACTAATGAACACAACCACGCTCTAACTTGGATGTCTACAATCCATACAACCCATTAGTGTTCCCTGAAGACTGGAAGCATGAGCTTATCTGGGAAAGTGCAATTTTTAGATAGCTTTATATATTGAAAATTAAAATCTCCTTGTGTAAAAAATAAAATAAAAAAGAAGTATAATGCAAAAAAAAAAATATCTGGAACTTGAGAACTAATCAGAAACCTGCTTTTCGAGCTTTAAAGTGTCACCCCTGTTCTAAAGGTTATTGCACAACTTAGTTTGGGTTACTGATGCAAGTTTACGTCTTAAAGTATTTATATTAAATTTACTTTTCTATCATATTCAATAGATAACATGATAGAAAGTCATCTCAGCACATGCTGCCTTATATTTAAAATTATGATCTGTCAGTCTCAGTTACATGATTACTAAAACATAAAGAAACATACTTGGATAGGTGACAATATTTTGCTCTAATAATATATATTATATTATTATTATTATATATTTAGTACAAACTGCTTCACTTACCATCTTCCATTTTGCCATCAGATCATCGCTCCCCCTGAACGCAAATACTCAGTCTGGATTGGTGGGTCCATCCTGGCTTCCCTGTCCACCTTCCAGCAGATGTGGATCAGCAAACCAGAATATGATGAAGCCGGCCCCTCCATTGTGCACCGCAAATGCTTTTAAATGTTCTTTCTTTTATATTGTCTTTTATTTCAAGATATATTTTCAAGTGTACTTCAAAAAGTACATGGCCACTATTTCATTCCAAATCATGTCTTAGGCTCTAATTCGATAAAGTATTTTTTTTTTGTTTGTTTGTTATTAATAAAGCTTAAACTATTCTACCAATTTCTCATGTGGATTTATTTTTTTCTGTAACATGTGATTAGACTACCCTCTAGTGGCACTTTAGTAAACTCACGCAAAGTTTATGCTTGTAACGTGAAAGGAATATTTGGGGTTCAGTTGATTTGAGGGGGAATACAAATGTATATTAAAGCAATACTATTGAGACAACTACCAGATCAGAAGTCTTTCACTGGGCAATGCTGCCTAAAGTCTACGCTGTTTTCTAACATATTCTGTACAGATCAAAAGCTGGCTCAAAACTGGAGACTTCTAAAAAAATACTATCAAGCCAAACTATATTTCATACTGGAATAAAGGATGGCCATTGCTAATGTTTGTATTGACTATGGAGGAAGGAAAAATAGCTTCTATCAGTCAGCCTCCTGTAGACAAACGAAAAGCTGAAAAACTTTAGAGAGTTACACTGAACAGTCAAAAAGAGGTTAAAAAGATCCAGGGTGTCAGGGAAACCTTGGTAATATTACATATATGTTACTAAATTCCTATTGGTAATATACTGTATAGTAAATGTATTGGTAATATTTACTATACATTACTAAATATTATATATATATATAGCTCACAGTATACTAACACGGATAGCGGAGACATAGAAAAAGAAAAATATGAGATATAAAATAAATAACAGTAAAAGTAAGATGACATACATGGCATATAATTTTCTTAAATTGGGAACCATTTTGAGAGTCAGTGGGAGAAGGGCTGTATTATACTGGTGGTCAATGTGAGAGTCTAAGGGGAGAAGGGCCCCATTACACTGGTGGCCAGAGGAAAGGATGCCCCCTATACACATACCTAAAAACATAATTGGTGTCTGTGGTTACTTATCTGACAATCAGAAAGTGTAAATTGCTCTAGGAACCTATAGCAACCTCAAGGTGAACAATAGATGAGAAAGGCTAGCTTATATAATAACACACCAGGCTTTGTTCTTTAACAATAGGTGCTGGAACTCAACCACGACCCCCCAAAACCGCTCCCCTATACACACCCTCCAAATGACAAATAGTGGGTGTGGTCAGTCGAATTTCACAAACAGTAGGAGGGTCTTAAAGAGGCATTAAATACTAGGATTGCATTACATACAGAGTGCAGAGTTCAGGGTGGTTGCAAACAGAGTGCAGAGCTATCACTTGTAAACACAGAAACCGGACTTCTGTGTTTACAAGTGACTGTGGTGAGCAGGCACCAAAGGGTCTGAGCCAGAGGTGGTGGAACTGAGTTCCACCAAGTTCCACCTGAAAAAAAGTCACACATGAACATCCTTCTCACTGTTGACTTATTAAAATAACTTCATAGAAACACCTGCCAACATACAGACATATCGTTTTTCCTTTACCATGATAAACACTGCACTGCTGCAACATACAACACAGGCAAAAAGGGTCAACTTGTTAGTAAGTAACACCGTTTATACATTGTCCCTTGTGCAGGTCTGATTTATTGGTAAAAAACAAAACAAAAAAAAACTACCTACTACTAACCACAAAATCTGGTTAAAAAGAGGGTACTCATGGGCCAAGATGCAGTGTTAAAGGGAATACTTTAATAAAGTCCGAGTATACTGCAAGAATGCCAAAACCACAAGACATGGTTAAAAACAGGTTACCTTATGGGCCAAAATACAATAAGTAACCGTCTGTTTTTAACCATGTCTTGTGGGTTTGGCACTTTGTCCTAGCACAATGTCAGTAACCACATAGATGTGGACTGTAACACTGAATTAAATAGTATCATCCTCATTATGTGTATGCAGTGCATTACTGTGCTAAAGAAGCTGCAGATGAACAAGGCCCATGGGGTAAATCATATTTTTTGAGTAAGCTGAATAGCAAGAAACATTGCTTCCACTCATAGTATCTTTATATGCACAAATTGTGTTACATTACAGTATTCATTTATGAAAGCCATAAGAAGTTCATCTCTTTAGATCAGCCTCTCAACATTTTAACTGCTGGGGAACCCTAAAAATTGTTTTAAGGTCTCGGGGAACCCCTGATAAAACCCATTCATTGGGGGTCAGTGGGAACAATGCCCCTTACTTTGGTGGTCAGTGAGAAGAATGCCCTTTTTTTACAGTAGTGGTAAGAATGCCCCCCTTACAGAGAACTATGAAGATCATTGGTGTAATACCACTGGCTCCTCCAAGTTAGGGTGACCAGACATCCCCGGTTTCAGGGGACAGTCCCCGGATTGAGGACACTGTCCCCGGACCAAGTCTGTCCCCGGTTTTGTCCCCGGATTGGAGTTGATCAGGGGCTCAGGCAATTTCAAAGACAGTCAGTACAAAAAAAAAATCTGAATTACAACTCCCCCCCCACTCCTACTAGTTTAGGGGGTATATTTTTTCCATTGTCTGTGCCCCTTTTCTGATGATCATGTGCTGGTCGGAGCGGAGGGAATATTTCTTCAGTTTCGGGTGCATGTCCAGACAGCCGCCTGCCTGCTTATCTCCTTGCCTTCCCTTGCGGAGTGATCTTCCTCCGCACCCCACCCAGTAGTAGCCAGGTCCCAGAGAGTACGACTTGACAGGCTGTGAGGCAGGCGGGGGCGACAGGCAGAGAGTCACTGATTGCCGCCATTACTAGTGTAAAAAAATAAATAAAAATATGTCCCCGGATTTCATTTAAAAAATTTGGTCACATTACTCCAAGTGTAATTGGCTCTGAACTCTGTAGGCACCATCAAACAGGAGGTAAATCAGCCACAGCTCAAGGAACCCCTAGCCACCTCTGGAGAAACCCTAGGGTTCCACGGAACCCTGGTTGAGAATGGGTGCTTTAGATGGTTAAATAGGACACAGGAGCATGGAAGGTGCATCAGCTAGTTATATACATTAGACAATAGCTGAATAACCAGATGAAAACAATGGCTTAATCCACAGGGTCAAAGAAGAAGGACCCCCAGCCGTACTCCTATCGATAGATGCAAAAAAAGAGTTTGACAGGGTCAACTGGGAATTTATGTTTGTTACCCTAAGAGAACTAGGGCTGTGGGTTAAAATGATGAGGTGGATTTCAGCATTATATTGCCACCCTACTTCAAGAGTCCAGGTTAATTGTACCTGGTCTTAGTCCTTCAAATTATTTAATGGCACAATGCAAAGAGGCCCCCTGTCACCAACGCTATTTGTCCTTTTATTAGAGCCACTTCTATCTTCGATTCAAGCTAATGTAAATATAAAATCTATCACATTGGGGGGGGGGGGGGGGAATCATTTAAAGTCTCAGCCTATGCATTTGATTTATTATTATATATTTTCAGTCCAAGAATAAACCTCCCAAATGTAGTAGAAGAGTTGAAACAGTACAGGGAAATATCTAATTTCAAAGTTAATATAGCAGAGTCAGAAATATTGAATACTTCAGTACCAATTAAAGAGCGATTCACAATGCAACCTACATTTTCTTTTAAGCGGCAAGAAAAATATTTGGGTAATAGATTTACTACTTCCCTAGACGCTTCATATAAAGGGTATTATATTCTTCTGCTCAATTCTGTGAAAAAGGTACTGAATTCTTTAAGATACAGGCCTCTTTTGTGAATCGGCAGAATAAATACAATAAAATGGAGCATTCTGCCTACGGTTTTGTATGTATTTCAGACGCTCCTCCTTGTCTTACCGCAAGTGTTTAAGATATTAAGATCAGTTGTCCTGAAATTCATCTGTTTGCATAGCTGTCCTAGAATTGCAATGCCTGATTTCAAAATATACTATCAGGCAGTATGAATATCAAGACTGGTGGAATATGCATAATAAAAGGTTGGGTGGAGATAGTATCTACCGTCAGTAGACCGTCCATTACAGAAAGACGTAACGGTGGAAGAAAGGAAGCAGCGTTTAAAGATGGAATACAGCATGGACATGGAAAATCTGGGCCCCCTGCGTCCCCAGAACTTCCTTTTCGGCTGTGAACTGAAGGCTGACAAAAAAGAATATGTGTTTAAAGTGGATGACGATGAAAATGATCATCAGCTGTCTTTGAAAACGGTTGCGTTGGGTGTTGGTGCTAAAGATGAACTGCATGTTGTTGAAGCTGAAGGAATGAACTATCATGCAAAACCTATAAAGATTGTGCTTGCATCCTTGAAACCATCTGTACAGCCAACGGTATCTCTTGGGGGCTTTGAAATTACACCTCCAGTGACTTTACGACTTAAGGCTGGTTCTGGCCCTGTATACGTGAGTGGGCAGCATCTTATTGCCTTGGAAGAAGGATTGGAGTCATCGGATGAGGAGGAAGAGGAGGAGGAGGAAGATGACAATGCTGGCATAGTAAAAAATGCCAAAAGGGCTGCAGCAGCTTCTACATCAAAGGTTCCACAGAAAAAGGCAAAAATAGAAGCTGATGAAGACGAAGATGATTTTGATGATGATGATGAAGAGGATGAAGATGATGATGACGATGATGATGATGAAGAGGAAGAAGAAACTCCTGTAAAGAAGGCTTCTCAAGCTGCAAAACCTAAATCTGCCCAGAAATCCAACGGAAAATTATCTCAACAGTCCACGCCTGCTAAAACTGCTAAGACACCTGAACAGAAAGGGAAACAAGAGGGAAAGCAACAAAGCCCAAAAACTCCAAAAACACCCTTTACGCCTGAAGAGATCAAGACAAAAATGCAGGGGACTTTAGACAAGGGTGGTGTGCTTCCAAAAATTGAACCAAAGTTTACAAACTATGTGAAGAACTGTTTCAGGATGGATGACCAGAAGGTAATACAAGATCTCTGGAAGTGGAGACAGTCACTAAAAGATAAATAACTTGCCTGCATCTCTTGCTGTCCTCTTGGTTTCACATCTTGTTTTATATATTTTTTTTCTTTGTAAGTAGCTGATAATGCGTTGGTCTGTTATACTTGCCAAGAATGTTAAATGCCTGAAACTGCATATTTTGTACACACATTTTGTCAAGGTATGGCAAGATGGTTGGGCAGATCTGAAGTTCAAGCATACATGTTTAATAAATCTGTATTTTTTACTTCAAAAAAAAAAAAAGTATTCTCACAAAGTTGGGTGGCATTAGATAAGGTGATATAGGTTCCACAATGGTATCCAAAGTTAAGTGGAATTACTAGACCATTAAGGAGGAATGCACTGAAGGTATGGGATGAAGTACATAGACACCTTAAATGGAGGAATATTGTAATTCCCCATTGATTTAATTAGTTGGCGATTGATGATTATATGGGAATCATTTTTTGGGGAGAAAAGGGGCAGGATACCCTTAGATGCATGGCCCAATTCAGCACTTTGTAAAGTCCTTACCCCAGCCAATACACCCAGGAGATAGCCTAACACCAATGGAAAAGTTATGCAGTTCACCAGATGGTAAACTGCACTATATCTTGTGAAAATATAGTATAATTAGTACAAAATAAAAAGAAATGTACTTCTGCGCTACTAATATAAAGTAAGTGCTATATATTAAAATCTAAGAGGTTGCTGATTAACACCAACTGTTATTAGCAGACCAGAGTAAAAAGAAAAATATGTGAAGCGCTCCCTCTTTTCCAAAAAAATACTATGTGATGTAAATATAAAATAAATAAAATAAAATAGTGCAGAACAGATTCCCCTACTGACCTGGCTCCCCCTCCTTCCCCCCACAGCATTGCCGGCTTCCCTCCTCTCACACCAGTTGTTGCTGTGAATGTTTTAGGATGAGTGAGGGAAGGGGCCAGTAAATATGCCATTTACCGTCCTCTTCCCTTTCTGAATGAACATGGTAAGTGATCGGTAGAGTGTGTTTGAGCTTTGGGGTGCACACCCTAATGGCAAAGGCTGCGCACACCTATGCGGTTAGGGCTCTTTCACACGGAGCGGTCCGTTTTTCGGTCCGCTCCGTGTGTCCGTCGGCTCAGCGGGGGCTCCCTGCCAAACTGTCGGGCGGACAGGGCGGTCCCTGCACAGTGAGTAGGGGAATCTGTTCTGCACAGAGTGATTAGGGTGTGCCTGGGCACACCTGGCACACCCTGTGCGCACGCCTATGCCTAACAGGCCAGGTTTGCAAGATAACTGAAATATATCACAGGTGATGTCATTTGCTGTTCAGTGATTGCAGTATCCTAGTCTGCATCTCCCCAAGGTAATACTTAAAATCTGGCCTGTTTGTGGGTCCTGAGGACTGAAATTGAGAACCACTGCGTCTGTCATAAATACAATCTACATTCACAATCCCTACCTCTATAATAAAATGATTATTTTTTATTTCAAATACTTTGGAATCAACCCTTTGGCTGTATTCTATAGATATAGCATGAGTGACACCCTTTAGGGGGCAGTTGCTATTTCTGTTTTATGAAACGGGAGTCTTTGGGGGTCCATCCATACTCTTTTTCTCCATTATTTCTTGAATAATGTTGGCAGTTTCACCCATATTCTAAGATGCCCAAAGGGTTCTGGTTGATCACAACCCCTCAAACCTGGAACCTGTGGGCGTTAACCAGAGTGGTGTTCCGTTGTTAAGACCTTAAAGCACTGGCAAAAATTGTTTTAGAGCAGCTAAAAAACAGCGATAATAAATCAGAATCACTTGCAGAATTTAGCGATAGCGATTTGTGGGGAAATTCGTCATAAAAAAAAAAAAATAATGACAGCAAAAATTCTGCAACTGAGCAAATTTCAGTGATTTTGATTTGATTACATTATTGAATACGTTTTACTATAATTATATTATTATTTGTTATAATTTTTTATAATTATTTATTATATTATAATTTTTAATAAAAAAAAAAAAAAAAAATCATACCCGGGATGCCTATTAGACTCTTGTTTGGATAGATTTCAGTGAGTTATTCCTAAGAATTACAGGCCTACAGTATAAAACGCCAAATTCCCTTGCAAATAATGGTACCGCTTTAAGCACCTAAAATCTGAAAGAATCATACCGCCAGGGAGGTTAAGAGGTCATAGAGTTTCCGTAAGAGGCAGTGTGTGATTGCGGTGGAGGTGCTTCTATCATCACTCTTTCCAGGAAATTGGGGAATATTTACACTTGAATGTGATCATCTGCTTTATGCTTTAGACTTTATGGTGGATTATGGTTATCCCATAATTGTTCACAACACAAAATATTACATTTATGTTCACCGTTTAATCACTGTTTGTCACAAATTTAATTATTTTTGCATTATTTGTGCTGGTTTCAGTGCATTTATTTATACGTACATTAGCACAACTTCTTTCTCTGTATATTTTGTTTGGGTATAGCATTGCATGACCGCACAATTTTCATTCAACGTGCGACAGCACTGAAAGATGAAAAATTGGCCTGGGTAGGAAGGTGGAAAAAGTGCCCATTATTGAGGTGGTTAAAGGAGTCCTGTATACTATATTGACATCACAATCAGTAGCTATTTGCCTGCTTGTAATACACTGCTACAAACTGGCATTTTGTTTTTGTACTATTTTATACATGCTGCATTGGAAACTTAAAAAAAAAAAAGATAATGAATCCACTGAACTACACTTAAAAAAAGGAGGATCTGCTGTCTGGTAAATCTGATATTTTGCCCTGGTTAGGGCAAGTGCAAGCTCCTTTTAATAACACTATTGCACCTTGGCATTTGCAAGGAGGTGCTGCTGTTTATATGGTATGCTTCTGCACTTTTACACAGCAGTATAGATGGGTTGCTGATGCAGAATACACCACAAGGGGGAACTCTTGGCATTTATCAATCTGGTTTATGGATAAAATATATTTTTCTTGGCTTTTTTTTTTATTTGCCTTATTTTAAACTGAAAACAAAATGTTTTTGGTTTTATAAGTGAACTAAGAAAACTTAATGTATACCAATGACGCATATGCTTTAATAAGTTACTGTACTTTCAAAATGTTTTAATATTTCTAAATTTGATTTGTTTTATTAAAATTCTTGCTGTCCCACTCCCCCATGCCATATTATGTCATATTAACTTGAGAAATGATAAGACTGAACAAGGCCCTTCCTCTGCCCATGACCTCTAAAATACCCACACCTACCTGGTGGAAAAGCTAGCTACCACTGCATACTGTACATTTAAGCCTAGGTACAGCAAGAAATATACATACAATGATTTAGACTAACACACATAACATTGCAAATCTCAGTAACAATTTGTCAGTGCCAGTAGGGGGCATATTTACAGTCACAGAACATCTTGCTAGATTGTACTGAAGGATTATAAATGTGCTAAATTAGATGGAATATTTGACTAACCGTAAACTGAAAAAGCTGATGTATTTCAAAAGAGGCAGGTTCCAAGCTACTGAGAGTCACGGCTGTAAATTATTCATCTTGCTATAATGCCAACAATATTCACAGTCACAGTATATTATAAATATTTAAAAGCTGGTTTTCCCTGTGACAATAATAATGCCTTAAAGGGGTTGTAAAGTTAAAACAAAATTTCCCTAAATAGCTTCCTTTACCGTAGTGCAGTCCTCCTTCACTTACCTCATCCTTCCATTTTGCTTTTAAATGTCCTTATTTCTTCTGAGAAATCCTCACTTCCTGTTCTTCTGTCTGTAACTACACACCTTAATGCAAGGCTTTCTCCCTGGTGTGGAGTGTCGTGCTCTCCCCCTCCCTTGGACAACAGGAGAGTCAGGACGCTCTCTACGCTGCAGATAGAGAAAAGAGCTGTGTGTTAGTGGGCATCCTGAATCTCCTGTAGTCCAAGGGAGGGGGTGAGCACGACACTCCAGACCAGGGAGAAAGCCTTGCATTACTGTGTGGAGTTACAGACAGAAGAACAGGAAGTGAGGATTTCTCAGAAGAAAGAAGGACATTTAAAAGCAAAATCGAAGGATGAGGTAAGTGAAGGAGGACTGCACTAAAGGTAAAGGAAGGTATTTAGGAAAAACAAATTGTACCTTTACAACCCCTTTAAGGCCTAGTTCACACATATGCATTTTTTAGTGCATTTTCAGTTTTGCAAAAACACACTCAATCCATTTCACATGATTTCCTATGGGTCACACTCACATCAATGCATTTTATGGAAAGGGCCAGGGACTTTTTTCTGGTTTTGGTTCCATAGGCTTCAATGAATCAAAAACCTGTATTAAAAAATGCTAAATGCTTAACGTTGTAATTGTTCATGTTTTCAATAAAAACCTTTACAATAAAAATTGCAAAATGCATCTAAAATATGCAAACTGCAACCCGCATAGATGTTACATTGTGGTTCCTGAGCAGGAAAACTTGTTCACAGAGTAATGGCCCGTACACACGATCCGACTATCGGACGAAAACAGTCATCCGAGGAAGAATCGTACGATTTTCGGATCGCGTGTACAACACTTTCGAGAGCTGATCACGACAGTTCATCCGATATTATTCGATGAGACAAGCACTAACATTTTCCTCGTACGATCTGGTTTGTTTAGTCAGTATAGTTGTCATCTGAAAATACAATACAAATACATTACAACAAATAACATCTCTTCCGATTTTTTTTCCTGAACGTATGAGAATTTTCGTGACATTAATAACCTTTTTAATTTCTGTCGTACGATATTCGGATTGTGTGTACGGGCCATAAGGCTGACTGTGTAATGATCACATTCTCTACTGTATTGCTTGTAAATTTGATTGCATACATATTTTCATAGGGTGCGGTTGCCTTAAAAATGCATATGACAAGAAAAAAACGTAATGTCAAATATAACATTTTAAGGGGAAAAAAAAGCAAATAAAGATAGTCCAACACTATTCATAGAAGCATACTTTTAATTAGAGGCCTCTTGTGATCTACATATGAACATAGATGGTACATGTTTCACTTCTATGACCACGCAGGCCACTCTAATTGAAAATAAACAAGAATCCAAAATGGGCAGGAGCAATAAATATGAAATCATCACATTTAAAAATGATAAATTAGAAAAACAGTCCGCTTGTTCCTGTTGAGAACTTCTAGCACAAAAGAGTCAGGAACTATCACCTCAGATCCAGAACTGTAATTTTCACATCTTTTACAATCACGTGTCTGCACACCTGGATGAGAGCAAGGAAAATCAATTATTAAACTTACGTTTTTTTTACCATTCTTCTTTTAGTTATTCAGTTTTAATGATGTCTGGGTCTGTGATTTCAGGATTTGAGGGAAACAGACTGACTGTTGTAAAGCCAGATTTGTTCCCCTTTATTCCTGAGTGCATAGGCCATTTTAGAGCCATTTAACCACTTAAGCCCTGGACCATTTGGCTGCCAAATGACTGGGCCACTTTTTGCGATTCGGCACTGCGTCGCTTTAAATGACAATTGCGCGGTCGTGCGACGTTGTACCAAAACAAAATTGACGTCCTTTTCTTCCCACAAATAGAGCTTTCTTTTGGTGGTATTTGATCACCTCTGTGGGTTTTATTTTTTTGCACTATATACAAAATTAGAGTAACAATTTGGAAAAAAAAGCAATATTTTGTACTATTTTTGGACTCATATTTGACTATTGATTTATCAGACTACTGTTTGTTTGATTGTGGAAAGTCTCCCAATAAACAAACATTCTGTTCACTACATTTGTGTCTGTTATTACTGTGCACATACTCTGCTTGCTAGGTGCCAGAGGGGGAGACAGTTTGTGGGGTTGAGGCGCAGAGTACGAAACCAATTATACTTAAAGCGGATGTCCCATTAAAAAAGTATATTAAAAGCCAGAAGCTACAGATACTGCAGCTGCTGACTTTTAATATTAGGACACTTACCTCGAGTCACCTGGAGTCCAGCGGCGTCCGCAGCAGAGGACGAGCGTTCGCTCGTCTCTCTGCTGTTCCCCCCTCCATCCACGGTGAGGGAACCAGGAAGTGAAGCGCTCCGGCTTCACTGCCCGGTTCCCTACGGCGCATGCGCGAGTCACGCTGCGCCCGCCGATTGGCTCCCGCTGTGTGCTGGGAGCCGAGAGTTCCCAGCACACAACGGGGGGGCGACGGGATGTCGCAAAAAAAACAGACTTTTGCCCGAGACTGCGGGCCGGAAGTGGGTGCAGATACCTGTCTTTAGACAGGTATCTGCACCCCCCTCCCCCTGAAAGGTGTCAATTGTGACACCGGAGGGGGGGAGGGTTCCGATCAGCGGATCTTCACTTTAGGGTGGAGATCCGCTTTAAGCGGCTTCTCTGGGGTAGCGCTACACATGGATTGGGGGGGGGCAGCACCCACTCGTCCCTAATGGATGCGCCGCAGCTTGCCCTGGTTCAAAACGTGACAAGCCAAGGTATGATGAGATCATACAACATGTAGTAACCCATTACAACTAGGGATGAGCCGAACGCGTTCGGTTCGCACCAGAACCGTCGAACAGACCGACCGTTCGCGCGAACATTTAGAACCCCATTGAAGTCTATGGGACTCGAACGTTCGAATTCAAAAACTATAATTTTAAAGACCAATATTCAGTTATTGTTGGAAAACGTCTTTGAGAACCCGGGTCTTGCCCCAGGGAACATGTATCAATGGAAAAAAGTTTAAAAAACTGTCGTTTTTTCAGGAGCAGGACTCCTGAAACATTGATACATGTTCCGTCGGGCAAGACCCGGGTTCTCAAAGACGTTTTCACAGGCAAACTATAGACACCCAGCAGGTACAATATTTTAAGGAATTTTTCATTTTTTTTTTTTAAGTTAAGCATCATTAAAATCACTGCTCCAGAAGCAGTGATTTTATTGATGCTTAAATAAAAAATAAAAAATAAATTCCTTTAAATATTGTACCTGCTGGGTGTCTATACCTGTGATAACGTCTTTAAATAGCACAATCACCTGCCTGCCAGTAAATTAGGAAGAACTGATCTATCTAAGCTATACAGTGTATAAATATACGTACAACTCCTAGGGATGTATATATATCCTCTACACACTATAAATTAAGCTAAACTGACTAGCCTGCCTGTCTGCTCTATCTAGCTATCTAAAAAGACAATGGGCCAGATTCACATACACTTAATATTGCACTGCGTAATTGAAATACTCTACGCTGCCGTATTTTACCAGGCTCTACACCGAATTCTGGTAGATTTTTGC
The DNA here is from genome assembly GCA_029574335.1 of Rana kukunoris. Classification (NCBI taxonomy): domain Eukaryota; kingdom Metazoa; phylum Chordata; class Amphibia; order Anura; family Ranidae; genus Rana; species Rana kukunoris. The sequence goes on along the minus strand of CM056056.1, from coordinate 88,671,143 downwards.
CCGTACGCTACGGCGGCGTAGTCTATTTCTCACCGCGTAATCAAAATACGAGATTAGGGGGCGTGAAGCATTTAAATTAAGCGCGTCCCCGTGGCGATCGAACTGCGCATGCTCCGTTCAGAAATTTCCCGCCGTGCATTGCGCGAAATCACGTCGTTACGTCATTCGTTGTTTGAGTAGTGTCGTTTACGAACATTCCTATTCCCGGACGACTTACGTCAAAAAAAATAAAAGACGTCGGAAAACGTAGAAATTCGACGTGGGAACGACGGCCATACTTAACATGGGCTGTCTAATATTAGAGCAGCAAAAAGCTGGTATAGTGTTACGCAAAAAAAAGATGACTAAAGGTGCCGTAAGAGATTGCGAATGAAGATCGTAATTTCGGGGATCGCCGGCAAAAGCTCATTTGCATACCCAGACGCGGAAAACGACGGGAAGTCCACCCAGTGGCCGCAATTTTATTGCAGCGTAGATCCGAAGGCGTATGAACACGTAATCCAGTCGAATTGAAGCCCGCAGCCGTCTATTCATGGTTTGAGGTTTTCAACTAGCTAGAAAACGCGCGTAATTGGAAATTACTCCAGTCTAACACCAGTTAGACAGGTGTAATGGCTCTCTGAATCTGGGCCAATCTCTCTGTCTCTCTGACTGCTTTCATTAACAAGCCAAAACACACTACACGAGGCCGCCCAGCAGGCGGCCTTATATAGTGTGGGGCGTGTGCTAAAGCCCTGAGCCATAATTGGCCAAAGCCACCCAGCTTTGGCCAATTATGGCTCTTCGTTTTTTTCCCTGCTGTGATTGGCCAAGCATGCGGGACATACTGCATGCTTGGCCAATCATCAGTGCGCAATGCCGCAGTGAATTATGGGCCATTTTGCGTCACTCAAATTTGGCGCGAACGACCGATTTTGTTCGAATTTCGTCGAACGTACGAACAGACAATGTTCGAGTCGAACATACGTTCGTATCGAACGAGAAGCTCATCCCTAATTACAACCAAACAGCATTCATCTTTAAAGATCTCCCTAGAATTAGTAATGACATTTTATGGAAGCTCCTGTGAGAGCAGATAAATTAAAGTTGTGAAATGTATATTTCATATTTGAAAATTAATAAAGAAATTATTGCCCGCTATGGATTCTTGTATTTAATAACCAATCTGTGTATGGCCTTTTGAATACGGTCTTCATGTTAGTATTCATGGTAATTTAACAGCACAGGGATGCAGAACTGTGTCCAGTGCACATTCTCTAAAAACCAGCCACTGTAAAAGTAGGCAAAGTTCACTGAGAGTAGTGCCTAAGGACTTCATATGAGAACTAAATGTAGCTATCTAATCTTTATGAACATCTTAAGATTGCACTGCCCTAATCTGATCACCTTCTGCAAACAATACACCATGTTCACCACCCTCCCCAACACACAAGCCATGTCACTGACTGCTCAACATTCTCTTACATTGAATGGTTTGGGCTCTTTGCTGTGAGGATGAAAACCTTTCTTCTTACAGGCAGACACTTCCAGCATGCCAGCATTAGTAAGTCGAAATATCCCAGTGCTGAAAGGGAGAAAGAAAAATATTTTATTCTGATCATCAAAAGAAACATAAAACTCTTGGAAAAATTAAGCTGTTCAAAGGGTGAAGCAAAATAAAAAAGTACAAAAGTTCTAAAACTCCATGCAGATATAAAAGACACCTATGAAATAAGTATTTAAGATACTAATCAGTTGTGCTATAGTGCAAGGAGCACGCTAACAGAAGGGGTGAGCAGAGAGATTACCTCATGACTGTGCTACTCTTTTTTTTTTTACAGTCCAATCAAACTGGGGAAGGAAAACAATTAAAGCCTAGTACACACGGGCCAAATGTTGGGCGACATCGGGCCGTTTAATAAAAACCTGGTCCACATACGGCCCGTGTGTATGGCCGCCTTTCCGACAGAGGCCAATATGGAAAACCAGCAGCCAGTGCCGATCCTGATCTCCCTGGGGCCCTAAGCAAAATGAGAAGCGGGGGGGGCTGACTTCATACCTCTTCTCCCATGCAGCCAGTGAGTTGAGAAGCGGGATGAGGGGCCAAAACTTCTCACCAGGTGGGGCCTCTAGTAATTTGGGGGCCCTCCGCAGCTTTGAGGGGCCCTAAGCGGCTTGCCTAGTTAGCCTATAGGGCGGATCGGCCCTGCCAGCAGCCGACCGGCTCCCGATCAGCGTTCCCCTGTCAGAACACAATAGAACAACTAGAGGTGTAGTGGAGGTGTCTTAAGTATTGGTGTCCCTACATACTTAAGACACCTCCACTACGCCTCAAGTTACTCCTGATGAAGTCATGTGACCGTGACGAATATGCGTCGAGACACCAGAGGCACCGAAGTTGGCGCGTGTGGGCATGCTGCTCGGTTTATGCGGATTTTTATGCACTTTATTGTGAGTACCCTGATTTGTGTTTTTTATCAATAAATATTTTAAACTACTACACCATTGGCGTATGTGTCTCCCTTTGTGAGGATTACTGCTGATATATCAGACGGGGCCCCACAGAGAGACTCTGTTTAGAGACCTTTGTTAAACAGTATCAAGAGATGCCTCACCAGGAAATGGCTGGAGTGTATGCCGCTTGTACCTAGAAAGATCTTTATAGTATGCTGCTACCTTACAGCAGTAAGGTAAGGGGACACCCTCACTAATCACAAGGGGAAAAGGAGCACTTTCCTATTTGATATCCACGTTGGCAACTTGACACCAGCACTGGCACTTTATTTTGTTGCTGTTTGCACATGAATATTGAAGTTTATACATTGTTGCATTATTGAAGTTTTTTAATACAACATTCTATTTGAGGACTTTTTTTCGTTATGCATGTTTTTTGCACAATTGCAATCAGCACTTTACCTTTTTAAGTTTTATTTATTTTGGCTTCATATTTGTTTGAGTGTTACATATGTTTCATTTGTTTAACATAAGTCCTACATGTTTTACATTTGATTGACTGATCACTATTTCTTAATACTAGTTATATTCACTTAGTCCTTTTCCACTCACCCTATACAGCACAGCATTACCCCCCTTTTTTTACTCTTTTTGGTTTGATACACTCTCAGTGCTGCAGCCGTATCCCCCTCCCCCTTCCCCACACCTTGGTAGCATGGGCATACTCCATATATCCAAGTACTGTATGTAATTAAGATAATACAGGGTGTTTAGCTTTAGAGCGGAACTAAAAGGCAGAGATACTCACCTTTCCAATAGTCCCTCCAGTGCCGGCATCTTCCGATTTTCCGGTTTTCGGGTCTCATCTTTGGCCAGTACACATCCGCAGGAGCTACTCATCCAGGAACACAGGATCGGGCTGGCTGCTGTAAGCTGAGCTGTGCATGCACAGCTCAAATTACATTCTGGGGATTGCTGTGATCAGGCAGGTAGGTGGAAGTTTATTGCATGTCTTTTCTGCAGTAACAGCCTGCCTACCCGCAGTGAGCTATGCCGAGTTCACACCAATGCAAAATGGATGAGGGTTTTCCCCGCATCCAATTTGCATAGCAGGAGAATGTGACCGGCTCTCTATGGAGTCGGTTCACATATCTCCAGGGCGGCTGTGGTTGTGGCTCAGTTTCTGGGCTGAATTCAGGCAAAGATTTGGCCCTGATTCGTCCCTGAACTGGAGAATGGGGACGCACAGCATTCCGGATCGATCCGCATGCCGGTTCCATTGTGAACCATGCCTCAAATTGAAACTTTCACTTTAATTTACTCTCTGCTATGTTACAATAAAAGCCACAGGTAACATTGGCAATGTAGATCAATAGGTAACCTGCTTATCATGGTAATGATTTGATGGTGTAACATTGTTCTAAATAAAGTTGAAGAAGAAAACTTGGATATTTAAGAAAGGATATAATGAAAATGCACACGTGGGGTTGATTTACTAAAGGCAAACAGGCTGTTCACTTTATATAAAATAAAGTGCAGCGCTAAACCAAATAAAGTGCAAACAGTGCAATCAAGCAATGTGCATAATTAATATAAACACCCAAAGAAAAACCATGGGTCTCAAAACACATATATAAAGTGATGAAGTGCATGAATTCAAGTGCAATCAAAGTTCATATGTATATCTCAAACTAAAGTCCTTTTGGAAAATCCCATGAAAGAATTTGTGTTGAAATATATAAAATCAGACACACCTTGGTGTGAATCGGAGGCTTACCAAAAAGCCAGCGACACATTTGACTCAATTTGGAACAATTATATTACATAAGCACACATATTGTACATTATATACTACTGTAATAAAGTGGATTATAGGATTTTACAAGCATTTTAACTCAGTTCACACTGGGGATTCCTGACAGACAGGGGGGGAGAAGACAGCACATTACATGGTAAGACCTACCCCGAAAATAATCCCTACTGTGTCTTTTGTTGCCAAAATTAATATAAGACCCTGGCTTATTGTCGGGGAAAGACGGTATATAGTTTCACAGGTTTCTATACTTTATACAGTTATATATACAGTTTACATACTGTACTTATCATGCAATAGACATACTCGTTGTGCTTTGGTGAACAAACAATAGCAATGGCTTCAGGTAGCATGAGCTGGTAGGAGCAGTGAGTGTGAAGATCAACACTGGACAGGAAAGCCGTTTGGGTTGGATGCGTCTGCAAGAAAAAGTCAAGATTTCAACAAGAAATGTTTAATGCATTTAACTGAAGAGACAGTCCATCTAAAAGTGATATTTCAGTTATAAATGGCGTCTGGAGGGAAGAGATGGCACTTTTCAGGACTCCATACTATAGTTCCCAGCTCTGCTCCTACCCACCCTGGCTCTTGCCCAACTTTGGGTGTTAACACTCCTCTTGTTGCAATATTGAGCATATAAATTAGAAGTGGAACTTCTTGTAAGGGACACAGCAGGTGAACAGACAACAGGAACTTAAAACACACATCTAGAAATCCTCAGAGATACAACCAAGTATTAGACATAGTTACAAAGTAGGTGAGATTTAAAAAAGAAACAGATCCATCCAGTTGAACCTGTGTGTGTATGTTTATGTTAATGGCATATTGTATACCTCTGTATGTTGTGATCATCAAGAAACTCATCTTAAAGTTTTATTAAAAAATAAAAAAATATGTATGAGATGGTTTAACTATCCAGCGTTTACAAAGAAACAAAATCTCAGATTTCATTGGGCCTAACCTTCAATACAAATATACCTTGCAGCTCTCAGCCGGCTTTAAATACATTGACTTTCCATTTTGTATTATTGCAAACCATTTTTCTTCAGCTATAAGATTAAATTATGCAAACCCTGGACATGGGCACTTGTATTAAACACAGGGGGCCAGATTCAGAAAGCATTTACGCCAGCGTATCTATAGATACGCTGCGTAAATACTAAGAATAGCCTGCGGATCTTTTTTTGCTATTCATAAAAGTAGATACGCCGGCTTTCTTCTAAGATACGAGCGGCGTAATTCGCTTACACCGTCGTATCTTAGTTGCAAATTTACGCTGGCCACTAGGTTGCGCTTCCGTAGTTTTTCGCGTAAAATATGCAAATTAGCTATTTATGCCGATTCAGAAACGTACTTGCGGCGGCGCGTCGTATTTTACGTCGTTTGCGTAAGCCTTCGAGCGGCATAAGGTTACCCCTGCTATAGCAGGCGCAGCCAATGTTAAGTATGGACGTCGGGACTACGTCGAATTGAACGTCGGTTACGTTGTTTGCATAAATCGTTCGGGAATGGGGCTCGACGTTAGTTACGTTCATGTCGTTTACATTGAGAAAAAAGCGACGTGATTTCGCACATGCGCACTGGGAACGTCCACAGACGGCGCATGCGCCGTCCAAAAAAACGTCAATTCCCTTAAACCGTCGTATCTTAGTTGCATATGTTAAGTATGGACGTCGGGACCGAGTCAAATTGAACGTCGGTTACGTTGTTTGCGTAAATCGTTCGGGAATGGGGCTCGACGTTAGTTACGTTCACGTCGTTTACATTGAGAAAAAAGCGATGTGATTTCGCGCATGCGCACTGGGAACGTCCACGGACGGCGTAATTGACGTTTTTTTTGGACGGCGCATGCGCCGTCCGTGGACGTTCCCAGTGCGCTTGCGCGAAATCACGCCGCTTTTTTCTCAATGTAAACAACGTGAACGTAACTAACGTCGAGCCCCATTCCCGAACGATTTACGCAAACAACGTAACCGACGTTCAATTCGACGCGGTCCCGACGTCCATACTTAACATATGCAACTAAGATACGACGGTGTAAGCGAATTGACGTTTTTTTTGGGATCCGTGGATCTTTCTGAATCTGGCCCAGGGTATTTGTATACGTCTACTCAAGGAACTCAATGAGCCTGATTTACTATAGGAATTGAGCATGTTCACTTTGCAAAGTTTTCTACCATTATGAGAGTCAATTTTCACTTTGCTTAGGAATCATGGTGCATGGTGAAAAGGGGGGAGTGCTTAAAGCAGGACTTCCCCTTTTGGGTGGACCCTCGCTTTAAGCAAGGAGATCAAACAGTGATCTGTGTACCAGATAGAAATGTGAAGCACTTCACCATTAGTCTACTTGCAGCAAGGGAGGCTTTGGTGAGCAGCTACAAAACTACTCATACTTTAAAACCTAATCTACACACAGCTTGCGCACTGTGCAGAGACCGCTACGGAGATGCCCATCAAATGCCACTTATGTTAGACCAGGGGTTCCCAACCAGTGGCCCGCAGAGCCCTCTGATGTGGCCCGTGACCTCTTGCTCTGGGATGGCGGATTGGCAAGCGCAGATTGTCTACCCGCTATACCAGAGCATCAGTGTTGTGAATGAAACCAGCGGTAGAGGAAGCAAGCAGCAGAGCCGCATAAGCTAATGCTTACTGTATAGCACCGGCTCCTGTCTTAGGTGGAGTGATACCAAATGCACTCTGCCTGGGACAGCAAGTTTATTACTAAAATAGCTTTCAAACTGAGGTGTCTGTGTCCGCTTTGCATACACAGAGTGGACACAGACCTGTCATCTGCTCATTGTGGCCCACGACTGGTTACCAAGTGGCTTAAGTGGCCCTCGCTCTTCAAAAGGTTGGGCACCCCTGTGTAATGCCGCGTACACACGATCACTTTTTGTGATGAAAAAAAACGACGTTTTAAAAAACGTCATTTAAAATGATCGTGTGTGGGCAAAACGTTGTTTTATGTCTTCAAAAAAACGACCAAAAAAAAATTCCAACATGCTTGAATTTTTTGTGTCGTTTTTCAAAATGTCGTTTTTTGTGTCATAAAAAGTGATGGTGTGTGGGCAAAACGTTGTTTAAAACGACGTTTTTAAACCCGCGCATGCTTAGAAGCAAGTTATGAGATGGGAGCTTCAATGGAACAGAGTGCCGTCGAAAGTGTCTTACGTAACCGCGCTTTGCAAGAGCATTGTGGAAAAACGATGGTGTGTATGCAATGTCGTTTTTGAAAATGAAGTTTGAAAAACGTCGTTTTGTTTCGTCAGATAAAATGACGTTTTTTTTCATCACAAAAAGAGATCGTGTGTACGCGGCATAAGATTCACAACATCTGCATGTCATTAAAGCTTAATTCAGGACTGAAAAAAATATATATATCTCTCTCTTATATATATATATATATATATATATATATATATATATATATATACACACACACACACACACACAAATATACAACTTTTGCAGCCCACACTGCAAGGGTAAAAAAAAATCATTCTGCTCTATTCCCTGTTTCAGCAGGCTCCAGCACTGTCCTCCTCTCTATAAAGCTCCATGGGATCATAACGTACAATACAGGACTATTAACCCTGTATTGTATGTGGAGTGTGCGAGCGTGTGACTGCAGCCATGAGCAGGTATAGAGGAGGCGGCATTGAACCAGTTCCATGGATAATGGGAACCTGCTGGAACACAAAACAGGGTAAGTATTTCTCCTTATTTCAACACCCCTAACAAAAATTGAAAGTAGAATTATAGGTAAACCCTGTACGGTTTATTTTTGTCATTTTGTCCCATTGGGAAGATTTCCATTCACATCCTGTCCCATAGCCAAAACAGGAAATATCTGCAAATTAAGGGAATCTCTTGTGGAACCCCAGGTCACCAGAAATAGTGTCCCCATTGGAAGATTTCCCTTGTATTACTTTTCTGGGGACAACCCACAAGTGTTCTAAATCTATCTCTAGTTATAATATTCTTTAAACTTTGCAGTGGGGGGGGGGGGGGGTGCGGTTGCAATGCAAGGGGAATTTTTTCAGCTTTAAAGTATATCTAAAGCCAAATATGTTTTTAGTGTTGGACACAGTTTGATTCTACCCATTTGTTTTGTGGTGTCCCTTTTGGGAGATTTTACTTCACGTTTCATGTCTTGCCCATCTTGCCCAAGACACAACCATAATCAAGACTTGAGGTCTTCAAAGTAAGGTAAATTCTTTCCGAGACTGCAGTCATCAGGTGAAGTGTCCCCAATTGAATATATCCTTTTATTCTCGGTCCAGTGACTACATAAAATTTAACATTTTTCCCTCACTTTAAGTCCCAGTGACATTGGTCACCAGAAAAGAGTAAAGTGCAAATCTTCCTAACATGGGAAGAGACAGCAATAAAAACCCTAACAGGGGTTTTAATTCCTCACCACTCCATCCAAAGCATTTTTCCGTTCTCCCATACAGTAAACAATTAACGTTTGTAAGGCTCTAATAAGACACATTGCTTGGAGCTACCAGATCATGTATAGGCAGTTTTAGATTGGGTAAGTTTACTAATTATCTACAGTAGCAGCAGTTTTACAAGATAACAACCTTTCATGTTCTGAGCACAAACAATGAGCAACACTTACATGGATCCAACCCAATGTAAGTAGATTGTGCTGATCCTGTACATTAAATAATTCTTCCACATTCTCCATGTCACAATAGTCTGGACCTGCAGACTGCTTTGGTACAATTATGTGTGTAATGATGAACTCATCGTGTGTCTGTAAAACAAAGCAAGCAAACAACCAAATTAGCAATTAGAAAGTGTATTTAAACCCAATAGCAAACATTTAATATATTGCATCTTACCAGTCCTTACATGTGGTGGTTGCATTTGTTTTTCTTTTAGGCCTTTATTCAACTGGATCTAACCACTAACGTACTTTCTGTCCTAGGGTGACAATGCTCTCTCACCGAACCATATCTATGGAGCAGCAGTGTAGTCACCTTAAAGCAGGCGTCTCTAAACTTTACAAACAAGGGGCCAGTTTACTGTCCTTCAGACTCTATGGGGGCCGACTATAGCCAGTGGGAGTAGAAAATGCCTTGATGTCAGTGGGAGTTAACAATGCAACATATTTAGTGAGAGGAATAATGCCCCATCATTGGTGTCAGTGACAGAAATTATGCCCCTATTGGTGGTGTCAGTGGGATAAATAGTGTCCTATCGTTGGTGTCAGTGGGATAATAATGGTGCCCCACTGTTGGTGTCGGTGGCAAGAATTATGCCTCTATTGTAGGTATCAGCAGGAGGAATAGGACCAGACGAAATCAAGAAAAGGGCCATGTGTGCCCCCCAGGTCGCAGTTTGGAGACCACTGCCTATTTTTTTCTGTAATGGTTCTCTTTTAGCTCATTTCACTGGGTCTTGCTCAAAAGTCTGGATATTAACCAGAATAAGACAGAGGTTCCGATTTAAAGATTTTTTCACCATCAGAAAAAAGTTGGGAACTTTTCTCCACCCCAAGAAGGCTCTTCCATTTTTTTAAACAAACCCTAGTCAGGCAGGCTGAGGGAACTTGGCATGCATTAGCATTATCCATTAAAATTATGCAGGAGAGACTAATCTAAAAATATTTTTTTTTAACTATATCTCTTTAGACTGATTATTGCTGGTCTGTTTGTCAAATTACATTTTTACTAATAACATATTTAAATCAAAGTTCTCCGCTTCTACCCATAAAAATGCTTTAGCTGTCTTACAATACCCAGTGCTAGCATTTCTGTAGATAGATCTAGTTATTTTCCTTATTTTACTGCTTGTCAGAACAATCTGACACACTTGAAGAGGCCTGAACATATCTGTCACATAGACCTCCATCAAATGCAGAGAAGTAAATGCTATGTTCCTTCCACATGACATAACAGACACAGAAAGTAATGTGAAATGTTAGATATACTGAACTCCCCATGGTTTAATGGCCTTTCACATTTATCCCTGGAGCACTGGTGCCAACAACTGAAATATCCATACTGAAATCGACCAGACAGTTTGCAGTTTCTGCCATACATAACAAGCCAAGCAGGTCTGCTTGAAATTAGGATGCATGCTCTATGTGTAGGAAACTCACTGCCAGATACATTCTACTTCAACAATTCTAGACAACCGCCATTATAATTAAAGTTGTATTAAAAAAAATGTACTATATTGCAGCTTACCAGTCTTTAAATGTAGTGAGTGCATTTCTTTTTTAGGCATTTTTTCCTTATTTTCACCTGGTGATCTGGCGAGTAACATACTTCCTGTCTTAGGGTGGTTTCTCTAATTATAAAGCCCTGTACACACAACCGGGATTCCCGGCGGTATAAATTTTGCCAGGAATTCGGACGGGAAAACTTAGAACCTGCTTGGTAAGTTTCCCGTATACACACGGGAATACTGCAGGGAGAGTTTTGTCGGGAATCCCGGCCGTGTGTATGCTCCCTCGCAGTGTTTCCCCATAGGAAAACTGCCGGGTTTAAAACCGCCGGGACGCCCGGCAGGGAAATTAAGAGCAGGTTCCCTATGTCGGGAATAGTGCGAGGAAGCATACACACGGCTGGTTTTCCCGGCCAAAAGCTCTCCTGGCAGTTTTCCTGGCAGGAAAACTGGTCGTGTGTACGAGGCTTTAGAAACAGTCACCCTTGGAAAGAAGCCCTGTCTGAACAGGGTTGTGTTAGATGAACAAGAAGAATTACATACATTACATAAGTGGCTCACAAATTTTGCTAACAATTCTAGTTATTTTAAGCACTGTTGACAGCAAAACAGGTGAATCATTTGGCAAAGTGAGGGAGAAGGAACTGAGGCTAGCTTAACAGATGAATATCAAAAAGTGATCGGAACAGAGTTTCTTTCTTGCCTGATCAACTTTTCCCATTGACTCATGGTCTACCCACTTGACTAGGATAGTCACCCAATTCGTTAAAATAAATCAAAGACATTTTGGGCCAGATTCAGGTACATCTGCGCATTATTGGACCGGCGTAGCGCACCGCCTTTACGTTAGACTGGCGCAATGTAGCGGCGCAATCACCCTATTCTCGTCGCTTTTACGCAGAAATTAGCGCCTGCGCAACGTTATTTCTGAGGCGCAAGGCGGAGTTATCCAAATTGGGAAGGACGTGGGCGTGTTATATTGAAATGAGCTGTGACCCCATGCAAATGAAGGGCCGGCCGGCTCGCGCATGCGCGCTTGAAGCAGACCATATCAGCACCTCTGTGCGCATGCTCACAACTCGGGAACAGCACAATCAGTGAAATTGGAAGTGGACTAGTGCAAAATCATGAACTACGCAAACAGCATAAATAGACAGACACAAACGCACTTCCTTTGCAAAAGTACATCCCTTTGTATCCCTCCCTATTCAGCAAGGTGCTTTTGTTCTGTTAGTTGTGTTGTGGTTTGTCTTTGTGATATTTGTGGACTGTGTGATCTTGTGTTTGTTAGAAGATATTTGTAAGTTTCTCGGCCTTTTGGCTAAGATCAAGTGTAGTATCTGTTCTTATCAGTTGCCAATAGGTGGTGCTAAACCGACTGTCCCCAGTACTCGGCGAGGGGGAAAGGGATGGTAGTCGGTGGACGCTAAGCCTGTTGGCGTAGAGGCGAAAGCCTTCTGATCGGGGCAGAGAGGCATGAGGTCGAAGCTGAAGGGCTGGGCCCCTGGCCTTTGGCCTGGATCCGGTGGTGTCTGCCCCAGTCAGTTGTTCGGCGAGGGAACCTTTGCTAATCCTTTCGGGGAGAGGCGGGTAGTACTTCCCGAATGTAATTAGGTGGGAGAGCTGGGGGTTGTGGGTAGTAGTCGGCTGCGGCTGGCTCTCCCCAACCTCTTCTCCTACCTTCCTGGCTGGGAAGGGTGCTGCCGGTCCGGACCGGGGGTCAGAGTCCGTTGAAAAGCCTGTGGAGATAGTGCCCCTGGAGTGGCAGTCCAGGGGTGCCATACATTGCACTGAGTGTTGAGGGGCACTCAACGTGTGGCACCTTAGGTCACATATCTCCACATACACCTTTTTAGCACCTGCCTCTAGGGCCGAGCCTTTTGGCTAGGACCAGAGGAATTTTTGTTCCTGGCCGGAGGGCCGGCCATTGTATTGCACAATGGCCACTTTCCACTCACCATTCCCACCTTCCTTTTCCCCCACTTTCTTTTTTATTTTACCCCTTGTTTGTCACTTTTTTTGGTTGGAGCGCTTTATGTGTGGCGAGTAGGGTGCTGGTCCTCGGGCCTGACTCTGAAAGTCTTGGGAGTAGGTGGACATGGCCTTCTGGCTTAGTTCACCTGCTCTCATGGGGTCTCCCTTCGGGGGAGCCTCACCGAGGAGGGTTCTGTCTCGGCAGTCCCTCCGAGGATGTTTGGCCATGTGGTTTCGGCTGCATGGGCCATAGTGGGGTCCTAGTGGTTTCGGCTGCTTGGACTCCAATAACTCTTTTCCCTGTCTGGAGCCTAACGCCCCGGGGGATCAGAGCTGGGTCCTCTGCGGAGGACCAATTGACGATGGCACCCATCGCAGTTTTTTGTGTTTCACTCTTTATGTGTGTGCACATTTTTTCCTGCACCGGGTGAAGTTTTTGGGTTGTGTTTTGCACGCCACAGGCTTTTCAATAAAAAAAAAAAAAAAAGATATTTGTAAGTGATTTTTGGTGACTGCTTGTGAGAGTTTTTGGTTGTTAGTTTTTTGTTCGTTTGTTTTCTTGCTTGATTTTTCCTGCTTGTTTTCTTGCTTGATTTTTCTTGTTTGTTTTTGTGCGTGATTTTTGCTGACTGTTTGGGAGTGAGTTTTTGTCTGAGTATGATGGAGAAAAAGAGGAAGCTAAATTTTACTTTTGGGGAGAAACAAATTCTTGCCCCGGCCATTCCGATTATGGGCGTTACCTCCACGGCCCGAACAGTGCCAACACCACCCCGGCCAGGAGGAGAGAGATTTTGGACAGGATTAATGACCAGGTGAATGCATCGGGGGGGGGGGGGAGACCCGGACACGGTCGGGGATTGAAAAGAAAATCAATGACCTCCGGCGTCTGGTCAAAAAGAAGCTGGCCAAAATGCTAGCCCATGCCAGGGGCACAGGAGGGGGCCCACCATGCCCTGTTAGGCTGACAGCAGAGGAGCGTGCGGTGGCCCAGACCTTTCATAGGCAAGAAGTGGAGGGCCTGCCTGCCCGGCTATGACTACAACAGACTACAACAACAGGCGTTGGGCAGGATGTGAGGGCCCTCACCCAGGCTATCCAGGCCAATACGGCATCATTAAGTGCTGGCCTAGACAGAATTGCCGTGGCCTTGGAGGGCAGGCCGCCAGGTGGGCAGAGACCAGGGGCTGCTCCTCCTTCCCCGGTTTACCCCCTCCCCCATGAGTCTCCCCTGAGGAGCCGGGGCCGTGGGCGCCCCAGGCGTGGCTCACGTCAACGGCATTAATTTGTTTTTCCCCTTTTTTTTTTGGCCTGGTTTTTTTTTGGCCATTTTTTTTTTTTGGTGCTGGAAAAATTTTGCTTTTGCTGGGCATTTTTTTGGGGGTTGTGAATGCTGTTTGAATGTGGGGGTGACATTCCTGCCGGAAAAGGGGTGTCACCCTCAATTTTGGTGGAGAAGGGTTCCCCAGGACCAGGGAGAAGTGATCCCCAGGTCCGTGTGAATGGTGTATGAATGTACAGTGACATAATTGGAGCCTTGGCATGGCGTTGCTGCTCACAAGTCCTGCATGGTGGACTGGTGCCAATCCAATTTGATGAGGATGTGGGGTGTGTGTGCTAGGGACCACAGTGGTGTGCATGCATGCATTCTCATTGTGCCATGATTAATGTGTGTGTTTAACGTGCAAAGATGCATAATGTGAGCTGGCATGAGATGGGGTCATGAGATGGGGTCCCAGTGCATATGCAGAGTCACCTGGAAGGGAAAAGACAGGAGGATGTTAGTAGTGCATGTGCCCCTTGTGATGTGTGCATCATGGGGGGGGGGGCCAGTCATGCCTGCCACCCATGTCACTCACCAATCAGCCAGCTGTCCCCATACATGTTCTGTTCGAAATCTGTGGGGATGGGGCTCTGATTGTATATGTAGCTGTCATGGATGTCATGGGTAGTGTCATGTGTTGGGCTGGTGATGTCCTCCTGCAGGGTTGTGGTTAATTCCATGATGGCATGAGGGATGAATCTGAAGATGCGAGACACCTCAGAATCACTCATGCCATAGATGTCTATGCGTGTGTGATATATCCTCTCCCGTGAAGAGTGAAGAGTGAAGAGTGAGGGGCTTGTATCAGATAAGAATATTTTATTAGATTAGATTAAATGGTAAAGTTTATATAAGCCAAAAAAAAGTAAAAAAAAAATCCCGTGCCCTCCTCAGTGCTCTCCTCCTTCTTTGCTCATTTAAAGTCAGTAGTATAGCTATGAGCATGGATGCCACTGGCATGTTGGCATACAGTTTGTTGGGCAACATGTGTGACTGCTCAGCTCCTCACTAACAGTGTTGCTTTATCTGACATGTAGACGAATTGTCTAATTTTAGAGCAGCTTTTATATGGTCTAATTTTAGACAGAACATTTAGCTGTTGCGCACAGCGCGTAGCCTGCGCTGCACCAACGTTCTTTTGTGGATCCCCGTAACTCCCTCATTAGCATATTTGAATAGCAAATCAATTTTTTGTCTTGCGCAGTTTTGCGCGGACGGATGCGCCTGTCTAACGAAATTACGCTGGACAAAAAAAAATAGATTTCTTGCGTATCTCGTTTTGGGAGTGCCGTGCATCGAAACGCACGCGCACAATTAGACGTACGCCGCGCATCTCCTGTTACGCCGGCGTAATCACTCTGTGAATCTGGCCCTTTGTTTTTTGTCTGAGTGTATTTCTGGAGATCCTAAAAAACATTCTGCCTTCTCAGCCTAAAGCTAGTTTATGTTGGGGAGTCTGCTAAACGCCCCTCCACCTTCATCCATGGGCCCAACTGTGCGTATAAGTCGAAGAATCAAGCATAAACTTTTGGGGAAAGACTTCTTACAAATATTAGGCAGTCTAGCAGTGTAGCCTGCAAGTTCAACCACCATCTAATGTTTATATATTCCTTATAGGAGAAGTCCAGCCTGAGCTTTTTAGGCTGGCCTTCTCCCAAGGGTCACATGAGTGCAATTTGTTTTGCACTCCTGAAACCCGTTTTGAAGTCCGCTCTCCGCTGACGTCACTGCCATCAGTCGGGGCAGCGCGTCATCATGACTTCCAAGTCGGGATCCGCCAGCTGCCCTGATTGATGGCAGTCTCAACGAGCCGATGAGACAGCCTCTCCCCATCCCTCCACGGCTCAGCGCTCCAATGAGCTTCCATGCAGAGAGGAAAGACGCTGACTGACAGTCAGCAGCTTTCCTCTCGGGGATCTGTGAGAACCGAGCCATCAGCAAATATGGTAAACCTGTTGAATAAAGCTCTAAATAGGGTCCCGCAAATCTCTTTTTCAGATTTTAAACAGTACTACAGATTTCAATTGGAGACCACATCTTTTTGAGGCCCCTGAACAGTGCCAACTTGTCAATGGAACCTCAACAGTTTAACATCTGTGACCTAAGTCCACCATTTTATTTAATATTTCTGCATCTCTTAGGAAAATAACTGAATACAAGTCATACCAGCTTGCCACAAAGAATCCCACATGTCTCAATTCCTCGGCTGGTATTTGCATCCGCCAACTGCAAAAATTTCTGAGAAAGATCTTTTGGTAGAACAACCATTCGGAGGCCTTCCACAATTTCATCTAACACAGAAAAACAAGAAAACTGTTATTTTCATGTGGACAAAATGATTTTCAGCTGATATCATACAGTATCTGCAAACATGGTGCAATGTTCCATCGAACACTAGGTTAACAATATTCTCTTGATTGCTCATGCAGATATTGACACCAAGCTTAGTGCCTTTTAGTTCCCATTAAGTATATCCTTTTATTTGCAACTAACAAAGCAAGAATATCAGATGTCTTAAAATTTGGCATCTTTTTATTTAATTTACAGATGCATTTTGTTACCTAGTATAATGGTGTAGAGCCGATGACATTACAGGCATACCCCACCTTAAAGTACACAATGTGATTTATTTACTAATTAAGCTGGAATGCGTAAAATGAGGCTCACTTCTGCATAGAAACCAATGAGCTTCTAACTTCAGCTTGTTCAATTAAGCTTTGGTAATAAAACCTGGAAGCTCATTGGTTTTTATGCAGAAGTGAGCCTGATTTTGTGCTTTCCAGTGATAGTAAATAAACCCCACTGTTTACACAGTGGTGTATGCCTGTATATCAGCTTGGATAACTGAAGGCTCCACAATTTAAGACATTATTTTATAACAATTGACTTTGTTCGCAAAAAAAAATTAAGGGTAAATGCGTAAGTATATACTTAAAATATTTAATGTTTATGATTATGGTTTAACTGTGTGACAATGGGAAAGGAGAGGTGATTGATTGATGCTATGTATCACCTAGCATGCGTTCATATGCAGGGAATTGGAGATTGGATCTGGTGAGTGAAGACCCATGTGGGGGAGCACCGCTAACACTTCAGAAGCACCTGTATTCACCTCAAGACCACTTGCTGTGCTTCACTATTAATTTGCATTGTGAGACTTTTTCACTGGCTTTTGGATATTGACGAAAGGAATCACAAAGGTGTCATTTATGGGACTTTATATAAACCTGTGATTGGACTTTCACTTATTTTTTACTTTGTTCACACATTTCCTTTTTTTTACAGATATTTTTTGATACATCTTTGCTTTATATACTAACTTGATACATGTGTACATGTACATAACCATAACTATAACTTATATATTGTTTCAACCACTTAAGGCACTAGTCAGCAGCTTTGGCTGTCGTATTTATTTTATTTTCATTTTATTTACTCACCATATTCTGCTAAGGGCCCCTCTGGGGTATTCCAGTGGAACGGTGTCCGCTTGAATACGGGTATGGTTGCACTGCAGGAAAAAGGGGTTGTCTCCGAGCTGTGATACGGGTGGAAACCTGGTATGGTAAAATGGTCCCGTAGTGTAGTGGTGGTAATGTTTTAAGTTTGGGGTGCCATCAAAGACCAACAGGCTATGTGTGTGTTAAAAAAGTTGCCATTAAAAATGTTATTTGGAAATTATTTAATTATTTTGGTAATAGAAAGGGTGTTATGGCCAGTACTCCAAACTCAGGTGTGGTCTTGTTATTGTGGTTATAAGACAGGGTGTGGGGAGGTTGAAAGGTATTGGTAAGAAAAAGGGATATGGTAATGGAGGATATCCTGACTACACTGGTCAAGACTTTTAGGAAAAGACCTGTCGTTCGGAGATCTACATTTGAGCTACCCCCACACCCTCCAAAGGAATTGTGATTCTGGTGAGCCAGTCTTGTGATTTATGCATCTTTGCAGCACTGGGGAACCAGGCGGGTGACACATATTTCCTGATTTAACATTATAGCTTCCTGTATCACCCATTTATAGCCTGTCCAATGGAAAATCAGTGAACATCTTCACCTCTACCTCTATGAAATGAGCTTGAAGCTGACCAAGAAAGCGGAGATGCTAACAGCAGGGTACCAAGGTGGCCATCCTGATTGGCAGAGGTGAGTGTGTGCATCACAATAATAGCTAGCTGGAATGACAAATCCTTTTAATAGATGAAACCATTCACATAAATGTATTAAAACCTTGGCTGTTTGTTAAAACCTGTTTGCCTGTTGTCATTAACATAACCAACCTTGACATGCTCCTGAATCTGCTTATGGTTTTGGTAAACTGTGTAACAAATAAAAATTTCCCCAACTGGAAATCCAGCTCTAAAAATTATCACATAAATAAAAGGACTCACTCTGAACGGCACTTAGAGTGGCTGCTGGCCTTAAGGCTCTGTTTATAGGAGGTGATTGACCCGCATATGTGGCTGCGTCATTCCTTCCAGCTTTTCCAGAAAAAACATTGCACATTGGGTGAGTTTTAGAAGAGGGAAAACAAGTCATTGCGCTACCATCGGTCTGCTCAGAGACTTTATCTGTATTTTTCTGCTGGTCTCGCATCAGATCTTGTTTTCGAAGCTGGTCCTCAAAAAAGGTGAATTGTTCAGTCGCTAGTTGCTGCTGCCGTAGCTGGGCCACTCGCTTTTTTTCTGCCTCTATAAGCTGCTGTTGCTCCATTTTCTTCAGACATTCTGCCTTCCTCTTGTTCTAAAAAAAATAAAAAATAAAATAAAAAAAAGGTAAAAGCAGCTGTGAATGTTTAGACTGATTCAATTGCAGGTTTTCATTTTGGATTTCACTTTAAAAAATTACTTTTTGGGGTAGATTTACTAAAGGCAAATAGACTGTGCAGTTGCGCTTATTTTCATTAGTAAATATGGTAAAGATTAACCTTGTAAGGAATACTCTATCTGGTGTAATGAAAATTTTTAATAAAAAGTATTTTTTTTCTTGCACATGAGTGGATGATGGAAATCAGAGCTTTACTGTATTTACTGGGATCTGGGGAAAATTAGTACAACTGCGCTTGTAAAGTAAAAAGCATAAAAAAGGGTAATGCTGTGCTGTATAAGTAGGGATGGGTGAAGAGTAGATACACCTTTATAGGTGATGAGGTAAAAATCGAATCCAAATAAAAAATGAGCATATATCACATATAAAGCATGGGTGAGTCCAAATGTGACTAAAATGGCATAAATTCTAAAGGTAAATAACAACCCAAAGTAAATCAATAATCAAGTGCGAAGTGAATAAATATAAAGTGCTGGGTGCAACAGTGAAAAAACATGCACTGATATCACAAGTCTTTAGAATTGCATAGATGCAAAATATAAGTGACTGATGTGTGAACTGCGCTTGTAAAGTGCATAATCTTTTTGCTTTTAGTAAATCCACACCATTGACTAACTTTTTTTATTCCAGGAGCAGAAAACACTGCTACTAATAACTGTAAGGTTATATTTTCTTTGAGAAATTTTTGTGTTTTAGGATAGTTATAATTTAGTAATGGTGCATTGGATCGTTTGGATGAGCAGAGTTAAGTCCAAACCCAATTCAGCATAACCTGTGGAAAGCTGTCACACAATCGCATCCTCTCCACCATCCCCTCTCCAATCAACAGTGCCCAGGGCATTCCCGCCCTGCAGTTGCACTTACATAAAGGGGTGGCAATGCTTGTGACATAATTTTCCAATATGGCCAAAAAGCTACATGGACATATTAGGTCAATGACGTCACAGACATCCCAGTCTTTATGTGTGCATGCAACTGCAGGCTGGGAATGCCTGTCAACTAAAACTGTTGCTTTATTCTAAATGGGAAAATGGCAAGCTTGCTTTAAGTCTGACCTTTGTTAACAGCTATTAATTTTGTATAGACACAATGGTGTTGCAAATAAATGATAGTGTATGTGTGATGACAGACCTACACCCAGGGTGTACCAATTTCAGGCAACCTTGTGAACACTACATGGGGCAGATACAAGATTGATTCCCCTCCCATGAGAGAGGAACTTTCCTTGTTTTTATTACAGAAGTCTCCTTCTCTGGGGCAAAATGTAGCTCTTTTAGGTGGGATTATTGCAAATACCTAGAAGCAATACCAAAAGGGCACCAGGACTGGAGTATGAAAATGTGGATCTAGCCTTCTCACAACTTTTCACACAGGCCAGAAAAGGTGAACAGCTAGCTTACTATATACAGATGTTAACACTCAGGTCTCCTACACACGAGGCAATTCATTTGTTCAAATCGGTCGGACCGACCGATTTGAACAAATCTGTCTCTTAGGATTTTGGTTTGCTCGCGTGTACACACGAGCAAACCAAAATCCCCGCCAGCAGACGGCGCGCTGATGTGTCGGTGACGTGGCAGTGACGTTGACGCCGCCACGTCACCGCACCAGGAAGTAAAACACTTCCACGCATGCGCCGAATCCATTCGGCGCCGGTGCGAGACGACATGTCTGCTGGTAAGTGTACTAACCAGCAGACATGTCGGGCGGACGGATTCCCACCCGATAGATTTCAAAGCATGCTTTGAAATCTGTCGGGTGGCCAAATCCGTCGGCTCGCCCGTACACATGATCGAATCTGTCTGCTGGGACGGTCTAGCAGACCGTTTCCAGCAGACAGATTTGATCGTGTGTACGCGGCCTCAGTGTTAATGCTTGTTTTTTTTTTTTTTTTTAAATATAAATGTAAGTAGGGGCAGCCATACTTGCTTATGTCAGAAGCAGGCTATATATCCCGATTAGTCGAGATTCCAATGAAAGCGAATATGACATGAACAGTATGTGAGTTTTTTCCTTGCAAGAAAAATGCACGAAAAATGTTTCCCTTTAAATCATATAGGACATTTTGCACCACTGCATTACAGGTGCAGTGTGCGTTTTGAAAAGTCCTGCATGCTGCATCTTTGGTGTGGGTTTGAAAACCGCACAAAAATGCAGGCCACATTGAAATGAATGGAAATTGCAGCAAAATCGCTGTGAAAACTTACCATGATTTTGTGTTTTTGATGCAGGCAACCCAAAAAAAAAACTGGAAACGCACAGCAAAATCATGGTAGAAAACACATATGCGTTTTTACAATGACTTTGCTACAGAGCAGTTTGAAAGTACCCTACAGCTTACAATGACTCAAAAGAAGTATAGCCACGTAAAACACAGTCCTCTAATTTTCTACTCATGACTGTAGGATCAAATGTAAGAAGACAGCTGACTATTAGCTAATGAAAACCAAAATACATGCTGACTGGAATAAAAAAAATCCTATGTGAACAAGGCCTAGAGGGTTTCAAATGGTCCTACTGGAATAAAAGAGGAAATTAAATCAACAAAGAGAAACTAATGATTTGCAAAAGCATTGGTCGGTCACCTTTAAGACTTTTTTACACTCTTGATTAAAGAGGAGTTCCACCCAAATTTGGAACTTCCTCTTGTTCCACTCCTCACCCCCATACATGCCACATTTGGCATGTAATTTTTTTGGGGGGGGAGTGGGGGCTTCAGTAGGAGTGGGACTTCCTGTCCCACTTCCTGCTTCCGCCGAGGGGCTGGTAAGGCGATTAGGCTTAATCGCCTTATTGCAGCCCCTCCCTGTAGGCGATCACATGGGACACTGACAGGTCCCATGCGATCGCCTCTCCAATTAGCGGCGAGCCGCGCCGCGCGCGCATGCGCAGTGCGGCTCGCGCATGCGCAGTGGGTGCCCGGCCGTGAAGCCGAAGGCTGTCACGGCTGGGTGCCCACAGTGGAGATGGAGACGCCGGCTGGGGAGGGGGGGAGAGGAGCGGAGCCCCGGTCGGCGCGTCGCTGGAACGCAGGAGCAGGTAAGTGAGTGTTTATTAAAAGCCAGCAGCTACACTTTTTGTAGCTGCTGACTTTTAATAAACACAATTTTGGCTGGAACACCCCTTTAAGGAGGTCCAAAGTGGGCAGGACCTATCCTTGCCACAGTGTAGTCCGATTTCTCTACCAGTATGTGAAAATTTGAGGGGGAACATAAAAAATGATAGTATTATTTTAATTGCTCACTCTCTACATCATGAGAAGACACAAAGCCACTGAAGGCATAGGCACGACTGGTGAAAAAAATGTACCTATGAAAAAATTCACAAATGATAAATGTATTTGTTTAAAACAAAATGTGGCAGTTGCTTTCAGCTGAGTCACCTGGCTAAAAATAAAGACTTCGCCTGTGAGCTGACAGAAGGCAACTGTGACATTTATAACCAGAGGCATGCCTTGAATATAGAAAGCATACAGTACACTGTGCATGGGCTGAAGATTGCAAATGAAAACAAAATGACATTGGTATGTCTGATAAAGATTTAATGACATTCATAGAGCATTTTTAACTTGCGTTTTTTTTTGTAAAAAGCAGTTAAATTTGTGGGTTCAGTTCCACTATACACCTAATGTGCCAGCCATGAACAAGGTAAAGAAATAAAAAAAATACAGTAAACACTAATAAAGAGAAAAACAGTAGTAACGTTCTAGAGCACTTACAATGCCTTGCATATATTCTTGGTATTCTAAGTTATATTTTGTCAAAAGCTCTTTCTTAAGATCATCTGTTCTTGGAAATGCAATTTCTTTTAATTTCTGCAAGACAAAAACACAAGTGAAAACATAAAAAAAAAAATGTAAATAAGAATAATAATTTCTACACACTGCAGGTTGGAAAATTTACAATACGTTTTTTCTGAATATTTGTATTTGCAAGAAAGCTCTTACAACCAGGTTTGTGTTTAAAGGGAAACTACAAGTGTCCGTGTAAAAAGGATAAGTTTACAAGCAATATAGCTATACAGAAAGTTCAACTGTTGCCACCTCATTGCCCCCCCATAGATGGTAACATACATTGTAGCTTTTCTAAAAGTTACAATCTAACCTGCATCTCTGTGTTACAGGGTAGATGTGCCCAATCAGCTAAAGAGCAACATGCAGAGAACACCTAATATTAATTATCTAAATTAGAACCAAAGTCAAAACTTTTGTCTTCATTATGGATAGAGTTGGCGGGAGCCGCACTGGCGGTATAGCACTGCTAAAAATAGCGGCGCTATACCGTCGGATTTGCCGCGAGTTGCGGCCGCCAGTGGTGCGGTATTAACCCCCGCTAGTGGCCGTGAAAGGGTTAATACTGCCCGCAATGTGCCTCTATAGAGGCGCATTGTGGGCAGTATTGTCGCGGTCTCCCATTGTTTTCTATGGGAAGGAGGGTTAAAGGAGCGGTATACATGCCGCTCCTCTCACCGCTCCAAAGATGCTGCTGACCAGAGATTTTTTTATCTCCCGCCAGCGCATCGCCTCAGTGTGAAAGCCCTCGGGCTTTTACATTGAGGATGCAGTGAAGGAGTTTTTCAGGCGATATAGCAGCGCTATTTTTAGCACTGTGCCGCCTGAAAAACTCCTCAATGTGAAAGGGGCCTAAGGGTGGTTTCACATAGGTTGGATGATCAGGTCTGCCTGTCAGTTTTGTAGGCAGACCTGATCAAACCATCCATAGATCTCTATGGGGCGGCACATATCAGTTGACACCGCTGGCATCTGATTCCATCTGTCCGCCAAAAAACAGCAGATTTGATGAAAGGCCGTCCATTCCTATACAGAACAGCGGGGCTGTGTCGGTTCTGCATAGCGGAGTGGACACAAGCCTGTCATCTGCCTGCTCAGCAGGGTGATAGCCTGGCGGATGTGAACTACAGAGAACACCCGTGTAAAACCAGCCTTATGCCACGTACACACGATCGGAATTTTTTCATCAGATATTACGACCGTGTGTGTGCCCCATCTGAGTTTTTCCTTTAAAAATTCTGATGGACTTAGAAAGAGAACACGTTCGTCTGTATGGAACTCCGACGGAGAAAAAAATATGCATGCTCAGAATCAAGTTGACGCATGCGCAGAAGCATTGAACTTAATTTTTCTCGACTCGTCGTAGTGTTGTACGGTCGGAATTTGCAAGACAGCTTGAACGGGATTCCATCTGAAAAATCCATCGGAGTTTATCCCGATGGAAATTCCGATCGTGTGTACAAGGCATCATTTTTTTACATTTTTTACCCCCATCTGTGTCCTATTGAAATTTATGTATGAACAATTATTTTTTATGGAGAAAAACAATTAGGAATCTAGGTAACTCAAACTAACCTTTAATATATCTTGTTTTTCTGGAATTTCACATTGTTGGTAGTCTCGGTGTTGGGGCAGCTTCTCAACAAACAGCCTGGAACCAAACAACAGACATCTCATGGCTTACATTAAATGGCAGCGGCTGAAGACATATTTATATCAGAATATGACTGGACTCCTTACATTATAAACTTGTTGTAGAGAACAAAGGCATTTTCAAGATTTCCTTCATCTAAGTATACAGAGGCCATTCTTTCCATCTCCACTCCAGACCGAAAGTAGCGCCTGGGTGTGATGTCTTCATTGATGGTGATATTACAGCCTAGCTTGCTGAGGGCCCGAACTCGCTCCTCAGGGCTTAGAGATACGTCTGTGTGGTCCGGCATCGCTACAAGCTTTTTCTGCACCCAAAATGAAACATATATGTGTTAAGAGCTTCAAAACTACATGTGCCACCTATGTCACTGGTTAATGGGCACTACTACACACCATCTCTCCAAGTCCCACAAAGCTGTTAAATTGCAACACAAAATCGTGGACTTGTGGTCAATGGACCACTTGCATATGGTAACTAATTCAGACAGAATAAACCAAACGTTAAGCCTACTTCAGTGTCACGTTTCTATGTTGATCAATCATTTTCTTTTCCCAACATGGGAACTTAGAAGGGTGTGAGGAAGAGGAGATTTTACAGGGCACCTATAATATTATTTTATCCGCTGTACAGTATATACCAATTTACCTCATCCGACCCACACGTCCAATTCCCAGTCTGAGATATCTGTACATCTGGAAATGGTGACTGCAGTGTTATTAGTCCCACAGACTTCAATTGCAACAATTAATTCCGTGACAAAAATGTCAGACAGGAAGTAAAGAGTGCACTGACTAGAATCACTGAGCCAACAGTACCTTTGCATTCCAGTCTCAGCTTTTTACCTCCTGTTGTCCCATTTAGATAGGATTCCTGGAGCTCTCATTTTGGGGAAAAATATTCCCCTCAGGTCAAGTACAAAAATGTCACACATTTTAGCAAACTTTATACCACATTCTTTCATGGGATATTCCTGAATAAACTTTTCATTTCTAAATTAAAATCAAGCAACCAGTTTATCTTTTGTTTTAAGGAATACTGTCATCTCACCAAATAATAAATATTGTAACAGCTCAAATAATTAGCTCACTGTCACATCCAAAGGTATTTTACATGTGTGTGTGTGTGTGTGTGTATAAAAATACACAAAAAAAATGATTAATATGGCGGAAAGGTTTTCCAAAGGAAAGGCAAGAAAGCGACATCCCAATCTCCACTTTTAGGCCCCTTTCACACTGGGGCGGGAGGTGCAGTGGCGGTAAAGCGGCGCTATTTTTAGCAGCGCTTTACCGTCGTAATTGCGGAGGTATTCGGCCGCTAGCGGTGCAGTTTTAACCCCTGCTAGCGCTGGAAAAAGGGTCAATACCGCCGGCAATGTGCCTCTGCAGAGGCACATTGTCGGTGGTGTAGCCACTTTTTCCCATTGCTTTTAATGGGAAGAAGCGGTGGAGAAGCGGTAAACACACAAAAGATGCTACTAGCAGGACTTTTGGAGCCATCTTTGTGTCCATGCACACATAGGTTGTTATCAGCGGTTTTTGGCAGTGGTGTTTTTGAGCATTAAAAAATATTCCAAAACTAGTGGATTCCGAGAGACGTTTTTCAGCTGTAAAAACACTCTAACGCTGATAAACAGCGATAAACGTCCACTCACCAGCATTTTTGGACGTTTCCATTGAAAAAACAAAAAAACCTCTAATGCAGAAAAACGCTAATAAACGTTATTGCAAAAGTGTTAAAAAACATGAGGCCTAAAAATAAAAAAACACTCCTAGCCACTCCCCAAAAAGGTAGTTCAAATTAGGGGATGGGTACAAGAACATGTCAGACACTAAATATCCCTTGGGGTACAGTTACATCTATCATCAAAGTGATTGTAAAGGTTACATTTTTTTAAATAAACATACATGTTACACTTACCAGCTCAGTGTAATGGTTTTGCACAGAGCAGCTCTGAACCTCCTTTTTTGGAATCCCCCTTTAGGACTGTCCTCTCTATCAGCCCTCAAAATAGAGAGCTTGCTATGGAGGCCGACATGCAACCTCGAGTCGGGCTGTGTGCAGACATCATCTTTCTTTTCCTTATTGGTGTGTCTGTGTAAATAGATTCTTTGCTCTTCCTGTCCTGTTTTGGCAACATAAGATTCTTTGTTGCATTTTTTTTGCATTGGATGAAGTACACAACATTACTGGAGGTGAAGCTGTATCCTGTGATATTGAAGATCCCTTTAAGGGAAGATTTCAGCCTTGGCTGTTTGCTTTTAGCGACCCTTGGTAGCTCATTAACTGGTGAGTACATTTGTGCAAGGGGTCTGACATGTGGCTCCTCCGGTGCGACTACCACTACCTCCATGGGATTTGAATCTGGTGCTCTCGGTACTTCAGAAACCTCCCTTTGAGAACATCAGAGAGATTCCTCTTTTGACACTCTCTCAGAAAGTTGCCTTTCTGGTGGCCATTACATCTATCAGGAGGGTTTCTGAGTTGGCGGCCTTGTCTTGCAAGTACCCCTACTTGATCCTTTATAAGGATAAAGTGGTGCTACGACCACAGCCTTCGTTTCTTCCGAAGGTGGTTTCGGCTTTTCATCTGAATGAGGACTTCCATCCTTGTGTCCTCGGCCGTCGCATCCCAAAGAGGTTGCGTTACATTTCTTAGATGTGGTACGTGCTCTGCGGGTGTACCTGTCTGCTACGGCTCCATTTCGGAGGTCAGACTCACTGTTTGTCAGTGGCTGGTCCAAAGAAGGGCCTGGCGGTCTCGTCGGCCACCATTTTTCGGTGGATCAGACAGATTGCGATTCAGGCTTATCCCCTAAAAGGGTGGGCGCCTCCCTTTCCTGTAATGGCGCATTCAACCAGGGCAATAGGTGCCTCCTGGGCCTTCCGACACCAAGCGTCCATCTCACAGGTGTGTAAGGCGGCAACCGGGTCGTCCGTTCACACTTTCACTAAGTTTTACAAGGTTGATGTGCATGCATCTGCGGATGCTTGCTTCGGCCGCAAAGTTTTGCAGGCGGATATTTAAGATTGCAACTCCTCCATCGAGGAGCTGTTTGTTTTGGGGGGGAAGTTGGTTTGCTTGCTCTGCCCACCCCCTGTTTTTCTGACACTGCTTGGGGACATCCCTACTGTCAAGAATAAAAGGAGCTTTGTCCGTCCATGAACGAAAGAGAAAATAGGATTTTTGTACTCACTGTAAAATCCTTTTCTCTGAATTCCGTGGAAGGACACAGCACCCAGGTTTGTACTGCTTTTTGATGAACTGAGCTGCTAGATGCAGTGTGAAGGGTTGTAGACAGAGGGACTATCCCCTTGGCGGTACTTTTCAGCTTTTCTGTTGTTACATGTTTTTTAACATGACTGCCTAGTCCTCTCCTGATAGATGGCATATAAACTGTATAAAGAATCAGAGTTAACCACCTCGCACACGCTATATAGCCAAATGATGGCTACAGCGCGGGCCTTAATTGCCGGGAAGCCGTCATATGACGTCCTCCCCTTTGCACGCTCCTCTCATTGACAGCTCTCTCTCCTCACACAGAGACCGCGTGTGAGGAGGGAGAGCTTCTGCGCTGCAGCGTGAGCAATTTTTTCTATACAGCATTACATACAGTGCCCAAACCAGTGCAAATCAGTGTCACAGCGCCCATCTGGGTCAGTGTCACAGTGCCCATCTGTGCCATCAATCAGTGTATATCTGTGCCATCAGTCATCTGTGTCATCAATGCCAATCTGTGCCGCCTCATCAGTACACATCTGTGCCACCTCAGTGCACATCTGTGCCATCAGTGTCCATCTGTGTCGCCTCATCAGTGCACATCTGTGCCATCAATGCAATCTGTGCTGCGTCATCAATGCACACCTGTGCCATCAATCAGTGCACAACTGTGCCGCCTCATCAGTGCAGGTTTATTGGCACACATCTGTGCCACTTCATCAGTGCCCATCAGTGCAGGCTTATTAGCACACATCTGTGCAGGCTCATCAGTGCAGGTTTATCAGCATACACCTTTGCACTCTCATCACCACCAACAACAATGTCGTCCAAAAAATCCTTTGCTCCAGGGTCTTTAAAAGTGTAGTAGGTGGCTGAAAAATGAACCGTTCAAAGACTCATTATGCCTCACAGATTATACGTTGGGGTGTTAGCTTTCCAAAATGGGGGCATTTTGTGGGCATTTCCATTGTCCTAGTGCTCCAGGGCCTTCTGAAGTGATGTGTAATTTATGCTCCTAGAACACCTGAAGGTGCTCCCTGCATGTTGGTCCTTTGTAGGGCCGAAACGACTAATCGATTAATCGACAACTAATGGATTATGAAAATAATCGATTACAATTTTCATAATCAATTAATCGGCCAGTAACATAATGGGGTTAAAAAAAATTAAGAAAAATTAGCCCTTTTATAGTACAAAAAAGCAAATCGCTACTGTAAATATTACTTTCACTGTCCCACAGTAAAAAAAATGAACCCCTTTCAGTAGCGATTATTTGCTCTTTTTGTACTTATTTTTGTTTTTTTAACCCCATTATGTTACTAAACATGTCCTGCCGGGGGTCACACCTCGGTCACACCTGTTTTTTTATGCTTTTTGCAGAAACACACTTCAGTTCATTTACAGGTTTTCCTATGGGACACGTTCACATCCATGATTTTTTTCAGCTGCTGCATATTTCGGCAAGGACTTTTTAATGCAAAACAGTGCTATTTTTTTTGGTTCAATATACTTCATTGGATAAGCTGCAGAAAAGCATGTAATGTGTTTTTGCGGCAATTTGTGTTTTGTAATCTGCCCAACAACAAATTGGCCCGAATTTTTTTTTTAATTCGAATTATTCTTTTTTTAAGGCTAATATCCGATTTATCGAAACAATAAATCGGCCAACTAATCGATTATGAAAATAATCGTTAGTTGCAGCCCTAGTCCTCTGTATGTGGCCAGGCTGTGTAAAAGTACCACACATGGTGGCATCGCCATATTCAGGAGTAGTAGAATGTATTTTGGGGTGTCATTTGTGGTATGCATATGCCACGTGAGAGAAATAACCTATTACAATGACAATTTTGTGAATAAATTATATAATTTTGCAAAGAATCGTGGGGAAAAAATGACAACTTCAAAAAACTCAGCATTTAACAAAATCTTGCCTCTAACAAATACCTTGGAATCTCTACTTTCCTGGCTTGTTAGGGTTTTAAGAAATTATAAAGGCTGCGAGTACATCAGGTGTGATAAAAAAAAATATGATTTGCACCACAGCTTGTAGACTTTTTAACTTTCACACAGACGATTTAATATCTACTAATTTGGGTTATTAGTTTTAGTTAGTTTTCAAAAAAATTGTTTTGCATTTATAGCGCACAAAATAAACCCTCAGAGGTGATCAAATACCACCAAAAGAAAGCTCCAGGACAGGACAGTGTTGTATGCCTGAATAATTGTCATTCAAAGTGTGAGAGTACTGAAATCTGAAAATTGGTCTGTGTAGGACGGGGGGTTATTTGCCCGGTAGGCAAGTGGTTAAGTTTCCTGCTGATTAGTCTAAGATTGGGTAGCCTGAAAGCCAATATTGAGGATTGTTGGAATATTTCCTTTAGCCCTGGTTCACATTGATGCTACTTTGAAATCATGCTACTTCAATTAAAGAAGCGAGATTTCAAAGTAGCAAGGTCAACGCAATTTCATGTGCTATTTGATAGACATCTGTGTGGCTTCATACACAGATGTCTATTGAAGTCGCACCTGAAATTGGAAAAAGTATTGCAGGAACTATTTTTGCAAATCGGTGCGGCGTCGCAAAATCAGTGTCGATCCGATTAGAACAGTGCCGCCAA
This sequence comes from Rana kukunoris, assembly GCA_029574335.1. Taxonomy (NCBI): domain Eukaryota; kingdom Metazoa; phylum Chordata; class Amphibia; order Anura; family Ranidae; genus Rana; species Rana kukunoris. The sequence goes on along the minus strand of CM056056.1, from coordinate 88,641,318 downwards.
TAGTCTGCGACTTGATCTCTGAAATTGCTTGACAAATCGCTCCAATGTGAACCTAGGCTTATGCCCTGTACACATGAGCAGAATTTCCATTGGAAAAAAGTTGGATGGTTTTTCCGACGGAATTCTGCTCAAGCTTGACTTGCATACACACAATCACACAAAAGTTCTCGAAACTTTTGCGCGTTAAGAACACGGTGACGTATCACACTACGACTAGGCAAGAAAAATAAGTTCAACGTGTCGAATTATTTCCGAGCATGCATGTTTTTTTCCCGTCGGAATTGCATACAGACAAACAAATTTTCCGATAGGATTTTTTTCCCGTCGGAAAAATTGAGAAACCACTCTCAAACTTTTGCTGGCAGAAATTCTGCTTGTGTGTACAGGGCATAAGTGTTTCATTGTCTGTTATGATGGGTTGCAAATATTTCTGCAAACATTTTGTGTATTAGCATTGCTTGGACCTTGAAGGGGGTACACCCCGAAGGCTTTTTCGGAAAACCAGAATGTAAGTGCGAATAAAAAAAAGGTATCACTGACAGTACTCAATCGTTGTTGTTACAATTGCACAAATATGGCTACAATCACCTCAAGCAACAATACCTTAAAGTGGTTGTAAAAGCAGATTTTTTTTTATCTTCATGCATTCTATGCATGAAACAAAAACATTCTGTGTGTAGCAGCCCCCTAATACTTACCTGAGCCCCATCTCTATCCAGCGATGTCCACAAATGCCTCGGCTCTTCTGATTGGCTGAGACATTGCCATTGGATCCCGCTACTGTCAAAGTCAGTTAGCCAATCAGTAGAAAGAGGGAGTGGGGCCGAACCATGGCTCTGTGTCTGAATGGATATATGGAGCTGTGGCTTAGTTCTGGTGCCCCCATAACAAGCTGTTTGGTGTGAGGGTACTTGACAGGAGGAAGGGACTAGGTGCGCCAAAGAGGGACCCAAGAAGAAGAGGATCTGGGCTGCTTTGTACAAAACCACTGCAACAGAGCACATGTTTTTGTTTTTTTAACAAGACTTTAGCATCACTTTAATGTGATACATTCAGTCATATGGCCAATTCCACAAACTTTACGAATTATTCTAGGTGTCTAAAGTCAATATGACAGGGATTCACGACAGGGTAAAACAAATCATGCAAAACAAAGAAAGAAAGCGGTTTCACCAGAGATGAAATGGAGGTGGACTGCTCCATGCCGTCTTCAGATTTGATGGGAAGGGGCTAGTAAGAGCTTTACAATCCTTCCATCTAAAACCAGAGGGGAACAAACAAAATCAATGCTTGCTTCACAAGTATCAAATAACATCAGTTCTTCTACTCTGTATGAATCACCGGTCGATATGACAGCTCAGAAAATTATAACGGTCTTAATGATCTCAAGCCCTGTACACAGGCGTGGCAGCATTACACACATTCAGAATCCTTTCAGCAAATACAATCCAGTCATTTTCTGCTCATTAGATCCCTTTAACAAGGCCTCTTATTATTGAAGACAGAATGCAAGATGGGTAGGAGTGAGGACTCTTATTTCTATTATTGCCATTTTCTGTTTAATTAGGCCTCAGCAACATTTTAAAAACAAATGGCATGGATGCATTTCTTTGATTTTTGATTTTTACGTGAAAATTATGTTTGCGTCTTCTGAATAAACAACAATGTTCATCAGTAAAGATCATGTCTGTAACTGTTTTATTGGAAGTGGGAGATATTAGCTTAGGCTCCATGCACACTGGGCTTAAAAATTACTCCAGTTCACTTGGCCTTTAGGCTTCATTCACACTAATGCGTTTTTTGATGCATTTTGAATTTTGCAGAAATGCAGGGAAACTTTTTAACTAGGTTTCCTATGGAACATGTTCACATCAATGCTTTTTTGTGCCTCTGCGTTTTTGGTAAGGGTCTGGGACTTTTTTCCCGCAAAAAGCAGCTTATTGTATGTAATAGAATTCAATGGACCCACATCCAATATGCAAGTACCGCGTTTTTACCGCGATTTTGCCGCGAATTGCGGTTTGCATTTTTTTGTAACCTGTTTATAGCTGGTTGTTAAAGGAAATGTAAAATAAAAATTGCCGGCTAAAAAAAAAAAAAGAAAACACAACTCGCGGTAAAATCGCTCAAGTACTGCAAAAACGCTCAAAAGCAACATGCAAAAGGTTTGAATCGAGCCTAATAGAACGTTTACATGAGTTTAGGAGAGTTTTATGTTTTTTATGCCAGTAAGCTCCAATCAGAAACGAACAAATTCTTGCCTCTAAACGTTGAGCTCAAGATATACCTGTAAGGCCCCTTTCACAGTTTTTCAGGCGGTTAGGCGCTAAAAATAGTGCCTCAGTGCCACACTGAGGCGATGCTCTGGCGGGACCGCTCCAAAAGTCCTGCCAGCACCATCTTTGGAGCTGGCGGTATTAACCCTTTTTCAGCCATTAGTGGAAGTACCGCTGCAATTCAGACGGCTAAAAATAGCGGCGCTGTACCGCCACCGCACATCCCGCCCCAGTGTGAAAGGGGTCTAATCGTCCTTATGTGCATGGATAACATTGGGCTGCTTCTACAGGCAGAACACAAAACTCCTGTAGAAGCAAACATTTTTAAGCCGGTGTGCATGGAGCCTTAAGCCCCATACACACAATCTGATTTTCTGCGGACAAAGAGTAGGACTTTTGTCTGAAGGGCGTTGGCCGTGAACTTGTATTGCATACAAACGGCAAAGAAATGTCAGCCAGCAAACACGAAACAACGTGTTTTTTCAGCTCTTTAGCACCACCCTTTGGGAAACTTCTGCTAATGTTGTCTTAGGGTTAGCATTGTTTCGGAGCATGCGTGTTTGTACTTTTTTTTTTCAACAAACTCGTGTACACACGATCGGAAAATCCGACAACACACATTTGCTGTCGGAAAATTTTAAAGCATGCTATCCCACATTTATTGTCGGAAATTCCGACAAGAATTGTCCGATGGAGCATACAAATGGTCAGATTATCTGACAACATCCTGACATCACACAATTCCGGTCGGAAAATCCGATCATGCGTACGGGCCTTTACAAAATTTCAAAATATGCTGAAGTTAGGCAACTGAACACAGAAGGGAAATGGTGTACATTAATGCATGGTGAAGGAAAAACAAATTAACAAAACACACCTCCATACAAAATCAAAATACGGCTTGAAAAAGCAATTACATTTTTTACGTAATTATCCATTATTGTTACTTATTTCCGTTGTTGAATGCACCTTTCTAAGAAGTACTGTGTCAGGCTTCAAACATCAAAAAGGAGACACCCCCCATAATGAATGGGACTTTAACGGGAACAGAGTAAAGGTAAAATACAATATGATTTTATTCAAAAAATAAGTATACACATTATGAATTATAAATTCTCAAACCAAAAAAAACAATGATGATAATGGTGATGAATTCCCATATAAAGTCCAGCCGGCCCGACGCGTTTCAGTACACAATACGCCCCTTCGTCGGGGGCTTTTGTCAGGAAGGGATCACACTATACAATAAAAATCAAACACCTTAATAAGTAACAGTATAAATAGTAATTACAGTCAGTTGCTTAAAATACAGAACACACAGCATAGTGATTGCATAATAAGAGCAATTAGAATGAGCGTCATGAAAATTCACTGCTAGACCAGTAGTAGTATGCCTCTTATTATGCAATTACTATGCTGTATGTTCTGTATTTTAAGCAACTGACTGTAATTACTATTTATACTGTTACTTATTAATGTATTTGATTTTTATTGTATAGTGTGATCCCTTCCTAAAAAACAAAAACCCTGACGAAGCCCCGGGATGTCGGAAATTCATCACCATTATGATCGATTTTTATTGGTTTGAGAATTTATAATTCATAATGTGTATACTTATTTTTTAAATACAATCATATTGTATTTTATCTTTACTCTGTTGCCGTTAAAGAAAGTCCCATTCATTATGGGGGGGGGGGGGGGTATCTCATTTTTGATCTAATCATACTAGGGATGTTGGCAGCTTAACTAGGTTTAGTTGGATGTTCTTTCTTATGGCTTCAAACATCAAAACCAAAACATACTTGTATATCTCTCCATCTTTCCATTTTGTTCTTGAGCTCAAAAATCATTTAGAGCCCATTCATATCTGTGTGATTTCTGAAGCACGACAACACTCAAGATGAAGAATCTCATTATTCTCAATGGACCAGTTTGTGCCTGAATGTTTTCATGTGAAGCTCGAAAAAGTAAATGAGCTTCTTGGTAGCTCCTAAAGATATCCTCTTAAAAATGTGTGCTTTGTCAATGCCGGACAAAACAGGCTCACTTCAAGTAACTTTAAAAATAATTACAAACATCTCAAATCCCATATTATTATTATTAATAATATAATATATATATATATATATATATATATATATATATATATATATATATATATATATATATATAATAAATCAAATATTGCTCAACTCAACTTTTCAATAATTACAAACATCTCAAATCCCATATTATTATTAATAATAATTAATATATATATACAGTATATAATAAATCAAATATTGCTCAACTCAACTCTTCAATAATGCCCCATAATGTCCAAAAGGAACACTTTAAAATTGCAAATTTACCAAATGGTGCAAATTAAAGAAGTTTGCTGTTAGTATTAAATACACTTTAAGTAAACATGTTACTTTGCCTTGCACACCAAACACAGGTTCATTTTAAAGCCAATTTTTTGAGGGCCTTGTTCAACTTTATGCCTCGTACACATGATCGGACCTTTGTCTGACCAAGACTCACATCGGAATTTCCGACGAGAATTCCATTGGAGTAAAAGAGAACATGTTCTCTATGTAAACTCCAATGGCATTCATCGGAATATCCGATGGAAAAACTCAGATGGGCATACACACAGTCGAAATTTCCGGTGGAAAAAGTCAGACAGACTTTTTCCATCAGAAATTCCGATCATGTGTACGAGGTATAAGTTGTTCTCTCGATTTATTAAATGTATGTTAGTTTATTGCAAGTTTTTCTGATAGCTATGTGGTTTAAATTGTATGGATTGTATTTGATAGAATACTACTAACATCGTTTTTGTTGACATTCTATCTATACAATGAACAAAAATCAAGGACAATTCTTTTTCTCATTACAATATGAATGCATTATAGCAATTGCAAATTCTAATAAATTGGTCATCAGCACATTTTAAACTCCCAACAGAACTAGCATCAGTCAAAAGAGATTGAAACCCCCAATTAATAAAGGCCCACATTTAACTAGCAAATGAAAAAGTGTTTAATGAAATAATAAATTTTAGCGCATTGATTTACACCATATAAAACTTTGATTTTGTGTAGTTAGTAATGCAGATCTAATGCTTTTATTGTAAAAGGTTACAAAAGAGCGAGATCTTGCCAAAGAACAAAAAAACTAAATTAAAACGCTAATGTTCCACTTAATACAAATACTTTGATTTATTTCTACCTTCTATAATCTTTTGTGGCCTCTAGAGTATGGTAAAAAGGAAGCCACATGGGAGGGATTTAGAGGTATGCTATGTTGTGGCTGCAAATGAGACATCTTTGCAGAGAATCATATAGTACTTCATCGTATGGTATAGTTAGAATTGTGTGTTACATCAGTAAAGCCTCATACACACGATCGAATTTCCATCGGACAAATACGTGGATTTCTGTCCAAAGGGCGTTGGCCGTGAACTTGTTCTGCATATAGACGGCAGAACTTTTTCAGCCAACATACACTAAACTATGTGTTTTTTCTGCTCTTTAACGCCACCTTTTGGGCCACTTTTGCTAATGTTATCTTATGGTTAGCATTGGTTCGGAGCATGCCTGTTTGTACTTTGGATTTTAGTCAGGCGGACTTGTGTACACACGATGGGATAATCCGACGGAACACATTAGTTGAAAAAAATTGAAAAAAAGCCTCTGAAAGTACAATATAATAGGAAATATATAGGGGGCGTACCATCATCCAGATTAGAAGTGTAAATAAATTGATTCTGAGGTCCCAAACTACAGAACCAAAGAAAGGGGTGGGGCCATGGTTGGACTAATCCGGTACTGGTAAACAAGATACAACATATACAAACAAGCGAATAAAAATAAGAAAGAACATTTTATTGAGTACAGAGTAAAAATAGAACACAGGTGAGGTTAAAAAAGACAATCAACTTGACCGGTTTCGCGGCTAGGGCCGCTTCATCAGAAGCATGTCTATATTACCCATCCAGCGGGTGGGGTGGGCTTGGGCAATACCGTCGGGTATCCCGTGAGGTAATCGGGGGATACATATAGGAATGGACCTACTGCTGTAATACAATTGTATTGTGTGTAGGGGGGCCCCGGGTGGGAACCCAAGTTGAAAGAACTGTGTAGGGTCACATTTAGCCTCCACCAATGGGTCCATGGTAATGGGCCAAAGAGGGAGGGGGACCACAATGGATCCCAGGAGGGCATCAAGATAGTGAAGCCGACTGTTAGCACTGTGGGCTGGGTAAGGCCACAGAGGTCCCGAGGTGCGAGTGTCCATTGGGAACACATTAGTTGTCGGACAATTTGAGAGCATGGCTATCCAACATTTGTTGTCAGAAATTCCGACAACAATTGTCCGATGAAGCATACAGACAGTCGGATTATCCGACAAAACCCTTCCATCACACAATTTTTGTCGGAATATCCGTTCATGTGTATGGGCCTTCAGAATCACCAGGGTAGGACATTGCTGAGTGGACAGCATTTCAGACCTCACACAACCACACTCAAACACTAGACCAGGGATCCTCAAACTACGGCCCTCCAACTGTTGTAGAACTACACATCCCATTAGGCATTGTAACACACTGACATTCACAGACATGATTAGGCATTGTAGTTCCTGAACAACTGGAGGGCCGCAGTTTGAAGACCCATGCACTAGGCACACCTGGATGTGTGGTGAGATTCCTCACGGCAACGAAAGGGACTTGGAGGTACAGCCAAGTTACTATATTGAGAAATTCAAATACAGAATTGTAACGCCGTTTCCAGTTTCACTAGATCTGGTTTAAATCAATATCCTATCTGTTCAGCATTACTGCCGGAGACCTGTTTAATATTTATAGTGTCTGCTTATGACAGGAAACCACATGACTGGGTTAGAAGACAGCACAATGTGAACATTACAAGATGCTAGTCATGAAACAAACACAGAAGCTGCCATTGCTTGCCTCCATCAATTGAATGCTAGATATCTGTCAATTATTCTGACCCTCTGGTTTTAGAATAAGTACATTTTACCAGGGTTTTGACATCACCTTGATTCCATTGCTGAATATTTGTTTCGGCTCAGTTACTCAAACAGCATGGACAAGCAGGCACCTAACATTTTTTCAGAAGCGATCAGCAATATTTTTCCTTTAACTGTGCCGCAGTATCCTGACAATGCACATCATATATGCATTATGTGGAAACAGGACTGATCACCTTTACAACTCTGTACATCAGGGGTGCCCAACCTTTTAAAGAGCAAGGGCCACTTAAGCAACTTGGTAACTGGTCGCGGGCCACAATGAGCGGAGCGGGGGAATGGCATGTCCCTGTCTGCTCTGCATATGCAGAGCAGACACTGACACAGCCCACTATACTTTTTTAGTGGATCGTTTTATGTTTAGTGTTGCTCACGAATATTCGCATTGCGAATATTCGCTACGAATATTGCATATTCGAGTATTCGCGAATAACGCGAATATCGCGGCGAATATTCGCTATTTCGAATATTCGAATGTTTTAAAAATTTTTTTAGAACAGATCACATCCTAGAGATCCCCATCGACGTCTAAAAGCATTGCTGGTATGATTAGAGACCTTGGGCCGAGTAGCTGCAGCGCTCATTTTATATTGCCGAAAAATCGCAATGCGATTATTCGGCAAATAGCGATATCGCGCGATTATTTTATATTGTAATATATCACGAATATTCTGAGCCAATCAGAGTACTCCATTCCGCATTTCTCGAAATTTCGAAATTATTTTGTATTGTAATATATCACGAATATTCTGAGCCAATCAGAGTGCTCCATTCCGCATTTCTCGAATATTCGCAATTATTGTGTATTGTAATATATCACGAATATTCTGAGCCAATCAGAGTGCTCCTTCCGCATTTCTCGAATATTCGCAATTATTGTGTATTGTAATATATCACGAATATTCTGAGCCAATCAGAGTGCTCCTTCCGCATTTGCCGAATATTCGCAATTATTGTGTATTGTAATATATCACGAATATTCTGAGCCAATCAGAGTGCTCCTTCCGCATTTGCCGAATATTCGCAATTATTGTGTATTGTAATATATCACGAATATTCTGAGCCAATCAGAGTGCTCCTTCCGCATTTGCCGAATATTCGCAATTATTTTATATTGTAATATATCACGAATATTCTGTGCCAATCAGAGTGCTCCATTCCGCATTTCTCGAATATTCGCAATCGCAATTCGCAATTCGCAATCGCATTCGCATTCGCGATAGCGAAAATTCGCAATCATTTCATTTCGAAAATATATCACGAATATTCGTATTTAGCGAATATCTGTCGAATATTCGACTATATATTCGAGATATATCGCGAATTTGAATATGGCATATTCTGCTCAACACTATTTATGTTCTCCACTACTTTGTGGTGAATGGAGGCTCCAATTGGTTGGACTGGCCCTGTGAAAGAGGCCCATGGCTGCTTTCACACTGATGCCCTGCGGTTTACCTGCACCACGGGTGCAACGCAGTGTACCTTTGGCTTTCCTGCACTTTGCAATAGACTTCTATTATAGTCTGCAGGTTTGCTGCACTTTCAGAAAGCTCACCAACCTCACAGGTAATAAGAGAAGTCTATGGCTCAGTGCAGGTAACCCGCAGGTAAACTGCTCTGCACCTGCGGATCAGTTTTAAAGCAGCCCAGTTACCACTGCAGAAAAGATATGCCATTGCCTATATAAACTGATTTTAGTAATAAACAGACCTTTATTAACCACTTAAGGACCCCCTTCCGCACATTTACGTAGGCAGAATGGCACGGCTGGGCACATCAACGTATATATACGTTGATTTTTGTACCCAGCCATGGGCCGGGGGGCGTGCGCCCGCGACCCGGTCCGAAGCTCCAGGACCGGGACCGCGGGACTCGTGGACCCGATCACCGCTGGAGTGCGGCGATCGGTCCCCGGAGCTGAAGAACGGGGAGAGCCGTGTGTACACACGGCTTCCCCGTGCTTCACTGTGGCCGCAGCATCGATCGCGTCATCCCTGTTATAGGGGGACGCGATCGATGACGTCACACCTACAGCCACACCCCCCTACAGTTGTAAACACACACATAGGTCACACATCCCCTACAGCGCCCCATTGTGGTTAACTCCCAAACTGCAACTGTCATTTTCACAGTAAACAATGCAATTTAAATGCATTTTTTGCTGTGAAAATGTCCCAAAAATTGACAAAATTGTCCGAAGTGTCCGCCATAATGTCGCAGTCACGAAAAAAATCGCTGATCGCCGCTATTAGTAGTAAAAAATATTTTTTTATGAAAATGCAATAAAACTATCTCTTATTTTGTAAACGCTATAAATTTTGCAAAAACCAACCGATAAACGCTTTTTGCGATTTTTTGTTTATAGTGCAAAAAATAAAAACCGCAGAGGTGATCAAATACCACCAAAGGAAGCCAATTTTGTTTGGGAGCCACGTCGCACGACCGCGCAATTGTCAGTTAAAACGACGCTGTGCCGAATCGCAAAAAGGGGCCTGGTCCTTTGGCAGCATTTTGGTCCGGGTCTTAAGTGGTTAACAGTATTCTATTCTATTCCATCCCAGGACCCAGAGCAGGAGGTTGCGGGCCACATCAGAGGGCTCCTGCTGTACATAAATAGACTAAAACTGAGATGGTTGTCACTTTCTTAGATTCATTTGTTGCATAACCAGTTGAGCAACAGATAAATATGAGACCAATCTAGTTTGAGAAAAACCAATACATTTATTTTTTCAAACGACTCCAATTTTGTATGTACAGTGCTGTGAAAAAGTATTCGCCCATTACTTTTTTTTTGTTACAGTTTTTTAAGTGTGACAAATACGCAAAAAAAAAAAAATACATTTAAGTTTGACAAATATGAAAACATTTCAATAAATACAAATCATCAGGGGCAAATACCAAAAGTGAGAGATGCACTTTAAATCTATCACTTAACAGTAAGATAAAGAGGATGCTTTTAATTATTATACCTCCTGCTTGTTGGACATCTCATCTTTCACAAAGAAATGTGGTAAAACCTGATGTTACTTTTCATAGCCCTGGTTCACACTGATGCTCCTTTGAAATCGCGCTTCTTTACCTGAAGTAGCACGATTTCAAAGTAGCAAGGTCAGCGCGATTTCAGGTGCTACTTGATAGACATTTGTGTGGATTCATACACAGATGTCTATAGAAATCGCACCTGAAATCGGCAAAAGTAGTGCAGGAACTACTTTTGCAAATCGGTGCAGGGCCGCCAAATCGGTGTCGCACCGATAGGAACAGTGCCATTGCCGCCAATAGGCTGCGACTTGTCATGCGATTTGATCTCTCAAATCGCATGACAAATCGCTCCAATGTGAACCTAGGCTAAGACAAGTTTGCTTGTCCTTATAATCCAAAAAGTGATCCTCATTCTCTACCTTGATTGCATTCAAGGAATCACCATTTGGGTGATGCCTCACAGCAGCAGCTAACTAGTAAGCCTGTTTCCCATCACCAGAGATGGTCTAGGCTCTGGTGTTGCTCTCGGGGCAAAGATTTTTTTTTCTTTTTAATTAGGCTAAATTCACACTTGGGCAGTTTTTGAAACCGCAATCTGCTAAGCAGTAGCTGCCTTTTTTTTTTTTGTGCTGCAACTACGAGGCTAATCTAATGTTTTGCTCGTGGTTGAGGAGCAGCCCTATTGATTTGAGTGGGTGAGTTAGACAGGCAGCTATGCCTGTCATTTCAACAAACTACATTAAGTTTGCAACAGCACCTTACAGCCCATCCAACTGTATAGTAGCTTTCAGGTGGGTGGTTGTGTGGGGGGGGCGGGGGTTGGTGAAAATCCTATTTTTCCATCCGTCTGAAGAGCGGATCGGGTGAACACGGACACCTTCCTGCATTTCAAAATTCTATTATGTACTATACTTTAAAATGTATTTTGTCTTGACCATGCATATGCTATGTGATCATAGTGTAGTGATCTACAACCTTCATCCCTATTGAAACTGGTAGATATTTAATAGGGCTTGTTCACAGTCCATATGCTAAAAACAAAAAGGTGGTGTCTGTTGGGTACGAGTGGTGGGGTGCAGTGGCCTGCATTGTTACAAGGCAAGGCATTGGGGTTGATTTACTAAAACTGAGAGTGCAAAATCTGGTACAGCTGTGCATGTTAGCCAATCCGCTTCTAAGGGCTCTTTCACACGTCCGTTCAGTTCGTCCGTTTTTTGGACGTCCGTTAACGGACCTCAATGCTTCCCTATGGGTTAGCGTCCGTTAGCGGATGAGCATCCGCTAACGTCCGTTAACATCCGTCTGCGGTAAGCTCCGTTTTTTTGGACGGAAGAAAACCCTATTTTTCTTCTGTCAAAAAAACGGAACGGACGAAAAACGGACGTTAGCGGATGATCCGTTTACCATCCGATCCGCTAACATCAGTTTTTCATCAAAATATGTAAAAAAAAAAAAAAAGTTGTAAAAAAAAAAAAAAACGGATGAAAAAACGGATGAAAAAAACTGATGAAAAACGGACGGAAAACGGAACGGAAACGGATGTAAACGGATGGAAAACGGACGAAAAAAACGGATCAACTGAAGGGGAAAAAAATGATCTAAAAAACTGAACGGACGTGTGAAAGAGCCCTTACTTCAGCTTGTTCAATTAAGCTTTAACAAAAAAAAAGCTGGAAGTCGATTGGTATCTATCCAGAGCTGTATCAGATTTTGAACTCTCCAGTTTTAGTAAATCAACCCCGCTGCTTAACTTTTTTTTAACCTTATTGAAGCATCACGAAACAATGTTCCATTCATTTCCATGCACCAAGGTGACAGTGACTTGAGGCGAGCTGCGAAAAAATGCAACCTACTGCAACCCACCGCAAGGCTGCATTTTGGGAACAGGGCAGATTGAAAATAATTGTTTCCTGTGCATCCTGTTCAGCCTGCATTGATCTTTGCAGCTCAACTGAACCGGCAATAAATGAGCCCTTAGGGATTAAAACCTACCGTATATTAAAATCTCTGCTTATAGTGCAGTGCTAATTCTCTACCTTCAAAGCTTCGGAGCACAAAGCTTTCTCATCATAGATACTGTTGCAAAACACAAGACAACAGAAAAATAGATTGCACTTCATCCCACGCATTGTGCTGCTTGGTACGGGAAAATGGGGGGGTCCAACATTATCCAGCAAGACACTGCATCTATTTACCAAAAATGAATGAGTCATCCACATGCATTAATGATTTGTTCTAAGCACAGAAAAGACTTCCTCTTCGACTAGCGAGTCCAAAAAGGGATCACAGCTGAGGACAATATAAAATGTGTCTCACGTGAGTCAGGCAATCTTCATATATGATATACAATCAGATCCACTAACAACTTTAAAATGCATCTAAACCCAAAAATACATTACAAATGTATTATATATTTCAGCTTACCAAGCTTTTGTCCCCCATTTTGTAGATGGAGATCTGACCAATAATGCACTTCCTGTCCTAAGGAGACAACACTTTATTGTATCTATGGAGGGGCATCAATTTCACCCTATAACAAGAAGTGTATTAGGACTACTGCATACCTTTCTATCAACACGATTAATTCATAGATCCAACCTACCTTGTGTCAACAGTCCAGCCTATTGGTGTAATGGTGCAGGGAATGCTTTCTTGGCACACTTTCTTGGCATGTGAATACCAATCATCTCATGAAAGCCACAGCCTGTGTCAGTATTGTTTTTCTGTTTGCTACCCTCTCCAACACCAACTTTATCCTTCAGGATTCAAATGCTTGGAGCGCCCTGGATATACAACTTTTTCTGGATAAAAGAGAAGAGAGGAGCCTCTAAGGCCCCTTTCACATGGGACAGTGGAGGTGCGCTGGCCTGAAGACCAGTTTCATCGGACCAAATTGATCGTGTGTACGGCCCATCGCACTGTTGTCCGTCGGACCAAAGTTTTAAAACTTGCTTTAAAATCTGTCCGACGAACCAAAACGATAGTTAGTACACAAAAGCTTCAGACCAAAAACCTGCGCATGCTCAGAATCAAGTCGACGCATGCTTGAAAGCATTGAACTTCGTTTTTTCAGCACGTCGTTGTGTTCTACGTCACCACGTTCTGGCCCGATGGGATTTTGGACTGATGGTGTTACGCACATCAGACCATCAGACCACTTCATCGGTGGTCCGATCAAAACGGTCCGTCGGACCAGTCTCATCGGATCAGTCTGATCGTGTGTACGTGGCCTTTATGTACACTGGACATTTTACAACCTCCCCTGAACGATTTAACTTGACATATAGTAAACGACATTTAAAAATGGCTGTTTTGCTGTGTTTACATGCATCTTTTAGCCAAGTTTGAGTTTAGGAGCTTTTTTAAAAAGTCAAAAAAGTAGCTCCATTAAAAACACCTGGAAATGAAACGCTGCTAAACGAGAGTTACTGCGTTTGCAAGCTGTTACAGTAATTTGACGTTTCAAATGCATCTGAACATCCGTCCTGAATGCATTTTTTTGCTTTCCAAAAAGGCTTCTAAACTCAACTGCATAAAAATGACTGTAAAGGACTCAGTGTACATGTACTGATAAGATAACATAGAGGACAGTTCTGGGACAGCTGAAAAAAAATGGCCAACTGCTCCTAAACGTCCGTTTACCAGGAGCAGTGTACATGAAGCCTTAATAAAACCAAAGTCTCTCTTTAACCACTTACGGGCCGGAGGATTTTCCCCCTTAATAACCAGGCTATTTTTTTTTTGCGATACAGCACTGCGTCGCTTTATCTGACATTTGCGTGGTAATGCAAACCCAAACATAATTGACGTCCTTTTTTTCCCACAAATCGAGCTTCCTTTTGGTGGTATTTGATGTCATCTCTGCGTTTTTTTATTTTTTGCGCTATAAAGCAAAAATTTTGAAAAAACTCAATATTTTGCAAAAATAAAAAAAAAGTCGTCATCAGTTTAGGCCAATATGCATTCTTCTACATATTTTTGGTAAACAAAAAAAGAGTTATACCGTCTACAAAATAGGGGATATATTTATGGCATTTTTATCATTTTTTTTTTTACTAGAAATGGCAGTGATCAGCGATTTTTAGCAGGACTGTGACATTGCAGCGGACAGATACAACACTTTTGACACTTTTTTGGGACCACTGACATTTATACAGCGATCAGAGCAAAAAATAGCCACTGATTACTGTATAGATGTCACTGGCAGGGTAGGGGTTAACACTAGGGGGCAATTAAAGGGGTTAAGTGTTCCCTAGGGAGGTGTTTCTAACCGAGGGGGCAGTGTACTGACTAGAGGAGGAGAGAGATCCTGATCACAGGGAACAGCAGATCTCTCTACTTCCCTTCTGACTCTCTGAGGAGCGATTGCGGATAGCTGGCTCCAGGGTTGTGCCGCGCGCATCCCCTATAGCCCTTAAAGCTAAAGCTATTCACGCAGGGGAGCCCACCTGCCGCCGTATAATGACGGTGGGTGGTCAGCAAGTCGTTAAAAGGTGTAATCCCTATGTGCATTGGCTGACATATGGACTTGTAAGCAGCAGTAAACCACAACCATTGTGTAGCCCAGTAAAACATGAAGCAATACCTGCTATGTAATGAGCAAATATGGCTTCATCTGTGTACATACAGTATATCAAGTTGATCTCTCTGAGGTTTAAATATCTAAGAAAACTCAATGCCCAAATGTCAGAAGGCATAGAAAGAACTGATATAGGCAAGAACATTAAAGCTTTTCATTCTATCGATTGTATGTACCGTATATGGATAGCCTACAAACATGCATTCATACTTACTATTTCAGGATACACATGACATACAGTCTTAGCACAGCATTACAGATGGCTATTCTAGACATCCATGAAAGGGATCATTTACTTTGATTTCTCCTTCACCTTCGCACAGCTGCCAAAATCAAACTGAACTGCTGTTCTTGCCAAGCGGCCTGCTCAGATATTCAATCTGTTAACACAATTCTATCATCAAAGACGGTCTGACAACACTAAGCAGTGAGCTGTCATTGTACATATTGGATGCGATTACAATGGTTCTCACTCTATTCAAAAGCTAATATTTAAATATTTTACTTTTTTTTTTTTTGGATCTAAAAAAAAACAAAAAACAAGTGCTCTCCTTTCATGACTAAGCCTATTTCTGACATTTGGTGTTTACAAGTTAAAATCCGTATTTTTTGCTAGAAAATTACTTAGAACCCCCAAACATTATATATATTTTTAGCAAAATGGCGATTGTTGCAATATTTTATGTCACACGGTATTTGTGCAGCAGTGTTTTAAACGCAACTTTTTGGGAAAAATACACTTTCATGAATAAAAATAAAAAAATTCAAAAAAGGAAAGTTAGCCCAATTTTTTTGTATAACGTGAAAGATGATGTTACGCTGAGTAAATAGATACCAAACATGTCACGCTTTATAATTGTGCGCACTCATGGAATGGCGACAAACTGTGGTACCTAAAAAATCAACATAGGCGACGTTTTAATTTTTTTTTACGGTTACCAGGTTAGAGATACAGAGGAGGTCTATGGCTATAATTATTGCTCTCGCTCTGACGATCACGGCGGTACCTCACATGTGTGTTTTGAACACCATTTACATATGCAGGCGCAACTTCCGTATGCGTTTTCTTTTCTGCACTAGCTCGCTGGGACGGGGCGCTTTAAAAAAAAAAAAATCGTATTTATTTTTATAATTTAAAATTGTGTTTTTTTATTTAAATGTTGATAACTTATATTGCTGTCACAAGGAATGTAAACATCCCTTGTGACAGTAATAGGTGGTGACAGGTACTCTTTATGTAGGGATCGGGGGTCTAAAAGACCCCCGACCCTCCTTTGCTCTTTAAAGTATTCAGATCGCTGAACTTTTTTAAATCCGGCGCCATTGGCAGCCGAGTAAACAGGAAGAGACTGGATCGAAGCCATTCATGGTTTTGTTCCAGTCTGTGGCTAGGGAATGGAGGTGGCTGTTTGTAGATCGGGTCTCCCAGTGGGACAGGAGGCCCGGTAAGAACGGCGGAGGTGGCGGGAGAGGGGGTTGTCCCTTCCTGCTCCAACGGGGGTAACAACCGAGCAGCTTTTAGGTGATCAAATACCACCAAAAGAAAGCTCTATTTGTGGGGAAAAAAAAGGGAGATCAATTTTGTTTGGGAGCCAGGTCGCACGACCGCGCAATTGTCAGTTAAAGCAACGCAGTGCCGGAAGCTGAAATTTCACCTGGTCAGGAGGGGGGTATAAGTGCCCAGTGAGTGAGTGAGTGAAAAACTTATATAGCGCTGCCTATGCGAACTGAATAGCCTCTGGGAGAGTAAGCAAGTGGTTAAAGGCATTGTACACTTTCAAACGTTTATGTTGTTTTGACCAGTTCACATTGCACAGGCTGCTTCCCCCTTACTCGGAACTGATGCTTCTGAGCATGCCCCACTTCCCTCTTACTGGACATATGGCATATAGAAGCCTATGCTTGTAAGCACAGAGGGGTCGTCTCCTCAATGGCTGCCAGCATCTCTTTAATTTGGAGGGGAGGGGACCACATCCTTAAGGGGTTCATGCTGGGACTTGTAGTCCTTCACTTGTGGGGGGTCATAGTCCATCACTTTTGGGAAAGTAAGTCCCCGCATGAACCCCTGAGATTTAAGTATGTGACCCCCCAAGTCCCAGCACAGTGTCTCACATCCTTAGATTTCAGGGGTTTATGCTGGGACTTGTAGTCCTTCACCAGTGGGGGGGGGGGGGGGTGTGTCACATCCTCAGCTCTAAGGGATTCATGCTGGAACCTGTTCTTCACTTTCGGGGGTCACATCCTCCAAAAGTGAAGGACTACAAATCTCAGCATGAATTCCTGAGATCTAAGAATGTGACCTCCTGTTCCCCTTTTTATCCCCAGGGTGTCATCTGTCGTCCAGCACCAGCTCAGCTGCCATCCTTTCTGTCCCTGCATCTCTGTTTGGCTCCCTCATGACAGCCCAACAGGTTCCATTCTGGCCTCACCTCAGGTTTTCTTAAACCCACTTGCCGTCCTTTCTGAGCAGGGGGGTGCTGCCGCAGAGGCTGGAGGAAGCAAGTGCAGCTGAGCACTAGGAGGATGAAGTTGCCCCATCCTCTACTCTGAATGCTGGGGCCTCTCTCTGCATTATATGATGTCACTGGTTGCTAGACGCCAGGCAGTACTAGCAACCAGACATTGGGCAGTGGTAGCCAGAGGTGGAACCAGTGGAATCAGATCTGGGTCGGGACTAGTGCTGTGACCTTTTTTTGGAGCATCAGAACAGCCTATCCCAGTCTGCCCCTGACATGCAGCCCACCAAATACCCAGTGTGGGCTATTGACCAGTCCAGGCCTGCCTGTCCACTTTAGTTAATGTTGTTACTTCTCCTGCTTCCCAGGACCTGTTCCTGTCCCCCTCCCCCCTCCGGTTCTGCTGTTTTGGTTTTCTCAGCCGTTATTTGTAAGACAGTTTATTTTATTGCTCCCAAGTTTGCATTTTATGTAGGGCCCGCAAGGGAATAAATTAGTTTTTTTATTTTAGACATTGCATATTGGAAGACTACTCTGTTGGCCTTTATCGCAGACCCTCTTTGATATTGGATCAGATATTTTCAGGCAGGTTTGCAATCCTTGATTGATCAGGCCGTGGTGTTGAGGGGCAGGTTTTTGTTGACACAAAAACACAGCTGGTGGAATTTGTCACCCACTATTGTGGGTGGACAATATGGTTAAAGAATTTGATAAAAAAAAAAAAAAAAAAAGAAGAATTTGAAAAACTGTTACGTTCCGCTCGAGCCTTGGTGACTGAGCTTTGGTGTTTGATATTTATTTCAAAATAATTATTGGTTTGCGTAGTTTAATGATTTTAATTACATGCTTTTAAACCCAAATATAGGGGCGTGACTTAAAATTTTCCACAGTGGTTGTCTTTTGTTGTTTCATTTAATTAACTTTTCTATTTCAGTTTTATTTTTTACTATTTGGTTGAAGCGGTTGCATGTGGGGTCTGCAATCCCATACAAGTGAAAATCACAAAGTGCAAGTAGGAAGGTTTAGGCCAGGTTCACACCTATGCGAATTGAGTGCGGCTTAAACCGCATCCAATTCGCAGAACATTTCTAAATACATTTATTTCAATGAGGCTGGTTCACATATGTGCGATGCATTCACACTGCGCATTGCTGAAAAAACATGTGCTCAGGTGCGAACTCAGGCCCATTATCTTTTATGGTACGCATCTAATTCGCAGATGTGTTCATTTCTCTTCAGGATTTCTCTCATTCACCTCAATACACTTCTCCCCTCCCCCTCCCCTCTACCAGGTATCCTAATTTGCAGCTAAAACGCAGCTGATCTCCTGAACAGTTCTCTTATCTCTCTGCAGAGATAAGAGAGCTGAAATTCGCACCGCACAAGTGTGAATCGGGCCTTATAAAGCCTCTAAGGGCCAGTTCCCACCAGACGCATTTCCATACAGTTATGTGTGCTTTTTTTCTGCACGTTTTCCATGTATTCCAATGGCTCTAGTTCACACCATGCAGTCAGTTTCCGGTCAGCTTCTGGTGCAGAAACTGACCAGAAACCGACTGCATGGTGTGAACTAGAGCCAACTAGAGCCATTGGAATACATGAAAAACACTGTGCATTCATTTTTAGTGCAGAAAAAAATGCACACGAAACTGCGTCTGGTGTGAACTGGCCCTGAATGAAAAACGGTGTTATTCACAGTGCTTGGTGCCATTGATATGTTGCCAAACACAATATAACCTCCTATCCCACTGACCTTGAAACAGGAGGTCAAAGCTATCTTCTGCATGGAAAGCAGACCTGCCTTTACAAATGAAAACACTGTAATCAGCAAACCACAACATACAATTGCATGTTCAATGAGTGGCCATTACAGACAACTAAATAGCTTCCTTCACCTCAGTGCAGTCCTCTCCTTCACTTACCTCATCCTTCTATTTTGCTTTTAAATGTGCTTATTTCTTCTGAGAAAACCTCACTTCCTGTTCTTCCGTCTGTAACTCCACACAGTAATGCAAGGCTTTCTACCTGGTGTGGAGTGTTGTGCTTGACCCCTCCCTTGGACTACAGGAGAGTCAGGACCACCACTAACACACAGCTCCGACACTCCACACCAGGGAGAAAGCCTTGCATTACAGTGTGTAGTTATAGACAGAAGAACAGGAAGTGAGGATTTCTCAGAAGAAATTAGGACATTTAAAAGCAAAATGCAAGGATGAGGTAAGTGAAGGAGGACTGCACTAAGGTAAAGGAAGCTATTTAGAAAAAATGTGTTTTACCTTTACAACCCCTTTAACCTTTCAAACCATCGTCCATTCACAACCATTTTTTGATTTGAGCCCATTAACTGGATGAAAAAATAACAAACTGTTCAAATGACAGATTTGTGAACGATCTTCCATCTAGTGTATGGGCACCATAAGTATTTGGGAAGGGGGGGCTGATATCGGAAGGTTTTTTACCTCAATGCAGAACTGACAATTGCGCGGTTGTGCGATGCTGTACCCAAATAATATTGATGCCCTTTTTTCCCCCACAAATAGAGCTTTCTTTTGGTGGGATTTAATCACCTTTGCATTTATAATACAGTGATCAGTGCGAGAAGCACTGTCACTGTACTAATGACACTGGCAAGGAAGGGGTTAACATCAGGGTCAATCAAAGGGTTAAATGTGTCTTGTAACTGTGGAGGGGGGGGGGGGGGTGCTTTGACTGGGGGAAACCAAGATCCGTTTTCCTGCTTAGCATAAGCACAAGATCGGCATTTGCCTCTCTCACAGAATGGCGGTCTGCCTTGTTTACATGGACAGACCGCTGTTCTGCCTTTTCTAAGAATGATCGCGGGGCTGCCAGCAGAGGTGGACTGACAACTCATGGGCCCCCCGGGCAATAAAAGATTATGGGCTCCCGGGCTTACAGGTGGCCACCATGCAAGGAGGCAGTGCAGAGGCAGGGCAGCTAAAATCTCAGGATTTTCACATCAAAAGCATGTCAGTTTCGGACATATCAGGGACATATGTAAAAAAAAAAACAACACAGATTTTTACATACATCCCTGGTTTTATTGAGCCTGGCAACCCTGATGGGGCCCCCTAGTGGCATGGGGCCCTCGGGCAGTGCCAAAGAGTCCCAATGGTCTTTCCGCCCCTGGCTGCCAGCAAACATTGTGTCCAATAGCAGCAGTAGTGGGTCGCCAGCGGCGTACGCGCCTCCCCAGACCCAGTGCATGTATAGAAACGTGATTTTGTGCAGGAGGGCCGCCCTACTACAGTATATCTGCATTGGGTGGCACAGAAGAGGTTAAAAAGAAATGGGTTTGTAAAGGATTTTTTTTTTTATCTTAATAGCTTCCTTTACTCTAATGCAGTGCTGTTTTCAGGTCCTCATTGTTTGTTTTTGCTCTCAAGTTGCTGTAATTTTTCTCTGATCTCCACACTTCCTGGTTGTCTGTTTCCTGATAACCACAGTGATGGGAACTTTCTCTCTGTGGTCACTAACATCAAGAAGGTGTGATTACTGTGTGTCTAAAACCCCTCAGCACCAATCAGTTTCGTTTTCCAAACCATCACTGCCCTGTATTGGCTCTGTGGCTCTGTATGCAGAGAGGCAGGAAAAAACATGCAAAAACGAAACTAGAAACTACAGGTACATTATATAATTGATTTTTATCTATTTTTAATAGTTTTTAAAAGGAATCAGTTAACTATTATGTCTCTATACCCTGTAAACAGTCATTTCAGCATAATTTTTTATTTTTATTTACAACTCCTTTAAGCACAAAATTACTTCAGTGAAAACTGAATGCTAAAAACAAACAAACAATCGGAAGATTCAGAGATAGAAGCAGCTGAAGTTGTATGCAAATATTGACTTTTCCTGTAAAAGTCAAGCGGTCAGTTAATGTGATGGTGGCTTTATTGACCTCCACGTTTATTTCTAGATTTGCCAGTCATACTGACTTTACACAGACTATAACATCACTGTATACAACTTACTCTTCTTATACTCGGTGTTACTCAAGCAGAGTACAGTAGAAGAGAAGCTGTCATCTGAAATGAAGAAAGCTGAAAGAACACAAGTCTTTAGAAGCCAGAATCTCATAAAAATGACTGTCATCCTCTCCCGTAAAGAATGAATTGTAACTACACTCATATAATGGGTTCATGCCGTGTGCATCGCCACGCAGATATAAATTTAGGATAGAAAAGAGGAAGAGAAAAATGATGGTTTTCGTTGTTTCCTGTGACTGCCAGCATGAAAGAAAGGCACCTGTACACTGATATATTCCTATATCTTTAGAAATATTTCATACCAGGTGCTCATCAAGTATGAGGTCACAGGGGGGGATACAATGGAGCTTTTTTTTTTAATTGTATTAAACCCAAAAACAAATATACAAATATATATATAGCAGATTTAGATGGACTTGACTAATAAACAGGGTGGATATAAAAATTAAATCTGATTTTTTATTTATTTAACCACTTAAGCCTCGGACCATGTTGCAGCTAAAGGACCAGGCCCCTTTTTGCGATTCGCCACAGCGTCGCTTTAACCGGCAATTGCGCGGTCCTGCGACGTGGCTCCCAAACAAAATTGGCGTCCTTTTTTCACCACAAATAGAGATTTATTTTGGGGATCGTTTTATGGCATTTTTATATAAAAAAAAAATTCACTAGTAATAGCGGCGATCAGCGATTTTTATCGTGACTGGGACATTATGGCGGACACATCAGACACTTTTGACACCATTTTTAGACCATTGGCATTTTTACAGTGTCAGTGCTATAAAAATGCACTGATTACTGTAAAAATTACACTGGCAGTGAAGGGGTTAACCTGTAGGGGGGCGTTGAAGGGGTTAAATGTGTCCTAGGGAGTAAGGCAGCACAGTGGTGCAGTGAGTAGCACTTTCGCCTAGCAGCAAAAGGGTCGCTGGTTCGAATCCCGACCACGACACCATCTGCCTGGAGTTTACATGTTCTCCCTGTGTCTGCGTGGGTTTCCTCCGGGTACTCCGGTTTCCTCCCACACTTTAAAAACATGCTGGTAGGTAAATTGAATCTCGTCCAAATTGGCCCAGTATATATGTATATATGTGTGTATGACTGTGTGTCCCTAGCGTGTCAAGATCCTACGGGGTAAAAATGACCGCACCAGCCAAGCAGACACTGGCTGGAAAAAGCGCCCAGAGGCGATTCAGTTCGCATGCGTTGCGCTATACAAGTCATTCATTCATTCATTCAATTCTAACTGTCAGGGGGCGTGGCTTGTTGTGACACGTCACTGATCATTGTTCCCGATGATAGGGAACAAGATCCGTGACAGCGTAACCTAGGCAGAACGGGGAGATGCTGTGTTTACAGCAACATCTCTCCGTTCTTCAGCTCTGTGATCCGATCGCGGGACACCCGCAGCGATCGGGTTCCGCGGGCGTGGTCACGGAGCTCACGGCAGGGTTGCGAGTGCGCAACCACACAGCTCGCAAATTAAAGGGGACGTACATGTACACCCATTTGCGCAGCCGTGCCAGTCTGTCGACGTACATCGTCGTGCACCGGTCGGGAATCGGTTAAACAGCTATAGCAGGCACGCGCCCGCTGCACGGCAGGGGAGCTGATGCGCATAGGCCAGCGGCCGCAATGCCAGCCAGCCCCCAGCTTGTTTATAGCGCAAAAAAAAAAAACGCAGAGGTGATTGAATACCACCAAAACAAAGGCTCTATTTGTGGGAAAATAAGGATGTTGATTTAGTCTGGGAAGGCCCATAAGACCCTTTTCACACTTGTACGACCTAAAAGTCACGCGACTTGAAGCAATGCACGTCTTATACTTTGAAGTCGCTGAGACTTGAAGTCGTACAGATATGAATGGTACTCATTGGAAATCATGGTGTACGACTTGTTATGTGACTATGCAGTTCTAAGTCGCAACTGTGAAAGGGGCCTAAAGGAAAGTATCAGTTTGTGGGGTCTTCAGGAAAAAACTATCACTAAAAAATTAAAATAAAAAACACCCCACGCCACACATAGCTCTGGCTGCTACAATTTCTAGACATTTCTTTCCATCACTGGAAAGCTTTTGTCCTATTTATAACACTGATATGCTCCAGGTGCTGATCCTGTGTGTGGGTCACATGGATAGAACTACAATATGCTCCAATTTTTCTCATGACAGAATGGAGAACTGTTACACAAGGGATTAGGCTTTCCCCTGTTGAGTGGAAATAAATAATATGTGGTAAAAGGACGTGTCAAAAAAGATTCGCTACAATACGTACCTGTGATAGGTGAAAGCTAGAGTCAACAGTCATTCCCTAAAGCAAAGAAGTAAATATAAGGCTGATTGTAACAAGCCTTTATGTCACATGACCTCTGACATAGGTAGGATTGGCAGTATGGGACTCCGCATGGCATGTTAGAGATTGGTTACCAATCATTGACTGTCATTTCAGACAAGGAAGGGGCCGGTAAACCCTTCCCCACTCTCCATCCTAACAGATCTCCTGCAACAGCCCCTGGGAGAGGAGAAGAGGGAAGCCGGTAGAGCTGCAGGGGGGCTGGGAGAGAAGAAACAGCAGGACCTGGATATGAGGGGCGGCATATACAGAAATAAATCCTCTCCATTTCCTTCCTGCAGCCGCTGAGTGCCTGCGGGAGAGAGAGGAGGAGTAGCCAATATTCAGCAGCTGCAGGGGAACGGTTTCTGTACATGCTGCTCTCTTGTTAGGACATGTTTTAGCTGCCCTCCTAAGTGGCTGCCTAGTTTGCCTACTGGTAGAGTTGTCCCTGGGTACAACTAAACATCCGCTGAGCCTCTGACTTTAGCTGTCCTCACAGAAGGAGCCTCGGTGGCTCCAGGACCCAGGAGTTTAATTATTGGGGGTACAGGCGGTCCCCGGGTAACAAACACAATAGGGACAGAAGGTTTGTTCTTAAGTGGAATTTGTGTGCAAGTCGAAACAGTGCATTTTTAAGTGCAACTTCAAGCCTGTGCAGGGATGTGGGATGTTTCGAACCCTTCTGGCATGCATTTAGTTAGGTTATCTGGGGATCTTCTGGCCATACAGTACATGTAGTACTGCAGTGTGGGATGTGTCCGGCACAGGCACTGCAAGTCAGCTGCTCAGAGGTATCCAGGACCAGCGTGGAGCACAAGTGGCCGGCATTCGTAAGTAGTAGTTGTTCGTAACTCGGGGACTGCCTGTATTTCAGCCAGGCTGCGTAGGTGACAGAAAAGGCCTACAGGTATGGCATTTGCATTGAATGCTTTTTTTTACAAATGGCACAATGCATTTTTGCATTAACCCCTGTTCTACTTGAGATATGTCTCTCAACAGATCAGCTGCCCATTATTTACCCACTGCCTTTTATAAATGGCACTGAAGAAGTAGACAACAGGTGACCTATCCGCCCAGTAATCACAGAATACCAACTGTGTAATACAGTGGAACCTCAGATTACAAGCATAATCCATTCCAGGAGAATGCTCGTAATCCAAAGTACTTGCATATCAAAGCGTCAATGGAATTCAATGGAAACAAAAATAATTAGTTCCGCAGTGACTTCAATGGGATGCAATACTGAATGCGGCCAGAGGCGGGCCGCCAGAGAACCTCGGAAACGGCCGAAAAGGCCCCGAGGACACTTCAGCTGACCTTGACAAACCTCGGAAAGACTTCCTACCCGAGATTTGCCAAAGTCAGCCGTGCTGCCCTTGGGCCTTTCTGTGCATTTCCGAACTGTGCAGATCGGCGACTCCGGCTCTGCTCGGCTCCGGCGTCCCCCACCTCAGGTCAAACCTTGTACTGCACACCGCTTTGGCCTGAATCTTGCTCGTTTTGCAGGACAACACTGGCAAACCGAGTCACGATTTTTTAAAATACAGTGCTCGTTTTGCAAAACGCTCGTTAACCGCATTACTCGCAATCTGAGGTTCCACTGTTCATCAGTTGCAGAAAAAAAATCAAAAAAGGGATGTCCCCAAGCGCCTTCCATTTTCCATCTTGAAAAATATTTACCGCAGTCCCAGCTCTCTGGAGGAATGGGAGAGCCCACAGAGGACAGTGGTGGTGGTGGGACTACTGGTACCTGTACAATGCAGTTAAAATGATCAAGTGGCTCTACAGCTGCCCAGAACTCATTTACTAAAAAGTTGAAAATAATTATACCAATTCTAATTGCTAGGTCTGCACAGCCACATCATACATTCACAGAGATCTGTGAATTGAAAACACCTTAAGTCCCATCTGCCACCATAGCAGAGGGACTTGTAGTTTTCAACAGAGCACAAGTGCGGTGACGTCACAGTATTGTTCATCTATTGGCACTTCTCTCAGCTCCATAACTGAAGATCCATACCTTAGTACAGACCAGAATAAACCCCAGTCACCGCACAGTGTGAACACGCCCTACAACAGCAGTGTATATGCAGGGCCAGATTAAGAACATCATGGGCCTGGTGCTGAGGATTTTGGTGGGGCCTTTTATAAATAATAAATAAATGCGTGGGAATCACAGCGCAACAATGGAGGGCCCAGTCTGAAAATGTAAGTGTACTCTGATGTGCTAATATGCTGTGGCATAACCTACCCCAGGGCCTCTAAAAAGTAGTAAGGTCAGGAAAGTTTACTACCGCTTTAATATGACAGGATTCCAGAAACCTCTCATGGGGCCCCCTACTGACCCAGTGGCCCTTGAGCAGTGCATAAGTGCATAGTTGCCAACATTTAAAAAATATTTTCAGGGACACTTTTTTTCACAAGTGCTTTATTTAGAGTAGCTGAGATCCCCTATGTTCTTCTGTACATCACAGTAGTAATCACGAAATTAAATAAGTTATAATAATGGGGCAGAACAAATATGAGAACTGAGATTTCCTTTAGTTGAACTAACAAAAGTGTGTCTATTCTAGAGCTGGTAACATTGAGGGTATTCAGTATCATTTTAAAGAACTGTTTTTGCAAGTAAGCGACATAGGGGAGGAGTACAGATGGTATATAAGTGGGAAGCATGTGCAGGTGAGAGAGAGGAATGTGGAGGGTCTAACATTGGGCACTATGTACAGGAGAAGAGTGCAAAGGGTACGGCAAAATGCACAATGTACAGGAGAGGAGTGTGGAGGGTATGACAGTGGGCAGTATGAACAGGAGAGGAGTGTGGAGAGTATGACAGTGGGCAGTATGTACAGGAGAGGAGTGTGGAGGGTATGATGATAGGCACTATGTATAGGAGAGAAGTGTGGAGGGGATGACAGGGAGCAGTATGTACAGGAGAGAAGCCTGGAGGGTACGACAGTGGGCACTATGTACAGGAGAGAAGTGTATGACAGCAGGCACTATGTACAGTAGAGGAGTGTGGAGGGTATGACAGTGGGCATTATGTACAGGAGAGGAGTGTGGATGGTATGATAGTGGGCACTATGTATAGGGGAGGAGTGTGGAGGGTATGACAGTGAACAGTATGTACAGGAGAGGAGTGTGGAGGGTATGACAGTGGGCACTATGTATAGGAGAGGAGTGTGGAGGGTATGACAGTGAGCAGTATGTACAGGAGAGGAGTGTGGAGGGTGCGACAGTGTGCACTATGTACAGGAGAGAAATGTGGAGGGTCTAACAGTGGGCACTATGTACAGGAGAGGAGTGTGGAGGGTATGACAGTGGGCAGTATGTACAGGAGAGGGGTGTGGAGGGGATTACAGTGAGCAGTATGTACAGGAGAGAAGTGTGGAGGGTATGACAGTGGGCGGTATGTACAGGAGAGAAGTGTATGACAGCAGGTACTATGTACAGGAGAGGAGTGTGAAGGGTATGACAGTGGGCAGTATGTACAGGAGAGGAGTGTGAAGGGTATGACAGTGGGCAGTATGTACAGGAGGAATGTGGGGGTATGACAGAGGGTAGTATGTACCAGAGAGAAGTGTGGAGGGTATGATGGGGCAGTATATACAGGAGAGGAGTGCGGAGGGTATGACAGTGGGCAGTATGTACAGGAGAGGAATGGGGACGGTATGATATGTATTGTACAGGACGCCAGGGTTGGGTCCTGGATGGACGCTACATAGCGCCGATTTTTGGAGTTTGGGCCATTTAAAACATGGGTTCAGGAGGTCACCCTGAAGGGGGTGAGAAGTTCCGGATAGATAAAATGGATCCAGAGAGGACGGGCTTAAAGTCCTCTCTGTCTTCTTTTAATGATATTTGGGGGTCCGGGATTTCGGAGGGAAGAGAGCCTCCCCTTCTGACCCCTGGCTTCAGGCACACAAGGGGTTAACCTCTTCCAGGAAGTGAGTTAAAAGGAAAGGAAGTACTGACAGAGGGTGGAGTAGTTTGGAAGTGAAGCTGTGTCTGCAGGGAAGGACTGGAGGACTTCTTACTAAAACGTATGTGCCTTTCTGTTGTTTATTTTGCTGTGCTGAAGAAAGACTTTTCTCATTTATGCTGGAAACAAGCAGGACTTTTGTTGTGACATTTTTCTGGTGCTGAAGAAAGCATTATTTTGTTTTGGTCGCAATAAAGACCCTTTGCTTTACTGACACGGTTTACGCACTTGTCTCGCGGAGCTAAAGAACCCCCAAAGTTCACAGTATGCACTATGTATAGGAGAGGAGTGTGGAGGGTGCGACAGTGGGCACTATGTACAGGAGAGGAGTGTGGGGGGTATGACAGTGGGCACTCTGTATAGGAGAGGAGTGTGGAGGGTATGACAGTGGGCACTATGTACAGGAGTGGAAGGATGTTTAGGGACTGCATAGTGGTTAAGCGGGTCATACATGGATTGAAATTACACCAATTATGCAGAGACCAGCCATAGTCAATCTATGAATGGGCTAGCTGGTTTTACACAAGCCAATCTATTAATCGACTTGAGTACAACCAGCCTGTTTTTCCCAAAACAATCAGTGCTGCCAGCTATAGATAGCAACACTGATCATTGTACTCACTGGCAGAACACAATAACACTACAGGAGTGATTCCTCATCTACAGGTCAGCAGGTGAGAGGGTGTGTGCGGACAGGCTGGGGAGAGTTACCAGTCAGTGGCTGGGTAGGTATCAGAGCCAGATATACACACAGGTTACATACGTCGTTAGAGCGAGAGCTATAATTATAGCGCTAGACCTTCTCTGTAACTCTAAACATGTAACCTAAACAATTTTTAAAGCATCGCTTAGGATACCAAAAAAAATTGTGCTAACTTTAGTGGGTTTTTTTTTTTAATGAATGAAACAGTTTATTTCCAAAAAAAAACATGTTTGAAAAATTGCTGCGCAAGTACCGTGCTAGAGCTGCACAATTAATTGTTAAAAAATTGTGATCTCGATTCAACCCCCCTGACGATCTCCAATGCAGAGTTTGCTGATTCTTTCATATAACAAGTGGAGAGACTTTCAGCTGTCAAAAGAAAATATCCGGGCACTCTGCCAAGTTCTTAGCAGGAAACATTGTAACTAACGCTTCCTTCTTAGATAAAAGGGATAAACTTGTGTGTTTGTGTGTGTGTGTGTGTGTGTGTTAAGAAAATATCCGGGCAGTCTGCCAAGTTTGTAACAACATTAAACATTGTAACCAACTTCCTTCTTAGATCAAACTTCTGTGTGTAAATGCAAGAAATGTAACCACTTAAAGTCCAACACTTGTTAAAAAGCAATATTTTGCTAGAAAATTACTTGGAACCGCCAAACATTATATATATTTTAGCAGAGACAAAAATGGCAATTGCTGCAATATTTTATGTCACACTGCATTTGCCTACTTCAATGAATAACAAAAACAAAACAGTAAAGTTAGCCCATTTTTTTTTTTTTTTTTTTTTCATTTTAATGTGAAATCGTGCGAGAATCTTGATCTATCTTCTAAGCAAAAAAAATTGCAGTTGTCATTTTAGCCAGAATTGTGCAGCTCTATACAGTGCAACATAAAAAGTGCAAAGACCACCATAGAGTAATTTTCTAGCAAAAAACAAATGATGATTTTTTTTTTCTCAGTCTGCTGCAGTGTGTCAGCTTGTATTTATAATGGCCGCTCTGTATGTAGCTTCTGACAGGCTGTGCAAGCAGGCCCGTATCTCCGGAACCATAAATGATAGCCATCCTATATTTTGACCGGTTGTGGGGTAGGTCTTTAACTGCCTACCCCCCAAATGTGGGGTTTTTGTGACCTCTAGTTGTCGAGCTACAACCCCCAAAGTCGATCTTTTTTTGTTTGGGCAAATGGGCCTATCTTGAGAAAGGGGCCTGGAGCTGCAGCTCCAACAGCCCCTATGTTAATCCGGCCCTGTGTATATGAAGCCTAGAACATCATCCCTTCCCTACTCCTGACAATAGGGACTGTTCATAGACCTGTCATAACTAAACAGAACGTTTAACAAACCTATAAAAGTTTCCATAAACTTCAAGCAAGTTTTAATATCTGGAATGTGTGGAGAATGACAAGCATTATGGCTGATGTAAATGGACTGTCATAGTCACAGATTACAATAGCAGGTAACGTCATCAGGTCATTGTGTTACTGTCATGTCATTTTCCCTCTACAGGGATTCAGTTTCAGATGGACATTTTCAGAGGAGTACTCAGCATATTATTGATGAAAAATACATGCTATAAGGAGTTTTTCATGCTTTTGAGAAATGCTGTGCTGCAGATGTCTTTTGAAAAACCCATAGTCGCACGTGCAAGAAAAGTACCCATTTATCTGAACATGGTAGTACCGCAATGATCACATACACCTGTCAAATGCTGATTTTCGCTGAAGGAACCCATTGCAACAAAGCATGTTTGTAGGTTTGCCTAGAGCAGATAAAACATTAAAGTATCTCTAATACCCTGTACACGACAGGTTTACCTGACATGCCAAAACCTGACGTTTTCCCTGACGTGATTCCTCTCAAGCCTGCCTTGCATACACACATTCAGTAAAAAAACGCTTGACCAAAGCGTGGTGGCGTCCAACACGTAAGTCGGCAATATAAAAAGGGGACGTTCCATTTAAATGGCGCCACCCTTTGGACTGCTTTTGCTGATCCCCATGTTAGTAAAAGTTTGGTGAGAGACGATTTGCGCTTTTCAGTCTACGTGTTTTTCAGTCCGTTACAGCGTGACGAATGTGCTATCTCCATTACGAACGCTAGTTTTACCAGAACGAGCGCTCCCGTCTCATACTTGATTCTGAGCATGCACGAGCAGGGGTGGACTGACAACTCATGGGGCCCCCGGGCAATAGAAGATTATGGGGCCCCTGGGCTTACAGATGGCCACCACGCAGCTAAAATCTCAGGATTTTCACATCAAAAGCACGTCGGTTTCACACATTTCAAGCACAGATGTAAAAAAATATATATATTTTTATATACTGTCCCTGGTTTTATTGAGCCTGGCAATCCTGATGGGGCCCCCTAGTGGCATGGGGTCCTCAGGCAGAGAAAAAGACTGACGGGAAACACGATGGGAAAAAATAGAGCAGGTTCTAATTTTTTTGCGGGCAGTTTTCTCGTCGGGAAAACTGGTCGTGTGTACAGGGCATAACTGATATTTTTTTTCTTTCGTTTTGGATAGAGCGGGGAATAGTTAGGCCCCATACACACGATCGGACATATCCGATGAAAACGGTCCGCGGACCATTTCCATCGGATATGTCCGATCGGGAGTTTGATCCGATGGCGTGTACACACCATCGGATCAAATTCCCCGCCGCCGGACGGCGCGGTGACGCGGCGGTGACGTTGACGCCGCCGCGTCACCGCCACGTCACCGCACCAGGAAGTAAAACACTTCCGCGCATGCGCCGAATCCATTCGGCAGCGGCGCGGCGGCGGTGGGGGACGACATGTCTGCTGGTAAGTGTACTAACCAGCAGACATGTCGGGCGGACAGATTCCCACCGGATAGATTTCAAAGCTTGCTTTGAAATCTGTCGGGTGGAGAAATCTGTCCGCTAGCCCATACACACGAGCGGAGATGTCTGCTGAAACGGTCCATCGGACCGTTTTCAGCGGACATATCCCCTCGTGTGTACGCGGCCTTAGACCCTCTGTCAAGTTTTTATTGCTGTATGTGTCCCTATTGAGGAGATTACCCCTCTAGGTGATCTTTGTCACCAGGAAAAAGAAAATAAGGGGAAACCCAAAATTCTGGAGTTCCCAGAACACGAGGTAAAGAAAGGATGTCAAATGGGGATAACCGTCTAAAGCCCTGTACACACTTGTCTGATGAAAACGAACCGATGGACTGTTTTCATCGGGCAAACCGATCGTGTGTGGGCCTCATCGGTTTGTTTTCCATTGGTAAAAAAATAAATTCCTATTGATAAAAACCGATAGAAAAAATGATTGTGTGGAAGTCCATCGGTCAAAAATCCACTTATGCTCAGAATCAAGTCGACGCCTGCTCGGAAGCATTGAACTTCATTTTTCTCAGCACGTCGTGGTGTTTTATATCACAGCGTTTGGACACCGATTTTGACCGATGGTGTGTAGGCAAGACTGATGAAAGTCAGCTTCATCGGATATCCAAAGAAAAAATCCATCAGATTGGATAGATATGTGTACAGGGCTTAAGAGGTAAACTGCTCTAATTTTGGGAGATTTCCTTTTACTTCCTGTTGAGGCTCTGGGACAGAAAGTGAAGGGTAATTTCTCCAATAGCAGGCATACACTTTAAATACTACACATAAGGTCACACAAGGCAAGGAATGTAAGCGACTCTCCAGCACTGCAAGGTCACCAGAGATATTTAGCAAGTATAATTAACTTAAAGCAGAACTTCAGTAATTTTTTCAACTTTCCATCTATTAATTCTTCTGCTTTTGTTGTTTTAACTTTGGATAGTAAAAAAAAAATTCTGCCAGTAAATACCTTATACAGCCTACTTCTTGTTTCTTATCTGATAAAAAGCCTAGGCTTATGACATCTCTAATGCCATGTACACACGGTCAGAATTTCCAACAAGAAAAGTTTGATGTGAGCTTCTGGTGGGAAATTCCGACCGTGTGTATGCTCCATCTGACTTTTTCTGTCGGAATTGCCAACAACAAAAATTTGAGAGACGTTTTTTCTTGGCTCGTTGTAGTGTTGTACGTCACCGCGTTCTTGGCGGTCTGAATTTTGTGTGACCGTGTGTATGCAACACAAGTTTGAGCCAACATTTCGTCGGAAAAAAATCCACGGTTTTCTTGTCGGAATTTCCGATCGTGTGTATGCAGCATTACTCTGCTGAAAGTTTGCCAGTAAGGGAGGATGCATGAGGAGGGTGGGTGCCGCGTTGTTGATTTGATTGACAGCACCGGGAGCCAATGGCTGCGCTGCTATCAATCATCCAATGAATGAGCCGAGAAGCCAGCGCATTCACAACGCGGGACTTTCAAAGGCTCAGGTAAGTAAACGGGGGGGTTGGGGGCCCGCTAATCGACGCTTGTTTTTTCACCTTAATGGATAGAATCCATAAGGTGAAAAAACATTTACATTTACAACCCCTTTAACATTCTTAGAGTGGAGTTTTTGGGAGGAAAAAAGTAGATTTACCTTTGCGTGGCTAGGGTTAACTGCTCATATCCCTCAATTCCACAGGCCTTTTTTCTTTTTGTAGCTCTCCGAATTCAGCCCGTATGATGCGGGACCAGCATGCGTCTGATGTCAGCCCGTACGATGCGGGACCAGCATGCTCCTGATGTCAGCCTGTACAATGTGGGACCAGCATGCACCTGACGTCAGCCCTGCGACGCGGAACCAGCATGCACCTGACGTCAGCCCTATGATGCAGAACCAGCATGCGCCTGACATCAACCCATACGACGTAGAACCAGCATGCACCTGACGTCAGCCCCTACGACGCAGAACCAGCATGCACCTGACGTGAGCCCTACAACGCAGAACCAGCATGCACCTGACGTCAGCCCTACGACGCAGAACCAGCATGCACCTGACGTCAGCCCTACGACGCAGAACCAGCATGCACCTGACGTCAGCCTGTACGACGCAGAACCAGCATGCACCTGACGTCAGCCCATACGATGCAGAACCAGCATGCACCTGACGTCAGCCCTACGATGCAGAACCAGCATGCACCTGACGTCAGCCCTACGATGCAGAACCAGCATGCGCCTGACGTCAACCCATACGATGTAGAACCAGCAGGCGCCTGACGTCAACCCATACGATGTAGAACCAGCATGCACCTGACGTCAGCCCTACGACGCCGCAGAACCAGCATGCACCTGATGTCAGCCCGTATGACATGGGACCAGCATGCACCTGACGTCAGGCCATACAATGCGTCAAATTAGCAGTAGTCCTGCATTTAATGGGAGGATGTCGAGGGCCTGTCTAAATTCGAGTATCAGTGAGCCACTGGAGGTGAACTGCAGCTGACGAGGGAGCAAGGAATATAGCAAGTATAACCTTAATTAGGATCTCCTAGGCAAAATGAGCAGATTGCTATACATTGCTGCTACCGGGCCCAATCCGTTGACTTGAAAATCGGTGTGAGGTTAAACCAACGTTACCTGGAGGCAGACTTTGGAACAAGTAAATTTGCTGCTTTGTATCAAGGAAACCACAGTTTTTCCAGCTCTGAGCATCCACAGACTGCCCTGAACACTGGCCACAAGGAGGGGATTAGGGTATGTCTTCCCAGAATGTTACATGCTGTGCATCAAGTTGACTGAGAGTGTTTTCAGTTCATTTTTTAAAGTTGTTTTTAATGCACTATTCTATTGAATGATTGTTATTCAGAAACCTTGTGTATATATAAATATTTAGCCCCTGTTTTTGTGATCCCTGAATGTGGAGTTTCTATCTAGGTGTCGGAATATGCCCTGACCATCAGACCTTTTGAAGGCATCAATGCCCTCTGCATTTTTTTTTCTTTGCTCTTTAACAAACTGTGTATAGCTGGTTGTTAAGGAGCGGACGGGAAGCCAGCCACCGCGTCCTTAACAACCGACTGAGGCTTACCCAATGACAGCTGAATGTAAAATCAAGCTTCGGGTCTGGTATGGATTTGGAGGGTCCACCCCAAAATCCATATCAGACCCTTATCCAAGCAAGCATGCAGGTCAGGAAAGGGAGGGTATGAGTGAGCTCCCCCCTCCTGAACCATATCAAGCCACATGCCCTCAACATGGGGGGGGGGGTGCTTTGCGGCAGGGGTGCTGCAAAGCGCATGTAAAAACACAACGTCCATTGAAGTCTATTATACACAAACCACAATCTGCTGTGGGAAAAAAGTCCCTGACCCTTTCCAAAAACGCACTGGCTGAAACGCATAGATGTAAACGTGTACCATAG
The DNA here is from genome assembly GCA_029574335.1 of Rana kukunoris. Taxonomy (NCBI): domain Eukaryota; kingdom Metazoa; phylum Chordata; class Amphibia; order Anura; family Ranidae; genus Rana; species Rana kukunoris. The sequence continues at coordinate 88,606,711 of CM056056.1, read as the reverse complement.
AAAATCATGTTAAATTAATTGTAGCACGTTTCTACAAACTGCAAGATGCACTAAAAAACAAAAAAAAAATGCATAGGTGTGAACCTAGGGTAAAGGAGCATTGAATCCTTGCCTCATTCCTGGAGTTTTGCTATGCTTTGCCCAACATAAACATTATAAGTTATAACATTTCTTCTTAATGGAAAAAAACATGGATTGAAGTGTGACAGTCAATAAACACAACCCACACCTGTGTATACTATATAAAGCAGAGGACAAAGTGCAATATCCCATCCTGACCAATCCAAATCTCCTGTCATTGTTCTCATTGTTCTAAGGCCCCACCTGAGTGGTTTGAACAGCTTAACTAAAAGCACTTCAATGTGTGTTTTGGCCCCAACAGACTTTAATAGGAGCACGTAAAAAAAATTGCATTATGAGTGTTTATCAGGCAGTTTCTTGCCTAGTAAAAAATAAATAAATGCTCAAGCCTGAAATGCATGCAAAAATGTAAAAAAATAAATAAAAAAACAACTGTACAAATAAAATAAAATAAAAATGCCAAAAAAGCACCAAAGACACTCATGCATGAACGAGTCCATAATGGCTTGTTTACACTTGTGATCCAAAGTGGATCACTTTTCAGAGGGCAGTTGATGGCTGGTAGGTGATATATCTGTTTTAACCCTTGAAAGTCTGGAGAAACGTATGCATTACATGCTGTCGTTCACCTAAATGAGTCACATTTAGCAGTGGTACTCCTGCCAAACACGATGGCTGCGATTGTGAATCGCCCCCATCCAGCCAACATTTTAGTTTAACCTGCGGCTTAACCGCCTGTTATTACCACCAATCCCCCCCCAGGCGCAAAATGTTTACAAGTTCACAGTAGAGTTTCTATACAGTAAAAAAAATGTCCTGGTGGTCTCCCTGTACCCACCAATGACATGCCTTCTGTTCTTTTTCTAGCACGCAACATTACCGGATTGCCATAGGTAACGCTCTTTACATCATCCATCCCAGATGTCTCGTATGTATACAAGTACAGACCAAAGCAGCTACTTCTATTGGATGTCCTTGAGTGTAGAATACAGTGCAGTTCTATTAGAGGAGGACAGGAAAGCTGCCTTGTAATGACAGCTCTCCCATTACAGCAGATGTCAGATTGCCACCCGCCGCCTCCTCCTCCTCATCCTTCTATATGTGATCATCAGCCCCCCCATCCCACACATCCCTGTCCATCCCCTTCTCTCCCATACAGCCCAGAAAATGATGGAGTTACTCACTGACAATGCAGAGGCTGCTCCTGGCTTTGCTGGAAAGAGCTGCAGCTGCTGTGTTTTGTATGGAGTGTGTCCTGCCCAGTGCCCCCTGTGTGCACAGGCTCCAGTGAAGGGGGGGCAGGCAGAGGACAGGGAAGCTGAGGATGAGGATGGTGCTGGGGACAGAGGAAGGAGCAGCGTGCTCTGCACTTCTCATACAGTACAAGGAACACACCTCCCGCCTTTCCAGGAAGCAAAATGTCTGCAGCTGCCTATTTGCTGGCCTCATATGGCTTTATTATTAAAGAGCCCAGGGGAATCCAAGCTGCATGATGCTGCTGTGTAATGTTCACATGTGGGATCATCATAGGCTTTGTGTGCATGGAGGGAGAGAAGACAAAGGGCTGCCTTTCTAGAATGATGGCAGGGACAAAGCTTTAGGAGATCACCTGGGGAGGGCAGGTAATAAATGTAAATTCATGTTATTATACAGAGCCAGCACTTTACAAAATAAAGGGAAACAGTGCAGTTTAAAGGAACATACTAAAAGGAATGACAGAAAGGAATGCCCATAGAGAACAATGGAATAAAAACAGGGTTTACAAGACTCTTGCTCGTAAGAGCTTACAATCCAAAAGGGAGGGGGAAGTTCACCGTCATACTCACCATTAAAGCTCGCCGTGCTAAAACACACCTTTCCATCATCGCAAAAGTGCATGAAAATTATTATTTTTCTATCATATGTAACTGTTCACATCAGTGCCCTGTGTTTTGAAAAGTCTTGCCTACAGCATGTTTGGTGTACTTTTCAAAAATGCACCAAAAACACACCTTCCATTGTAATTCACTGGGATCGCACTCTGTGCGTTTTTTGGTGCTTTTTTTTGGTCACATGTCCAAGTTTAACAGGTGCATGCTGGGAGTCTGGATACTATAAAACGCACTGAAAATGAAAAAAAAAATGGGAATCATGGACATGGACATGATAGCAAAAGTATGTAGCATAGAACACCCCCGCCTGCCTCCCACTTAAAGGAAAATTACATAAAAATAAAAAATAAAACCGGATTAGGCTTCATGTGCACGGGACATTTTTACAACCTCACCTTGACAGATAGTAACCCACATTTAAAACATCCGTCTTGGAACGTCTAGCGGCGTTTTTCCGCATTTTGCACTTGGATGCGTTTTTTTCTTTTTTCGAAATAGCCAAAAATTAAAAACGCCTGTAAACAAAATGTGGCTAAATGCAAGTTACCAGGCTTAGCCACGTTCAGAAGTGTTTGTTTCTGTATAACAAATCTATACAATGTCATTCTAAACATCTGTGATCTCATGAGGCTAGTTTCACACTTGTGCGGGTCAGGTTGGCTTACAAATTTATGGACGTTCCTGACCCACAGGCAAAATGCACTGTCCTTTTTTAAAGGGTCTGGGACTTCTCTACCCATGTAAATGAATGGGTAACCCTACCTGCATGTGGGTGGGGCCTACGCAGGGGTACCACGCTCATCAATTCCTGAGACCAGACAGACTGCAGTCATGTGAAAAATCTTCATATTAAGGCAGTTCCCCAACTTAAGCCCCATATTCTGTACACGGCAGGACTTTTTGACAACAAACTTTAAAATGAGCATGTTTTTAAAACAATCCTACCAAGTGTACGCTCCATCAGACAAACTTTTTCGGTTTTTATCAGACAAAAGTTCGCTCTGCAAACAGACAAACTTTTCGGCAACAAAAGTCCTACGGTGCAAAGTCCTATCGTGTGTACAGAAATCCATCGGACTTTTGTCCGAAGTACAAATACGCCTGCCCAAAACCAATGTTAAAATCAACCAACAATAGCAGAAGTTGACCAAAGGGTGGCGGTAAAGAGCAGAAAAGAGCAGAAAAACCATGTGATGTTGGGAAAGTTTTAGGAAAGTTTGCAGAAAAGTCCGAGCATGTGTATGCTATGGGTTTGCCCGGCCAACTTCCTTCGGACAAAAATCCACGGAAAAGTTTGTTTGAATTGTGTGTACGAGGCTTTAGAGATGAGCTTTTATGCCCTGTACACACGATCGGAATTTCCGATGGAAAAGGTCAGACATGTGTAGCCCCATCGGATTATTTCCATTGGAGTTTAGATAGAGAACATGTTCTCTTTTACTCCGATGTAATTCCGTCGTAATTCCGATGTGATTTTGGTCAGAAAAAGGTCCGATCGTGTGTACAGGGCTTTAGTGTGTACTCATAAAGTGATTTTTCTCATATGACTACACACTGTGTAGATTTTTCCTTCCCGCACCTCATGACCAAGCCATAGACCTCCATTATGTGGGTTCAAATCCAGTTGCCATTGGAAAACGACCACTCATGAGGCAGCCAGGTTACTAACCCCCTTGCTACGAGAGGATCTGACACCCTAAAGCCCCATACACACGGTCAGACTTTTGGCCAACCAACTTCAAAATCTGCAACTTTTCAAATTTGTCTGATCGTGTGTACGCTCCATCGGACCAACTTTTTCAGGTTTCATCTGACAAAAAGTTGGGTCTGCGAACGGACCAACTTTTCAGCAACAAAAGTCTGATGGTGCTTTGTGTGACCGTGTGTACAGCAATCCAACCAACTTTTGTGCAAAGTGCAAATACGCATGCTCAGAACCAATGTTAAAATCAACCAACAATAGCAGAAGTTAACCAAAGGGTGGCGGTAAAGAGAAGAAAAGAGCAGAAAAACCATGTGATGATGGGAAAGTTTTAGAAAAGTTTGCAGAAAAGTCTGACTGTGTGTATGCTATGGGTGTGACCGGACAAATCAATTAGGACAAAAATCCAAGGGAAATTTTTTTGGATGTCCGACCGTGTGTATGGGCCTTAAGGCCGCGTACACAAGAGGAGACATGTCCGCTGAAACTGGTCCGCAGACCAGTTTCAGCGGACATTTTCGATCGTGTGTACGGCCTAGCAGACAGGTTTCCAGCGGACAAAAGTTTCTAAACATGCTTAGAAACTTAGAAAAAAGAAGCAAGGGCGGGACTTTAAATATAGCATGTGCGGGAAGCTGACTGTAATATAGGGGGAAATGAACCAAAGATAATAAATCTGGAATAAGTTTAAATATTTTATTACTTTCACATAATGCACCGTCAATGACTATATTGCACTATTGAAGAAATAGATAAACAAATAGGTTACACAGATTAGTTGGGGGGAAAAAGCTACGTGGGCAGTGACCCAAATATATAGGTGCAACAAGTACATCAAACTGTACTGCATTGATTAAAACGTACGATAGGTATCACATATTAAAATGAAAATGACATCACATTGCACTGCAGTGATTATACATTGATGCATGAAATATATAGCTCTACGCGTTTCGCAACTACTTGTCGCTCATCAGGAGCAGGCATGCATTGCATTGGTTATCTGGAACGACATAAGCACAAAGCTGGTTAAATGGGGCATCCAACAAATGTGGGGGCCGAGAACACGTCAAGAGCCCCAGGTGGTACTCACCAGGTTGCCGATTGCCGCTGGCACTGGAGTGAAGCTCCAGACGGCCCCCCAGGGGATTGGGTGGTCGCTATCGGGGACTGTGGCTGGAGGATGAGGGGTGCAGGACCCGCCAAGAGGGCACACCGAGGTGGCACAGGCAAGAGACACGGTGTAATGTATGCACTGTGGTCAGTGAGAAATGATGGCTGTATGTGAAATAAAATGAGGAATGCATTATGTTTGAATGGGATACGATGATATGATGAAAGGGAAAAGAAAGAAACAAAAAAGGGGAAAAAAGAAGGCGAGCAGGGGATAAAGAAAAAAGAAAAAAAGAAAGAAAAAAGAAAAGAGAAGGAAGGAAGAAACAAGAGGGGGGGGGAGAAGAGAAAAACAAAGAAAAATGGAAAGGTGGGAATATTGAGATGGGATGGAGGTATTGGGTGTGGGGATGGGAAGGAAGGAGGAGAAGGATCACCTGTGTGTTCCGAGTGTGTTGCATGATGATCATGACATGTGAAGAGTCAAATGCCTGTGCTTGCCATGGGTGACGCTCTCTTATAGGGACCCCCCCCATGATTACCCGCTAAAAGTCACGCATACGAGGGGGAGAAGAAGGGAGGCGCCTGCATTGGTGCGGGGTAGACGCCCAATGAAGCGGCACCGTTTGACTCCTGTGTCCACTCGTTAGTGGTATGCCAAAGCACCGCACGGAGACAGAGTTCTGTGTCAGGCGATGGAAGCGTGACGTCAACACGTAGTGCCGGCTCATCCGTCCATGCGTCAGTAGAGCACAGGACGGAGAGCGCGTGCAGTAAGCGTCGCTGCCCCCAGATAGGAACACGCCCCACAAGGCACGGGAAATGCTGACACCCCGAGCCTGACAGCGCCCAGGAACCTGTAAACAGATATGGAGTGGCCCAGAAAAACCAGCTGTACCTAAGATGTGACAGATACTAAAAACAGTATTCAGCACATTGTTGCTTGCACTAAGAAAAACAACAAAAAATGCAGTAATATATGTTAACACATGATGAACAGTAGTGTAGTCCCGTAAAATACATGCTTCCATCCCTAGTTATGGTATATGAAATGGACCGGGGGAGGGTTGGTTGGGACTTTATATGAGGTAATGGGTCAATTACCTCCATCTCTAATTAGATATAGAAAAAAGAAGCAGAGGGCGTGGTTTGACTGGTGACCGGAATGGCCGCACATTGATGGAGCTCCGTGGGAAGACACAGCCGACAGCTCCTATCCCCGCTCGCTGGACATTAGATATGGGCAGAGTGAACCACCCGACCTCCCGCTCCAGACTCCGCAGCAGTTCAGCCGCCTCCTCGTCCCAGAGTATCACAAGCTCTTCAAGGCCTCAGGGAACAGCGCGGCGGGTTCCAAGATGGCGCGGTCCCAGCCGGACGAGGACGAGTTTAGCGAAGACTCGCAGTACACAGCGGAGGACTCAGGTAGGAGCCGCTCCCGCTCCAACAAACCGCTGACGTTTGCAGACATGTCAGTGTTTGCTTCAGATATTAAGGCCACGTTTTCCGCAGCCATAACTGACCTGAAGTCCAACCTATTGGTCCTGTCGGACAAGATGGAGGCGGTGAAGGCCAAAGGGAAACACAGGGACAAGGCCCTGCGCAGACTGGAAAATGTGGCAGACACCCATGCTATGCATTTTATTGATATAAATTGCCATTTAGAGGACTTAGACAACCGGGGCCGCTGGTGTAACATAAGGGTGAGGGGGATCCCTGAATCTGTGGAGGCTGACCAGATCGTACCTGCCTTACAAAGGGTATTTATAGCCTGCTGGAACGGCAGGAAGATGCAGTGATTGACTTTGTGAGAACTCATAGATCGTTGAGGGCAAAGGGCCCTGATGATGCACCTCCCAGAGACATCATTTGCTGTCTCCAAAGCTTCCAACTTAAAGAAGACATAATGCGGAAGGCCCGCGGCAATGACCACATTGTCTTCAATGGCGCGCACATCATGCTATTTCAGGACCTTTCGCAGATCACATTGCGCAACCGTAGGGCATTGCGCCCTCTACTGGAGCAACTGCAAAGGAAGGACATAAGGTACAAGTGGCGTTTCCCCTTCGCTTTGGTTGTCACAATGGCCGGCAAACAGCACGTACTGCGCTCACCGGCTGATCTTCCAAGTTTCTGTGAAGGCCTTCATCTAGAAGTGCCAGACCTGCCCGACTGGTACCGGGAGTTCTCCCTGCCACCGCTGCCCAGGAGCCAACCAGATTCGCCATGCTCCACTCCTGCCAGAGGGCGTGCGATGGACTGATTGTCTAACAGATGCTGAAGGTACTGTGCTGACTTTTCGCTGGACCCTATGCTGGCAACCTTTTTATTTTTTATTTTTCATTTTTCTTTCTGGTCGAGACGGCTCTAGACACGCATTTTGTTTTCATCTTGTGAGACTGTGACTGTTTGGAATATGCTACTTCTTGGTCCGTCCCCACGTTAGTTGAACCGTTACCACCACCGTATGTCTGTCCTTGCCACAGGGCCCTAGCCAGACAGTGCCCTTATCGTTGATCCTGAACTGATCTGTTCTTGCTCCAAGAGGCTGTGTCTTTTCTAGTGCTCGTTTATTGTTTAATTTTTTTTCTCTTTTCTCACACATTTTTTTGTTTTTTTACTGTGCCGCTAACCTCCGCAGCTGTTATTGTCATCTGGTCTCTGCTCCCAGGACATTCTGGTCGCAGACACACCACGTTACCCACAAAGTGTGCTCAGAGGGAGATTTCTCCATCTGACCGCACTAGTTTCTTTCTTTGGTGGGAGTATTCTTTAAATAAAATGTGTTTTGAACTCTCCTTGTCACGTGTTGGGATCCTTCCCACGCGTCTATCTCTTCGCTTTTTTTTCTATTTTTCTCATTTTTCTTTCACCTTTTCTCGCTCTGCCTTTAGCTCTCCCTATACTTGTTCCCACTTAATAAAATTATATAAATACAAAAAAAACCCTTATAGGTCGAACGTGAACAAGAGGGGTTAAGTTCTCGGTGTTGGTTCTCGGTGTTGGTCAAAGGTCCATCTGTGCAGCCAATGATGCTGGATTTTACACACCAAAATATAGGAAAAAAAAACAATGTCCCGTTACCAATCACGAAGGTCTTGCACTTGTAGATTTCGATATGTATTGACAATACCGGAAAGAAAAGAAAAAAACTTTCATAGTGTAATACCGTTGAGAATTATAAATAATATCCACCCGTGAAGGATAACTATACAGTAAACAAGGGGCAGTGACAACCCTTCACCATGGAACACAGTACACACTGACCCTTACCAGATAGTGTGACCCTCTTGAGGTCAAAAACAGCCTTAAGGATGGTGAATATGAACTTCACTTTACATCGTCATGTTTTCCTCGGTGAGAAAAAAACAAAGAAGACTTTTCATAGTGTGGATTGCATGGAAACTGATCACAATCACCCGTGAGGAAGACAACAAATACTGTGGGGGAGAGGAGTGCTGGTACCACCACCGAATGAGCACACTGACCCTTACCAGACAATAAGATCCACTCTAGGATCAATATAGGCAGCAAGAAGGTGAATACACTGTTCTTAACATATCAGAGACCAATCCTCGATGAGTCACAGCATGGAAGCAAAAAAAACTAGAATAGTGTAAATCCGTAAAAAAAATTATTCTAAAAAGCCAAAGAAATGCACTTACAAACAGATGCAGATTCAAGGCGTATGATAAAAGATGCCGGCCGGCTTGTGGAACGCGTACGTCCCCTCGTGTAGTTGCGATGACGTGAAAACGTCTCCTCCCAACGTTTCGTCTTCACAAAAGACTTGGTCACGGGATGATCCCGTGACCAAGTCTTTTGTGAAGACGAAACGTTGGGAGGAGACGTTTTCACGTCATCGCAACTACACGAGGGGACGTACGCGTTCCACAAGCCGGCCGGCATCTTTTATCATACGCCTTGAATCTGCATCTGTTTGTAAGTGCATTTCTTTGGCTTTTTAGAAAATTTTTTTTTACGGATTTACACTATTCTAGTTTTTTTTTGCTTCCATGCTGTGACTCATCGAGGATTGGTCTCTGATATGTTAAGAACAGTGTATTCACCTTCTTGCTGCCTATATTGATCCTAGAGTGGATCTTATTGTCTGGTAAGGGTCAGTGTGCTCATTCGGTGGTGGTACCAGCACTCCTCTCCCCCACAGTATTTGTTGTCTTCCTCACGGGTGATTGTGATCAGTTTCCATGCAATCCACACTATGAAAAGTCTTCTTTGTTTTTTTCTCACCGAGGAAAATATGACGATGTAAAGTGAAGTTCATATTCACCATCCTTAAGGCTGTTTTTGACCTCAAGAGGGTCACACTATCTGGTAAGGGTCAGTGTGTACTGTGTTCCATGGTGAAGGGTTGTCACTGCCCCTTGTTTACTGTATAGTTATCCTTCACGGGTGGATATTATTTATAATTCTCAACGGTATTACACTATGAAAGTTTTTTTCTTTTCTTTCCGGTATTGTCAATACATATCGAAATCTACAAGTGCAAGACCTTCGTGATTGGTAACGGGACATTGTTTTTTTTCCTATATTTTGGTGTGTAAAATCCAGCATCATTGGCTGCACAGATGGACCTTTGACCAACACCGAGAACCAACACCGAGAACTTAACCCCTCTTGTTCACGTTCGACCTATAAGGGTTTTTTTTGTATTTATATAATTTTATTCTGTGGACTTCACTAATATCAATTTTGGTTCTGTATTTCACATTATATTTTTTTTGACAACATATTGTGCCATCTCCAGGCATTGTCTCACGTCTAGCGCGATTCCCCCCCTTTTTCCAGTTTAATTTATGTTGTATAACATTTTTGAATCGCAGCTTTATTTTTGTATACATGGTACGCGCAATTTTCTCTTCACTCACCACATTTTGTTCCCACTTACCCTTATCCCTGTTTCCTGCTCCCCCCCTCGGTATTGGTAGCCTAATAGCGGCTGACTCACCCATTGTGCTCTGTGCCTACTGATTGCCCTGCTGGTTCAAATTGCTGAGTATCACTCTTAGTCTCTTCCAGGCTCGTAACGCATAGATCGCCCGCGACTGCTCCGATGGCTTTTTCGTCACTGGGGAAATCCCCCACGGTGATAACACTGAACGTGAAAGGTCTAAATATACCAGAAAAGAGGGTATCACTTCTTAGGGAACTCCGCAAGGGTAAGCCACACTTTGTCTTTTTACAGGAGACTCATTTTCGAACAGGCCATGTAGAGAAGTTGACTGATGCTTACTTTGGGACTGCGTATCATGCCACAAACGATAATGCCAAAACAAAAGGGGTGTCCATTTTGATCGCCAAAAACGCACCCTTCACATTACTGGATAGCCTTATAGACCCAGAGGGACGTTATGTTTTCCTGAAGGGCTCCTATAATGGTAGGACGTTGATCTTAGCTAACGTTTATTTCCCCAACACGGCGCACGTCACCTTCTGCCACTCCCTTACTAGACAGCTGATGGGCTTTACCTCCGGCTTGTTAATCGCCGGAGGAGACTTTAACGTCCCCCTGAACCCCGAGGTTGATTCCTCATCTGAGTCATCGTGCATTCCCTACCGTGCTCTTAAAAAACTGAAATCCATGCTGAATTCCCTTCAATTGATCGATACGTGGAGATTTCTCCACCCCGATGCAAAAGACTTTACTTTCCACTCAGCTCCTCACAACCATTATTCCCGCATAGACTATTTATTCGTCACTCAAAGAGACCTGCACTCTGTGACTGAGGCCAGGATTGGTATCAGATCACTGTCGGACCATGCTCCGGTGTCCCTCACGGTGGATTTTGGTGCATGTGCTCCTAGACCGAATACCTGGAGGCTTAACGCCTCTTTGCTAACAGACCATGTCATTCTACCTACCATTACCTCCTCACTGACAGAATACTTCCAACTCAATGTCACCCCTGGCGTAGACCCACTTTCTATTTGGCTCGCGCACAAATGCTCAATAAGGGGGGAGCTGATCAGATTGGGGGCTCAAAAGAAAAGACAACTGGACTGTCGGGTGGAGTAATTGGCAGACCGAATTCGGAGTTTGGAATGCCTCCATAAACAGTCTTTATCCAAACAATCAGCAGAGGAGCTCTTGGAAGCCCTTAAGGCTCTACAAGACCTCTTTGATGCTAAGGCCAGAAGAATGCTCTTCTTCAAGAAGAAGCTGTATTATGAAGCGGCCAACAAATCGGGGCGGTTTTTAGCAAGGGCCTTGAAGGAAGCCTCTGCTGCCAATCACATCTCTCAGGTAAGAAACAGTGAGGGCTCCTTGGAAATTGCTACAGATGCGATTGCAGCACAATTTCAAAGGTTCTACACCGATCTGTACAACCTACAGACACCTCACAAACCCCCAGGCCTGATGGGTCCTAGAGCCACTGAAATGTCGAACTTCTTGAGGGAAAGCAGTCTCCCTAGACTGTTAGACTCAAGCCCTGTACACACGGCCAAGGTTCTCGGCAGAAACCAGCGAGAACCTAGCTGGCATCCTGATTCTGCCGAGAACCTCGGCCGTGTGTACGGTTTCGGCGAGCATACCTTTGGGAATGCCGTCGAGCCGAAATAGAGAGCAGGTTCTCTATTTGCTCAACGGCCCGTCGGGATGAATGGCTGGTCGCCTTTCCCGACGGGCTGGTCGCCGAATCTGACGGCCGGCCGAGAACCTCGACGGGCGGAACGATGTGTTCCGCCCGTCGAGGTTCTCTGCCGTGTGTACGGGGCTTTACAATTAAAAATCCTTGAGGACCCTATTATGCTGGAAGAGACTCAGTCTGTAATCTTGGATCTCAAGGCAGGCAAGAGCCCTAGACCGGATGGATTCACGTCGATCTACTATAAAGCCCCATACACACGGTCAGACTTTTGGCCAACCAACTTCAAAATCTGCAACTTTTCAAATTTGTCTGATCGTGTGTACGCTCCATCGGACCAACTTTTTCAGGTTTCATCTGACAAAAAGTTGGGTCTGCGAACGGACCAACTTTTCAGCAACAAAAGTCTGGTGGTGCTTTGTGTGACCGTGTGTACAGCAATCCAACCAACTTTTGTGCAAAGTGCAAATACGCATGCTCAGAACCAATGTTAAAATCAACCAACAATAGCAGAAGTTAACCAAAGGGTGGCGGTAAAGAGCAGAAAAGAGCAGAAAAACCATGTGATGATGGGAAAGTTTTAGAAAGGTTTGCAGAAAAGTCTGACTGTGTGTATGCTATGGGTGTGACCGGACAAATCAATTAGGACAAAAATCCAAGGGAAATTTTGTTGGATCTCCTACCGTGTGTATGGGCCTTTAGACATTCAAAGATATTCTGTCGGCCCCCTTGACGAGGGCTCTGAACTCTTTGTCTGCTCCCAGATCCATTCCGCCTGACTTTCTCGCAGCCCACATTTCCTTGATCCCCAAGCCAGGAAAGGACCCTGTTGAGTGCTCTAGCTATAGGCCAATTTCTCTGTTAAACCTTGATCTCAAAATTCTTGCAAAAATAATGGCTAACAGATTGAGACCCCTGCTCTCCTCCTTAATTGGCCCTGAGCAAGTGGGATTCATGCCCAATAGGGAAGCTAGGGATAACGTGATCAAGGCCTTACTTTTGACACATGGAGCTCATGGCCGTGCCTTCGAGGGCCTTCTCCTGTCCACAGACGCGGAGAAGGCCTTTGATAGAGTCACCTGGGACTACATGTTTGCCACGTGCGAGCATGTGGGAGTGGGCCCGCGCATGATGTCCTGGATTACTGCCCTGTACGACAATTCGACGGCAAGACTCAAAATCAATGGCTCATTGTCGGGGGAAGTTAGGATTTCTAACGGAACTAGGCAAGGATGCCCCTTGTCCCCACTTCTATTTATTTTATCCTTGGAGCCGTTCATCAGGCTGGTTGACAGAGACGCGTCAGTGGCTGGCTTTAAAATCGTTGATACAGAGTATAAAACCGCGGCTTATGCTGATGACCTCTTGTTCTTCCTAATTAAGCCCCGCACCACTGTGCCCAGCCTGATGGACAAGTTCTCTACTTATGGGTATACATCGAATTTTAAGATTAACTTTTCCAAGTCCGAAGCAATGAATATTTCGCTGAAGACAGACACCCTACATAAGACTCGTACCGCCTGCCCTTTTAGATGGGTCACGGGGGCTCTTAAATATCTGGGGACTTGGCTGACTCCTGACTTAGGATCGATCTACGAACGTAACTTTCCGGCTCTTCTACGCGACTTACAAAAGGACCTACAGACGTGGAACTCTTGATACTTTTCGTGTTTTGGAAGGGCGGCGATAATAAAAATGGTAGTCCTGCCGAGTGATTATATCTCCTACGGAACCTTCCGATCAAAATCCCTCAGGCATGTTTTAAATCCTTAAGTTCCATTCTCACTAGGTTTCTCTGGAGTGGCAACAAACCAAGGATTAAACTTTCACTCCTATCTAGGCCTAAAGAGAAGGGAGGGATAGGCTTACCTAATTTCCATAATTACTATCTGGCCTCACACCTTACTAGGGTGATTGAGTGGCATTGCCACGGCTCCTCGAAGGCTTGGGTTGGCTTAGAAAGCATGCTGACTGGAGGTCCCCTCCAGCTCGCCCCTTGGGTTCCCTGGAATTGCCAGCCAGACGCAACCAAAAAACACCCCCTGACAGGCACCACACTACTGCTGTTTGACTTGGTGATCCTTCTCCTCCTTCCTTCCCATCCCCACACCCAATACCTCCATCCCATCTCAATATTCCCACCTTTCCATTTTCCTTTGTTTTTCTCTTCTCTCCAACCCCCCCCCCCGTTTCGTCCTTCCTTCTCTTTTCTTCTTTTTTCTTTATTTTCTTTCTTTTTTCTTTATCCCCTGCTCGCCTTCTTTTTTCCCCTTTTTTCTTTCTTTCTTTTCCCTTTCATCATATCATCGTATCCCATTCAAACATAATGCATTCCTCATTTTATCATTTTATTTCCCATATAGCCATAATTTCTCACTGACCACAGTGCATACATTACACCGTGTCTTTTGCCTGTGCCACCTCGGTGTGCCCTCACCAACCCCCGCCCATTTCATATGCTTAGAAACATGTCCGCTGGAAACCTGTCCATCTGACATGTCCGATGGTTAGTACGCCCAACCATCGGACCAAAATCCTACGCATGCGTGAAAGCATTAAACTTTCTTGTTTGAGCACGTCGGTGTGTCATACATCACCGCGTTCTCTGTCCGCAGGGATTTTGGTCTGATGGTGTGTACACACATCAGACCAAAATATCCCTTCAGACATGTCCGATGAAAAGGGTCCGTCGGACCTGTTTCATCGGACATGTCTCCTCGTGTGTACGCGGCCTAACAGGTACCATGCTTGTAACTTGTTTCTTCACTTGGTAACCTGTAGCAACTACTCTCCTTTTCTTGTCTTGCCAAATTATCCTTTTGTATTGGTGTTACCTCTCTGTGCTTTACAGACTCTAGTTCTTTTGATATGATAGTAACCCCATGCACCCATTTGAATGACTTCAGACAAGGCTCATAATGATTAATGAAACTTTACCAAAGAAAGGTGGCATAACAGTTCAATATGAACAACGTTTTTCCCCTAACCCTTACTATGATAGTTTGGCTGCCTGGGCATACCTCTGAGAGGTCCAAACCGAAAAACAAGTAAACAGCCTCCTGCGCTTGAGAGTGGACCCCAGAAGTAGCAGTTGCTTATATTTCCATCCTGGTTTTTGTGGACATGCCTCATCTTGCTCTCTCTCAAGACTGGGGAGGTCTGGATAGACTGAAACCATAAACAAAACAGAGGGCGCACCATCCTAGTGCATTATCCTGAAAATATATCATTTTATTAGTAAATATACTCACACACAAAATCAGCGTTTGTCAAAGTATTACAACATCTCCAAGACCTCAATACATCACATCTCATGACAGGATAATAAGTCCAAAAGGCTATGACAAAAGTCCAAAAGACTAACACGTTTCAAGGGACTTACCTTTTCCTCAGAGCCCAGAGTGTGGCTGTCCAGACTTACCTTCCTACTGTCCATGGCTGAACATATTTTCCAAAAACCCAGTGCCAAATGATTTCACTCACGGGTGATCTGAAACCCACTGGACCTCAGGACCCTCTGACCTCAGCCGTCCCAATTTTTATAGCACATATGGACTGGCTAAGAAAAAAAGCCTGGGAACAGAGCTTGCAATATTTAACCCTTTCCACCAGCCAGGGCCATGAGCTCCTGACTTACAACAATTATATACAATTCTTCCTGCCTACATGCAGAATGCCATTCACACACCTGTGAACCTAGCCAAACGTATAATTCTCTTTTAAAACCAACAAAAATGTATTATTTTTTTTAAATGGTAAAACGGGGATAAGGCCGCGCGGACCGACAGAGAAAAGTGAGATACAACATCGCTCACAGTGCAGTACACAAAATACACAATAGTAATAATTAGGGTTGTCCCGATACCGATACCAGTATCGGTATCGGGACCGATACCAAGTATTTGCGGGAGTACTTGTACTCCCGCAAATACCCCCGATGCCTGAACAGAATACTTGCAGCGCCCCCCCCGCCGCCGCCGCCACAATGAAAGCCGCCGCCGCATCGAAAGCCGCCGCCGCATGGGTTAAACAGCGTGCGGGAACATCACAGCTATTATTTGAATAGCTGTAGTGTTCCCGCCGCGTATAGACACTCCCCCTTGCTCGGGATTGGATGGGTGATCGTGATCTGTCCAATCCCGAGCATGGGGGAGTGTCTATACGCGCGGGAAAATCAGCTATTCAAATGAAAGCTGTGATGTTCCCCGTGCGGCGGCGGGGGCTTTCAGCGGCTAGGTATGGGGGACATGGCTGCGGGGACATGGCTGCGGGGACATGGCTGAAGGGACATGGCTGGAGGGACATGGCTGCGGGGACATGGCTGCATATGTGGGGGACATGGCTGCATATGTGGGGGACATGGCTGGAGGAACATGGCTGCATATGTGGGGGACATGGCTGGAGGGACATGGCTGCATAGGTGGGGGACATGGCTGGGGGGAAATGGCTGCATATGTGGGGGACATGGCTGGAGGGACATGGCTGCATATGTGGGGGACATGGCTGGAGGGACATGGCTGCATATGTGGGGGACATGGCTGCATATGTGGGGGACATGGCTGGAGGGACATGGCTGCATATGTGGGGGACATTGCTGGAGGGACATGGCTGGAGGGACATGGCTGCATATGTGGGGGACATGGCTGGGGGGAAATGGCTGCATATGTGGGGACATGGCTGGAGGGACATGGCTGCATATGTGGGGGACATGGCTGCATATGTGGGGGACATGGCTTGGGGGAAATAGCTGCATATGTGGGGGACATGGCTGGAGGGGTGTGAAGGACTTTTATACAATTGCCTATATACTTCAGTCTAATCCTCTCCCTGCTAATGTTAATGTCTGTGCGTTATGGGGTTCTGCCCCTAGCCTGGATAATTGGATTACTTTCCCCTTTGTAGAGGCATCTGTAAAACCTGTTTAAACCAGATTGCCATGCTGCCAGTACGGGACAATGGCCTTTCAATGCTAAGTGGCTTGTGAAATACCTTTCCATTGTGTTCTGCAGATGAATAGCCGTGTCACAGACGAGACGACCTAGCCAACCGATTAGATAATTGACTCATGTTAATTGTTGTTCTGATTGCTTCATTGTAGTAATTACCCCCTGGGGGCTTCTCTCTCTGGGAGATAATTACTAAATGTCTTTTAGATCTGTGATTGTGTATTCTAAAGGTTAATTGAATTCAAATTCAAGAATGTGATGTGTCAAGCCTTGCGGTGCCGAAATGCCTCTGTATGGAAACCCCCAGTGTGTGGAAAAGGGGGTGGAGATTTCATTGTTCTTTGATTGATGACAAGCTTGTAACTGTGTATATAACTTTGCAGAGTTTTGCCATTAAAGTGTGTCCTGTTAGATCCAGTATTAAGCCATGGCTCATGTGTGGATGATTCGGCGATTCCAGGGATATTCCTAAGTCGGGGAATATTGGGTGATTTCTTTTATGGGAGAAGAAGGGAGAGGATGGCGGAGATATGCTCTAATACCGTCACACTGGTTGGCAGCAGCGGGATGTTCCCTTCTACCTTCCTTTACACCAGGATTCCAAGCAGACACTGGGAACAGTGAATGGAAGACTGGTACACCCTGCTTAAAAGAAATACACGGAAAGGACTACTGGAAGTTTGTGGAAGGATTGCTAGCAGCAAAACCGAGCGTGTCATCATAGCAGAATAAATGGAGCTAGACCAGGAGAACTCGGTTGCAGCAAGGCCTGCAGTACAGAAGATGGGGACACCAGTGATTCAGGATGAGGAATAACCAGCTAACAAGCTAATAAGAGAGAAATTAGCATGGTTCGGTCCGAACCCAACGGCGGATGTGGTGCTGAAAGTGATGACCCTGGTAGCGGAGGAGGCTAAACAAATAAGAAACGCAGAACTACAGTTAAAACTGGCAGCAGTTCAACAAGCAGCCGCACATTCTCCAAACAGTGAGTACAGCACAGCAGACACAAGGAAGATTCCGTTTAGCGCTTTTAAAGCTTTTGATGAGAAAGAACGAGAGCGGCAACATGAGCTGAGAATTGCAGAAATACGACGATCGGTGACAACGCCTAAAGAAGCAGCACCAAATGAAAGACAGGAGATGGTGAACCTCTATCCCCAGACACCAGTTGCAGAGACAGGGGATCTGATAGACTTCTCTGCTGAGGAAGAACAACCTGATGGGCCTCCAGCAGAAGAGCTGGTATCAGGGCCACACTTCACTGTGCTCTGCCCAGCCCCAAGAGCAGTAATTGTGGAGTTACAAGGAACTTCCCCAGCTGAAGCGCTGGTCACCGGACAGAGGGTTCAAGACCTCTGCCCCACCCCTGTGGCAGTTTTGGAGGCTCAGGGTGATAAGATGGCGATCACTCCCCAGCCACAGATTACAGAATGTATGGACTGTTCAGAGGATGTTATGGATTATGCATCCCCAGCAGAAGTGCTGGCAACAGGGCAGATTGCCAGTCATCTCTGCCCAGCACCGGGACCAACTGTGGAGTTCCAGGGAGCCGGGGTGGTTGGCCCCCCTCCCCAGCAACCAGCTGAGGTGGTAAAGCTCTTACTCCCAGCAGAATCCCTGGCAGCAGGACAAGATGCTACTGGCGGCTGCACCCCACTACAGCTTGAGCGGATATCGGTGGATGGGACTGTGGTCTCCACTCAGAGCAACCCAGCGGAAGAGCTGGCAACAGAGCAGAGTGCCCCGGGCCTCTGCTTTCACCTAACAGAAGAAGGGGTCCCTGTGGTAGTGGATGGGACTTCAGTCTCCACTGGCACAACCCCAGAAAATGGTACAGGACTGAAAGAGGATGTCGGCTTTGCTTTGCAAGCACTGGGGGATTTTCACCTCACACCAGTGGATGAGACTTCAGTCTCCACTGGTATACCCCATAAATGGTGGCCAGTTGGCCCAGACCCCCAACAGCATGATGGACTGAGCCCAGCCACCCTGTCATCTCTCCAGCGGCTGAAAGGACTCCAGGGAGAAGTGCCAGTCCAGGCCTCTCCCCAGCGGCAGACGTGTTCCCTGAGAGAGTCAGAGGATGGCGGGGTGAGTAATGCGCGGTTTGGAGCAAGTGATTTGGGGTACTGTATGGATACCGGCATCGGGGGACTGGAACTACTGACTGAATTCAGAGACAACCCATCTGGTGTCTCCTACTGGGTTAGTCCCCTGCCAAAAGGGGAGATGTGTGACAGGCCTAGCCGGGACAGGGGCTTTTGGAGAGGACTGAATGCGAGCCTCTTGCCGTCCGATTTATGGGCCAGGGCCTCAAACCAGGAAGGCGGATGGGCCCTCAAAAAGCTCACACCTTACCTTTATGGCCGGGCTTTCACTCTCATCACCGATCACAACCCCATGGTGTGGCTTAACCGGGTTTCAGGAGACAACGGCCGTTTGCTACGCTGGAGCTTGGCCTTACAGCCCTATGACTTTACGATTCATTACCGCCCAGGCAAGCAAAACGGGAATGCCGATGGATTGTCACGCCAAACGGAGTTAACCTCGGACTAGAAGCTCTGAACCCGTCAACTCTACTGGACCAGGAAAGGTCCAACCGAGTTGCCGGAGCAGGGAGAAAAGGGGGGGCCATTGTGAAGGACTTTTATACAATTGCCTATATACTTCAGTCTAATCCTCTCCCTGCTAATGTTAATGTCTGTGCGTTATGGGGTTCTGCCCCTAGCCTGGATAATTGGATTACTTTCCCCTTTGTAGAGGCATCTGTAAAACCTGTTTAAACCAGATTGCCATGCTGCCAGTACGGGACAATGACCTTTCAATGCTAAGTGGCTTGTGAAATACCTTTCCATTGTGTTCTGCAGATGAATAGCCGTGTCACAGACGAGACGACCTAGCCAACCGATTAGATAATTGACTCATGTTAATTGTTGTTCTGATTGCTTCATTGTAGTAATTACCCCCTGGGGGCTTCTCTCTCTGGGAGATAATTACTACAATGAAGCAATCAGAACAACAATTAACATGAGTCAATTATCTAATCGGTTGGCTAGGTCGTCTCGTCTGTGACACGGCTATTCATCTGCAGAACACAATGGAAAGGTATTTCACAAGCCACTTAGCATTGAAAGGTCATTGTCCCGTACTGGCAGCATGGCAATCTGGTTTAAACAGGTTTTACAGCTGCCTCTACAAAGGGGAAAGTAATCCAATTATCCAGGCTAGGGGCAGAACCCCATAACGCACAGACATTAACATTAGCAGGGAGAGGATTAGACTGAAGTATATAGGCAATTGTATAAAAGTCCTTCACAATGGCCCCCCCTTTTCTCCCTGCTCCGGCAACTCGGTTGGACCTTTCCTGGTCCAGTAGAGTTGACGGGTTCAGAGCTTCTAGTCCGAGGTTAACTCCGTTTGGCGTGACAATCCATCGGCATTCCCGTTTTGCTTGCCTGGGCGGTAATGAATCGTAAAGTCATAGGGCTGTAAGGCCAAGCTCCAGCGTAGCAAACGGCCGTTGTCCCCTGAAACCCGGTTAAGCCACACCATGGGGTTGTGATCGGTAAAGAGAGTGAAAGCCCGGCCATAAAGGTAAGGTGTGAGCTTTTTGAGGGCCCATCCGCCTTCCTGGTTTGAGGCCCTGGCCCATAATCGGACGGCAAGAGGCTCGCATTCAGTCCTCTCCAAAAGCCCCTGTCCCGGCTAGGCCTGTCACACATCTCCCCTTTTGGCAGGGGACTAACCCAGTAGGAGACACCAGATGGGTTGTCTCTGAATTCAGTCAGTAGTTCCAGTCCCCCGATGCCGGTATCCATACAGTACCCCAAATCACTTGCTCCAAACCGCGCATTACTCACCCCGCCATCCTCTGACTCTCTCAGGGAACACGTCTGCCGCTGGGGAGAGGCCTGGACTGGCACTTCTCCCTGGAGTCCTTTCAGCCGCTGGAGAGATGACAGGGTGGCTGGGCTCAGTCCATCATGCTGTTGGGGGTCTGGGCCAACTGGCCACCATTTATGGGGTATACCAGTGGAGACTGAAGTCTCATCCACTGGTGTGAGGTGAAAATCCCCCAGTGCTTGCAAAGCAAAGCCGACATCCTCCTCTTTCAGTCCTGTACCATTTTCTGGGGTTGTGCCAGTGGAGACTGAAGTCCCACCGTCACAAGGGGCATGGCTGCATATGTGGGGGACATGGCTTGGGGGACATGGCTGCATATGTGGGAGACATGGCTGCATTTGTGGGGGACATGGCTGCATTTGGGGACACATTTAAAAAAAGTATCGGTACTTGTACTCGGTCCTAAAAAAAGTGGTATCGGGACAACGCTAGTAATAATAAAATACAGTGCATGAAGAACATATCGGACCATCAACCAAGCACATTCCGTAGACCAACATCTTCAATTGGGGCCTGTGTCCCCAGACTACGCCCGGAGGCCCCCACTGCCCATGGCTGTGGTAACGCTCATCTGGGGGGGGTTTGTCCCCCTGCATTTTTATTGTGTATGACAAGATGCTCTGGTCGTGCAGCCAACCCCTTCATTTTCTCTTAGGCCTCGTACACACGAGTAAATAGATTTGTTCAAAACGGTCTGTCCGACCGATTTGAACAAATCTGTCTGCTGCCAGCAGACAGTGCGCTGACGTGTCGGTGACGTGGCGGTGGCGTTGATGCCGCCACGTCACCGCACCAGGAAGTAAAACACTTCCGCGCATGCGTCGCAACCATTCGGCGCGTGTGCGAGAAGACATGTCTGCTGGTTAGCGTACTAACCAGCAGACATGTCGGGCGGACGGGTTCCCAGCCGACAGATTTCAAAGCATGCTTTGAAATCTGTCGGGTGGCCAAATCCGTCTGTTTGCCCGTACACACGATCGAATCTGTCTGCTGAAACGGTCTAGCAGACCATTTCCAGCAGACAGATTTGATCGTGTGTACGAGGCCTTATACTTAAAGGGACCCCTAGCCGGGGGAACGGGAGATTCCCGAGGTTAGAAGGTCAGAACTAGGAATGGAAAAGGGAGTAGAAGAGGTGAGAAAGGAGAAAAGGAAAAAGCGATCAGGGATAGGGAGGGGGGAGGGAGGGGGGATTGCGGAGCTGAACCCGTATAATGCAGTCACCATGGGGGAGGGATCGCCACTACAGATGAACCCTCTTCCCCTACTTAGGCGGTCTGAGGCAAAGGGGGGTCTGCTAGATGGTATACCTCATACGTCAGTTGTGATTTCTCTCAGTGACCGGCTCTCGGCTGAGCACATGAAGATATCCCACAACTGCCAGGTGTCTTTGAATGTTTCCTGTCTGTCCTGCGCCGTGAGGAGAAGGTCCTCCATGCGTCTTATGTCTTTCACCTTCGCGATCCACTAAGGAATCGTCGGGGGGAGCGTGTCCTTCCAGTGGAGTGGGATGCAGGCCTTGGCCACATCCAAGAGGTGTCTGATCACAGATTTTTTGTATGCCTTCTCCGGGATGTCTGATACATGTAGGAGGAAGAACGCGGGGTCCGCCGGGACATCGCGGTCTGTGAATTTCTGAACCACTTCGCGAATTGCCCGCCAAAAGCGGTTCAGGCTGGGGCAGGACCAAAAAACGTGTAGCAGCGTCCCCTTCTGTACCAATGGGACAGGAGTTTGTAACTTGTCTCCTGGGTCTTGGCGCAGATGGAGGACTTATGTGTAAACCTCAGGATTCGCTGATGTTTACTTGTGTCGGAGTGGCAGTGTAACTCCTCCTCCCATTTAAGTATGCCCGGTGGCGCAAAACCCTCACATGGTGTGTTCAAGAGGCCATAGGTCAAGGACAGCGTATGTGATGTGGCGCCTGATGTATTGCACAGTTCCTCTAGCGTCGGGTTGGGTTGGGTACTGGCAGCTGGGGTTGGCAGTGTGCGGAGGTAGTGATCGAGTTGGCGGGATCTCAGGAAGTCTAAGCGATACTGGCCAGTGAGATCAGCGAGCTCCGCAACAGTGGGCCATCTGCCCCCTCGGCAAAAATGGGAGGCCTGGTGTAGGCCCGCCTCGCTCAGCCTCCTAAAGACCAGGTCTTGAACGCCTGGCAAAAACCGGGGGTTTCCCAAAATGGGATACAGTGGTGAGTCGGGTGAGGCTACCGACGCCCGCGACAGAAGACGTGCGCAGTGTGGTGCCAATTAGTGGATGTCGTTTGGTTTCTGCTGGTAGGTTGGAGGCGCACCATGGCGCTCTTTGAAAAGGTACCTCGCACTGGTCTTGCTCCAACTGCGCCCAGAGTTTGTTCTCCTGGTTACGGCACCAGTCCACCAACCTGCACAGATAAGCAGCGTGATGGTAAGTGCGTATGTCTGGAACTGCCAGACCCCCCTTTAACTTAGGTAAAACCAGAAGTTTAGCTGAGAGCCGTGGTCTCTTTTTAGCCCAGATGAATTCCATGAGAGTGGACTGCACCTGTCTAAAGTACAAGGAGGGGACATGGGCTTGGGGGCTTGGCAGGGCTTGGATAAGGTATAGGAATTTCGGGAAGATTGACATCTTCACGATATTGTAACGGCCTACCCACGAATGTAGTCCCGAACGCCATTTGTCCAGAAGAGTTCGGATTGTCCGTAGTAGGGGTGGGAAGTTAAGGTCGTATACCCGGCCTGTTGACTTGGGGATGTGTGTGCCCAGATACTTCAGAGTGGTCGTGGTCCAATTTAGCTGGAACCTCTCCCGCAGCTGCACGAGTTGTGCGTGCGGTATCCCCACTCCCATAATTTCTGACTTGGTGAAATTGATTTTCAAATTGGAGAGCGTGCCGTAGCGTTTAAACTCTCCCAGTAGGGCAGGGAGGGAGACAGTGGGGTCGGTGAGAGTAAACATGAGGTCGTCGGCATAGGCCGAGACCTTGTGTTGGGTACAGTGAACTGTCACTCCCGCTATTTCTGGGTGTAAACGCACATGACATAGGAATGGTTCCAGCGAAAGGGCAAAGAGGAGGGGTGACAGCGGGCAGCCCTGACGCGTTCCGTTAGTGATCGGGAACGGGTCAGAAGAGACTCCGTTGACTCTCACTCTGGCTGAGGACGATGCATACGTCGCCGCGATCCAACAAAAATTGATTATACAAAAAATTTAAGGGAGGGGCAAGTGATACAAAAGGCGATAACTGTGTGGATTTGAGATCATAGAGAATGTCAAAGTTTAGTTGTTATGATGGGCAGAAACACTTTGCTAAATGATCGAAGGGGATTAGTTCAGGCATGTTCGATTCCTAGCCCAAATACACCTGATCGATTCCACCAAGAAGCTGTCACTTGTACTGGCTAATCATAAGCAGCCAATGCATTCCACCCCTTCCTATTTATACTCCACCTCTTCCTATTAGAGAGAGAGAGAGAGAGAGAGAGAGAGAGATAGAGAGGAGGGTGGGTGAGGGGGATGGAGAGAGGGTGGGGGAAGAGGTGGGAGGGAGAGAGGAGCGAGAAAGAGAAAGGGGGTGAGAGAGAGGGGGTGAAGGAGGGAGTAAAGAAGTAGGAGAAAGGGGGGTGAGAGAGAGAAGGGGCTCCCCATCCTCCCCATACAACACCAGGCTTTCCAATCCCCCCCCCCCCAAAAAAAAACAATAATACACTGGACTCTCACCTTCCCACAGCCAGCTAGCTCCTTTTTACCAGATGTGTGTAGCGGGGTCAGTCACAGAATGGTCAGTCTGCAGACGTCCCTGGTGTGATCCCTCTGGCGGTTGTCACCGGGGTGCAGTCTACATCACCCCGCCCCCCCCCTGTAGCGATACCACTGTTTGTAGAGTCCCTTCTGCCTTCTATTATAACAAATGTTTTCATATTTTGTTCAGATTTCTTGTTTATATTTGTCTGGATCACGTACCTTATAAACTGAAAGTTTATATATCTATGGAGGGTCATCTTTTATATACTGTATTTATATAAGCACATGAACTATACTATATACAGTTAGTCTATTGGGTGCATTTAATTGTGAATCACTAGGGCCCCCTATATTTCACAATAATTACTATTTTCAGTGTTTCTACACTTCATGGGTGGCAGCAAGGTTTTCATTTATTTATTTTTTACCTATTTTTATTTATTGACATTTTTGGTATTGATACCTTTCCCATATAGGTTTATGAAAAAAGGATATATATAGATATATATATATATATATATATAATTATGAAAAAAATGATATAGCAGTGTTGCCTGGAAGAGCAAAGTGCCCTCCAGACTTTCCAGGAAAAGACCCAGAACCCGGTATGCTCAAGGAATATATACAGGGCTGTATTAATAGTCATGCTATCATCGGCATAACTCCACACCTATGATCCAGAAGCTTCTCAAGCTCTCTGGAGACAGACGGAGATATCAGACTGGCAGCAGCTGAGCACACTGATCAGACCTAACTAGTGGAATGCAGCTGCACTGATTTTACCTAATGAACAATCAAAGTTACACTGGCTACAAGGTGGCAACTAAATTTACCTATCACATACTAATTATATCTATATAATCCTAGCACTTACCTATGAGAGGGCTACATCTATAATATAAATAAATGCCTAAATTAGGACTAAAGTCTTGTACACACGATCAGTCCATCTGATGAAAACGGTCTGAAGGACCTTTGTCATAGGTTAACCGATAAAGTTGACTGATGGTCTGATGTGCCTACACACCATCAGTTAAAAAAAACAATCGTATCAGAACGCGGTAACGTAAACAACAACGACGTGCTGAAAAAAATGAAGTTCAATGCTTCCAAGCATGCGTCGACTTGATTCTGAGCATGGGTGGATTTTTAACCGATGGTCGTGCCTACTAACAATCGGTTTTGGGCTAGGAATCCATAGGTTAATTTTAAAGCAAGTTGGCTTTTTTTAACCTAAGGTTAAATAACCTATGGGGCCCACACACGATTGGTTTTGACCAATGAAAACGGTACATGACACCGTTGTCCTCTGGCTAACCTATCGTGTGTACGAGGCCTTAAACTTTTTGTGTTGGGAGCATCTAGTCAGGCTTGATTGGTCAAAAACTGAAGGGTGATGTTCCCAAGTGGTCATAAGTCTAGGGGCTGTTATAAGTGGTCAGCAGTCTAGGGCTGCGTACACACGATCGGTCCAACCCGATGAGAATGGTCAGACGGACCTTTTTCATCGGGTCACCGCTAAATTGGCCTGATGGTCTGATGTGCGTACTCACCATCAGTTCAAAAACCGATCGTGTCAGAACGCGGTGACGTAAAACACAACGACGTGCTGAAAAAATTAAGTTCAATGCTTCCAAGCATGTGTCGACTTGATTCTGAGCATGCGCGGGTTTTTGAACCAATGCTTTTGCGTACTAACCATCGGTTTGGACCGATGGTCAGGCGTCCATCAGTCCGATTTTAAAGCAAGTTTTAAAACTTTGGTCCGAAGGACGACGGACCGATGGGCCATACACGCGGTCGGTTTGGACCACTGAAACTGGACTTCAGTCCATTTTCATCGGTTTGGACCGATTGTGTGTACGCGGCCTAGGAGGGAGTCATTTGTATGTAGGGGGGGTCATTAAAGTGGTAGGCACGAATAAACGGGGTTGAAGAATTCAATTGGTCATTAAACTAAATGTGGTGGAGACAGCAGGGAATCTTGATCTTGTGAGTAAATATACTGATAATCATACATACTAATTTTTGCAGCTAAGAAAGGGGCAAGAGAAATGACAGAACGGCATTTTACATGTAGATGTGTTCAGAGGAAATCTGAGACTTAAACAAGGTAGGAACTTGCCTGCACAGCTTTGCATGGATAGATGAACAAAGTTGCAGGAGGTGCCATATTGGTGAGAAGTAGCCTGCTGTGCACAGAAACAGTTATTTATATATTTATGGAGTATATCAAATTATTTTTTCTTCTACTTTAACAGCTATCCATTATTTTAATCCAATGGCAAAAAAAATCCTTATCAAGTAGAAAACAGTCAGTAAACTGCCCAGTCAGCAGAAAAAAAGCAGTGGTATAATTACACTTTCTTCATTTTCAGGCTCCACACTACAAAGCATGAAGCAATCTAACTAAATATTATTCTGTGAAGCTAACAAATGAACTGGAAGAACCAGTCTTGATAATTTAGTCATTTAGATTCAAACTGGGTGAGGCCAATATATTCATAAATGTGGATGGCATTCATTTGAAAGGTCAGGTACAGCATGTTAGGAATGCCTATAAAGTATTATGGTCAAAGTGTCATTTTCCCTGCTGAGAGACACAGAGGAACTTTCATTAGACTAACAACTATTAAAAAAAAAGTTACCATTTATTCAGGTAACTATAAAGCATTGGTGATAGGTAAAGAGAAGAGGGCGCTAGGGTTCCTGGAGGGAAACCACTTAGTACCTTGTAAAATAGAAGGTGCAATTCACCTGTGAGTGTGAACACAATAGACCTTAATCGTGATCTCCAACTATAGACATACAGTAGTGTGATAAATAATAAGTCCTAGATATAGATAAAATCAAAGGTCCATCATTCAAACATTGGAAAACAAACGCATGAAATTGGCATGAAAGGAAAAAGAGAAGAAGTTCTTCTAAGAGTTGTCATCCAATCTGGCTCCACCATGCTCATTAAGCCTTCACCATACAAAACCAGCTACACCCGTAGTGCTCAATTTGATAGTTGCGCTTACCACAAGGATTGGACCACTTTGGTGAAAAAGTAGGTCATATACGCTGAGCAGGGTTAAGTGCCTGCACACTCTGCGGTATACGCTGGAAATAAGACTCCAAAATTCGGATACGGTATGTACACAGAGCCCAAAACAGAAAAACAAAAGGGATCCCATAGTGTATTACAATTTATTTAAAAAGCATAAAAAAACATACAGCTGATTGGCCTCTTACTTGGAGAGTGCCTGCCCGACACTGGGACTGTGAGCGTGTCAAAAAGTCTGAAGAACAGCCTCGCTGACAGCGTCAAACTGGTGGCTTGGCGTCCTGGGATGAGACTATTTTTTTCGAATGCCGGGATCACCTAGGGTGTATGTGTGTCCAGGTCTAAAGCCGCCGACATATGTTTCGTGATGTTTTTCCCCCTGATGACGTGCAACGCACGAAACATATGTCGGCGGCTTTAGACCTGGACACACATACACCCCAGGTGATCCCAGCATTGGAAAAGATAGTCTCATCCCAGGACGCCAAGCCACCAGTTTGACGCTGCCAGCGAGGCTGTTCTTCAGACTTTTTGACACAGTCCCAGTGTCGGGCAGGCACTCTCCAAGTAAGAGGCCAATCAGCTGTATGTTTTTTTATGCTTTTTAAATAAATGGTAATACACTATGGGATCCCTTTTGTTTTTCTGTTTTTGGCTCTTAGCTCCAGCGTATACCGCAGAGTGTGCAGGCACTTAACCCTGCTCAGCGTATATGACCTACTCTTTCACCAAAGTGGTCCAATCCTTGTGGTAAGCGCAACTATCAAATTAAGCACTTCGGGTGAAGCTGGTTTTGTATGGTGAAGGCCTAATGTGCACGGTGGAGCCAGATTGGATGACAACTCTTAGGCCCCGTACACACGAGCAAATAGATCTGTTCAAATCGGTCGGACAGACCGATTTGAACAGATCTGTCTGCTGGGATGTATTGGTTTGATCGTGTACACACGATCAAACCAAAATCCCTGCCGGCAGACAGCGCGCTGACGTGTCGGTGACGTGGCGGTGACGTTGACGCCGCCACATCACCGCACCAGGAAGTAAAACACTTCCGCGCATGCGTCGAATCCATTCGACGCATGTGCGAGCACATATGTCTGCTGGTTAGCATACTAACCAGCAGACATGTCGGGCGGACGGATTCACAGCCGACAGATTTCAAAGCATGCTTTGAAATCTGTCGGGTGGCCAAATCCGTCTGTTTGCCCGTACACACGATTGAATCTGTCTGCTGAAACGGTCTGGCAGACCGTTTCCAACAGACAGATTTGATTGTGTGTACGCGGCCTTAGAAGAACTTCTCTTTTTCCTTTCATGCCAATTTCATGCGTTTGTTTTCCAATGTTTGAATGATGGACCTTTGATTTTATCTATATCTAGGACTTATTATTTATCACACTACTGTATGTCTATAGTTGGGGATCACGATTAAGGTCTATTGTGTTCACACTCACAGGTGAATTGCACCTTCTATTTTACAAGGTACTCCGTGGTTTGCCTCCAGGAATCCTAGCGCCCTCTTTACCTATCACCAGTTTGCAGTTCACTACTGTTTTAGAGGAGCAGCATTTTGATTTAACACTTAGTTTATCACATATAATATAAAAGTATTGGAGCAGAAACACCCTTCCTTTTTTTCAAACTATAAAGCATTGAATATGCGCATTTCATATTACAACCAGCAGGTGGAACTGTAGCTTTATCTTCATATTTACATGTCCTATATTAGCTGCGGTGTTGAAAAAGCCATTCGTTTACAGCAAACGCTCAAATTTCTATAAACGGTTTCATTAGGCCTGACTTGTCCAAGCCCCCTTCCTTATTGCTCTCCTTAGAAGGGTCATACAGAAATGTAATTAGTGAGAAAGTGAGGGAATCCGTTTCTGTTGTGTGTTTTCTTTAACCACTTGCCTACTGTGCACCTACACCCCCTTCCTGCCCAGACAAAATTTAAGCTTCCGGCACTGCGTCGCTTTAACTGACAATTGCGCGGTCGTGCGACGTGTCTCCCAAACAAAATTGGCGTCCTTTTTTTCCCACAAATAGAGCTTTCTTTTGGTGGTATTTGATCACCTCTGCGTTTTTTTATTTTTTGCGCTATAAACAAAAATAGAGCGTCAATTTTTAAAAAAATGCAATAATTTTAACTTTTTGCTATAATAAATAACCCAAAACATATATAAAAAATATATTTTTTCCTCAGTTTAGGCCGATACGTATTCTTCTACATATTTTTGGTAAAAAAAAAAAAATGCAATAAGCGTTTATCGATTGGTTTGGGGAAAATTTATAGTGTTTACAAAATAGGGGATAGTTTATGGCATTTTTTTTTTTTTACTATTAATGGCGGCGATCTGCGATTTTTTTTTTTATTGGGACTGCAACGTTATGGCGGACACTTCGGACACTTTTCTGACATTTTTGGGACCATTTACATTTATACAGTGAACAATGCTATAAATATGCATTGATTACTGTATAAATGTGACTGGCAGTGAAGGGGTTAACCACTAGGGGGCGGGGAAGGGGTTAAATGTGTGTCCTATGAGTGTTCTAACTGTAGGGGGAGGGGGGGTGACTGGGGGAGGTGACCGATTGTGTCCCTATGTACAAGGGACACAGCAACGGTCTCCTCTCTCCCTGACAGGACGTGGAGCTCTGTGTTTACATACAGAGCTCCACGTCCCCGCTCAGTTACTGGGCAATCGCTGGGCAATCGCGTGTGCCCGGCGCGGATCGTTGTCGCCGGGCACTCGCACCGGGATCCCAGCAGAGCGGCGGGTGCGCGCGCCCGCCCGCAGCTTTAAAAGGACATCACGTCATATGACGTGATGTCAGGATAATGGAGTCCTCCGCCCACCGTCATTTGACGCTGCGTGTTCATTTTCTAAAATAAAGATTTTATGTAAACAGAGATAAAAAATCTAAAACACCTGTTTATTAAAGCATATGAAATCCAAAATTCTTGTATAATTTTCAAGCAGTCCCAGTGCACCCTCTGCCAGTTTATTTTATTTTTTTATCGCTGTAACTAAAGTCCTATGCAAGTTTGTCTGCAAACGACCTAGAAATAAAATGAATGTTCTATCCCTGGCAAAGGCGAGGTGGCGCTTCCATGAATCTTACATAGTTACATAGTAGGTAAGGCTGAATAAAGACATAAGTCCATCCAGGAAAACCTGTGTAGGTTGCACGTTTCAGTGTCTATAATTACCGGTATTTCCCATATCACTGTATATTGTGTTCTTTAAGGTGCACATCCAAGAGTCTTTTAAAAAATATCCATACTCCCAGCTGCCACCACCAATTCCACAGTCTTATTGCCCTGACAGTGAAAAACCTCCTGCACAAATAAAAGGGGTTTTAAACCCTCGTTCATACTTACCTCCACTGTGCCGTTCATTTTGCACAGAGTGGCCTGGTCCTCCTCTTCTGGGGTCCCCTTAGCAGCGCTGGTGGCTCCTCCCCGCATTGACTGTCCACATTGGAGAAGGCCCGTGTGGGCGTGCTCCAGAGTCCTGCATCTGTGTACAGTCACACAGAATGCAGGACTTTGCCCCCGCCCCTGGCGCCACATCATTAAATTTGATTGACAGCATTGGGAGCCAATGGCTGCACTGCTATCAATTTATCCAATCAGGACACGAGGAGTGTCGTCGGCGGCAGACAGGAGACAGAAGAAGACAGGAAAAAGAAGTGGGAGAAGAAGACTGGAGGAAGAAGTGGGAGAAGCCCAGAGGAGGAAGAAGAATACATTTTTAATAAAGGACTTGTCAAAAACTGTCTATTGTGCTTTGTCACACTACACTACTTTTTTTTTATGAATGGGTAGGAGAACAATGTACCCGATACCCATTCACATGGGGGGGGCGGGATCTGGGGGCCCCCTTGTTATAGGGGGCTTCCAGATTCCAATAAGCCCCCGCCTGCAGAGAGGTGGGGGTGCAGAACAAAGCACCCATACCCCTATGTTGAGGGCATGTGGTCTGGTATGGTTAAGGAGGGGGTGCACTCGCTCATTCCCTCCCTTTCCTGACCTGCGGGCTGCATGCTCGGATAAGGGTCTGGAATTGATTTTGAGGGGGACCCCACGCCATTTAAAAAAAACAATTGGTGTGGGGGTCCCCTCCGAATCCATACTAGACCCAAGGGCCTGGTGTGGACCTGGGTGAGGACCCCACGCTGGTTTTTTTTCACACTTTTTATTTACATTCAGCTGTTCACGCCGATATCAAGCAATTCTTAGATAACAATGGGGCGTGCCATTGGATGATGTCATTCGGCGGCTTCACCCCCTCATGATGTCCCCGCCCAGGGCATGATGGGGCTGTGACATCACTTGGGGGTTGGGCCTCCTGGTGACATCATCTGATGGCCACGCCCCGTCTTTATCAAAGAAATGTTTTTTTTTACATTCAGCGGGGGGAAGTCCGCTGACAGCTGATGACTCATCAGTTGTTAAGGACGCAGCAGCCGGCTCCCTCCTTAGCAACCAGTCATATACAGTGTAAAAATAAAAACGCAAAACAAAAATCGCAGCAAAATCACAGTAAAAACATGGTACTTGTGTAGCGATACCCCCTCAAGGGCCGCTGATTGATTTGGGATTGGCGTATTAAGTTACCCTTGTGTGTTGTCTAAGGGTGATTTTTGTGAGAAGAGCAATAAGAGAATGTCCAAACCTGCCGCTGAAGTTTTCTGAATGCTTTATTTCCTGGTCCAACACGACCAACATCAACATGAGGTAGATAGGAAAGGTTGATGAAAGGAGATAACGTTGCGGTATCAGGCTTGGATGAAAAAGAAAGCAGTCCTGCTTTCTGCAATAGTACAGTTCGTCGCCACTCTAGCCAGAGTGGGTAAAGTGCCTCCGGACAGACTTCTGCCTCAATCCTGGCAGCCGGAATGTCACTTAAGGTTGCTGGGAGGAACAAGTCTCTCTCACTGACTTGGCTCCAGTAGAATTTAGCGTTTTAGATGAAGACCTTTGCCACAGGCCCAATGTTGGACTGCAGAGCATCCTTCCAGAAAGCCTTTTGGTAGGGGTCAATGACAGTCTTTGTTATCTGAGTTCCTGCAACCATCCCCGATGGTTCGCAGCCCTTTTGGAACCTGCCTCCTGGTTCTCCCAAGCCATCCCCCCGAACAGCATATAGCTTAGGATCTCTTCAATAGGAATGGGCTCCCAGCAAGTCGCTAGGGCCCCTTTCAGCATCAGCAGGGAACTCCGCGTAGCATGCGACCCCGGCCTGGTAGGCAATGTCGCGGGGGTCCGTTGGGTGTGCACACCCTGAAGGTGGGTGCCGCACCTGGAACCTGCAAAGAACACCGAAAAATGCAGTCTGCCGTAGATATACCCCTCCCCAGCATGCTCCGCGAGGGAAAACTCCTCCAAATGGCTGCTGGGGAAAAGTGTCTCTGCCTGAATCCCTCTGGTGCCACCTGCCACCCAGAGATGGAACCTCTGGCAGAATGCCAGGATAACCTGCCACCAATTTAGCAAAATTAGGAGAGCAACATAACTCTCCCACTAACTTTATGGCCTTTTCTAAAAAAAAGGGGGCACTACATTTTTATCCCTGGTCTATTACAGCACATTTTGCAAAAAAATGACCCTTTCCAAAAACAGAGGCCACAGGATACGTGTTTCATAAGAACTCATGTTTAAAAAATTCCCCGCATTTCTGTAAAATGCATAAAAAAAAGTGTGAAAGATTCACAGCAGGTTGCAGTTTGCATATTGTGTAAAATAAGGGAAAAGGGAATTAGCTTAGTAAAAAAATTAGAAACAATTAAGAGTGGGACGTCCTGCTGCTAAACAACATAGGGTCACTCTCCATGTGATACACTACTGTGCAGTTCGTTTTGCACAGAGTGGCCCGGAAACCTGTCTTCTGGTGTCCCTCGGCGGCTGTCTGGGCTCCTCCTCGCAAAAGCTTTCCTTCTTCATGCGAGGGCGCGCATGGAGGAAAGCTTTGCGAGCGCGCTCGTGATAAGCGGCGGCCAAGCCGCCGACTGTAACTCGGCTCCGCCCCCCAGGGCGCTCACACTGATTGACAGCAGCGCTGCATGGCTGCGCTGCTTCAATCCGCCCAGCCTAGCCAATCAACGGCCAGGCTGAACCGAAGAGGAGGTGGACGCGCCCGGGAGATTCACGGTCAGGTGTACAACGGGGGCTCGGGGGGGGCGGTGTCTAGATGTTTTTTTATTACATAGGATGCATGAAGGTAAAAAAACGTACCTGAACCCCTTTAAATATAAAGTGTAAAGAAAAATTGCAAAGACAGTTGCGGGCCAGCATATACCACATAAGTATCTAAAAACTGGTGTAAACAGTGTTAATCTATAAATGGTAACAATCAAAATGTGAATACACAAAAGCTATAAGTGCATAGGTTATTATAACACTTCCAAAAATGCAGAGCATAAAGTACTTATAAATATCAACAGATAAATAAACAGTGTAAAAATAAAGTGAAATGCATATGAGGGCAAAACAAATAGAGTCCACAGAAAAAACTGGGAGTTATTAGCCCCTTCCAATGCAGGTTGAAAAGATGCAAACAATGAAATCCAAAAATCCACAGGTGAGAAAGGAGGGAGATTTCAGACATGTGGCCCAACACCAGTAAAAAAAGGCTTCAGAAAGCCTGCATCCCTTTCAGGAGTGTAAAGGCATAGCAGGAAATTCATCCTTTGGGGTGTCAGGAAAATCTCCAAGGTTAATGGTAGAATCCACAGCTCCTCATGGGGAACCGCTTCCAAAGCTTGCATAGATGTATGTGAGCGTGTGTTTATCAAACACCATGTGGGAAAAAAGAAAGGCAGACACACTGATTGCGCACACGGCCTTAGGCAGTGATATTCAGGCTTTTTATCCTTGCAGACTTTTGTATCACTCTCTATGAATGAGAGTATTTTAAGCTGTTTCAATTTTTTTTGCATTTTGCGTTTTTTCAATACACATCTTTAAACCATTGAAGTCTATGGAAGCAAAAACCAGAAAAAAATCCTGGCCCTTTCCATAAAATGCACAGATGTGAACTACATGCATAGAAATCCATGTTAAAAATGGACTGTAGTGTGTGTCTGCAAAACGGAAAATGCACTAATAAAATGCCTAGGTGGGAACCAGACCTAAAGAACAATATAAAACTCACAATAATGTGGCCAAGGTCACAGGTGGTGAATAGCAGCAGCCGATCATTGACAGAGCAATCAGTCAGTTTTAGGTGGCTGTGTAAAGTAGCAGCATACCTGTGGAAGGACAGAGAAGCAATGTTTACATGAGGTATATGTTTTCCTGGTGTGACATCTACTATAGGATATTTATCCGGATATGATTAATTATATGTTATCTATTATTTGTCATATTTCCCTTCCATGGCAGCTCCACATGCTGCTGGCAATGTCTATGAACAATGAATGGGAGAGGCCAGTGTTGTAACTCATGCTAGTCCTGTCTTGTTATTGAGTAACACAACACTCCTGGGTTGGGCATTATCATCTGCAATTCTTTCATGACAGGATATTTCACACTTCCACCTAGGTACTGACATGCTATGAGTGGAGCTTGCTTCACCTTTCACAGTTCATTTTTTTATTTTTTCGCATCTTCCTTTTTAAAAGCAGTTGATGGCCACTTGAGGAGATCCATATAACTGGAAGGACGTCTGATCCAGAAACCGAAGGAGCGCTGTGGACATGGGGATCTTATACTCTGAGGTTGGTGTGATTTAAACTAAGGCAAAACACAGTTTCAGATATCAGGTTTGACATGTGCTGTTTGTCCATTATATCTTATGCTGGGTTCACACTATCTTGCGACTCACAGCAGGGGTCCGGTGTCCCCCCATTCACCGCTTTTAAGGTCCGATTTCAGCCTGAATTTTTGTCTAATTTCGGACCTGAAACGAACCGAAAGATTCACAGGACCCCTGTGCAAATTCGCACTGAAGCCGTGGAGATATGTGAATCGGCGCCATAGAGACCCAGTCTAATACTCTTTTGTTTAACCACTTCCATACTGGGCACTATCCCCCCTTCCTGCCCAGGACAATTTTTAGCTTTCAGCGCTGTCGCACTTTCGACAATTGCACAGTCATGCTACCCTGTATCCAAAAGTAAATTTTTATCATTTTCTTCCCACAAATAGAGCTTTCTTTTGGTGGTATTTGATCACCTCTGCAATTTAAAGAAAAAAAACTGATGGGCACTGATAGGCGGCACTTATGGGCAGCACTGATAGGTGGCACTGGATAGGCAGCATTGATGAGAAGCTAATGACAGGCATTACTGATTGGCACTGTTGGGGGCACTGACAGGCATTACTGATAGGGCATTGATTGGCACTGTTGTGGGCACTGATTTGCACTGTTTGGGGCACTGACAGGCATTTATTAGGGGACAGGCTGGCAGGTGTTGGGCACTGTTTGAAACCTTTTGATGGGGGCTGTGTTAATAATCAATGTGCTGGTTATCAGCACCAACTCACGCCCGAGGGCAGGGAGAGCGGCCGATCGTCTCTCCCTGTCAATGTGAACTGAGGAAAGACGTTTACCAACTTCCTGGTTCAAGCGATGATCAGCTGTGATTGGTCAGAGGCTTCACACCACGATCAGAGTTGCTTTGTTTCAGACTGACACACAGCACCTCCGATCGTCACGTGTGCCAGCTGTGATATCCTGATCATGTCATATGACATCCGCTCAGGATATCACAACCAATTTGCCGCCATCATTCTGCTATATGGTGGGCGGCAAGTGGTTAAGGGCTCATGCACACTGATACACTGCCAGGATTCAGCATAATTCTGCACCCGGGAGTCACAGGTGTTTGTGTAAAGCTGCGGCCAGCAGTCTGTACAAATCAATGACAGGCTGACCGATGCCATGGCTATACGGATGTAACTTCATACCCCAATGTGCATGTGTACAGGGACTGATGCGCACCAGCTTACGTTCAGGACCGAACATCAGTCCCTGTACACATGTATCCACACGGATGTGCGCCTGTCAGCCTGTCATTGATTTGTAAAGGCTACTAGCTGTGGCTGTATGCAAACACCTTTGACTCCCAGGTAGAGACATACTCTGAATTCTGGTGGTGTACAGCCCTCGGCACCTGTGTACAAAGAATAAACAATGACCGTATCAATACAGGTGGTGATTTCTAAAGACCTCACTAATGCCCATCTTCTGCCAGTCTATCAGTATGTATAGCACCAGCATTTTTTGGTTAGTTTTAGATTGGAGATTGGAAAAGCTAGAACTTTTTATTGCCTGTCTGTGTCCCTATTAGAGAGAATTACCCTTTCTATTTGGCCTGATGGCCATTGTCTGACATTGAGATGGAAAGTAAAAAAAAAATCCCACATTTTACAGTTGTCACCAAGAACAGGAAAAATTAGGAAATCGTCCACCAGGGACACTTGTTCCAGTAACAAATATCTAATGAGAGGAATTCCTCTTTCATTGCAGAGATTTTCATTTACCTTCCTGGTGTGTCTCTGGGAGGGAGAAACCTCTCCAACAGGACTTAGAAAAAAGTAAACTGACACGTTTTAATTATCTTCTACTATATATAACGTAAAAAAAAAAAAAAAAATCCTTTGACTTTTACATACACTTCAAGACCATGGTGTCAATGGGAATGTAAAGTTAACTTGTAGGAGCAGGTTTTCTGTTGTTCTAGGTTTAATCAGTGACAGATCTGTGTCGCTTTTGTTTGGGTCTGAATGTACAACATTCATGTGGTCTCAGCTTCGCAAAAAATGTACCTTTACCCTAGTTTTCACTTATTTACTCCTGACTAGTGTTGAGCAGAATACGCCATATTCGCTTTCGCAATATTTCGCGAATATATAGGAGAATATTCGAGAAATATTCGGAAATTTCGAATATTCGTGATATTTCATCTAAAATTTTTTGGAAATGAAATTATTGCGAATTTTCGCTATTGCGATTGCGAATGCGAAATTTCGAGAAATGCGGAATGGAGCACTCTGATTGGCTCAGAATATTCGTGATATTTTACAATACAAAATAATTGCGAATATTCGAGAAATGCGGAAGGAGCACTCTGATTGGCTCAGAATATTCGTGATATATTACAATACACAATAATTGCGAATATTCGGCAAATGCGGAAGAAGCACTCTGATTGGCTCAGAATATTTGTGATATATTACAATATAAAATAATTGCGAATATTCGAGAAATGCGGAATGGAGCACTCTGATTGGCTCAGAATATTCGTGATATATTACAATACAAAATAATTGCGAAATTTCGAGAAATGCGGAATGGAGCACTCTAATTGGCTCAGAATATTCGTGATATATTACAATATAAAATAATCGCGCGATATCGCTATTGCCGAATAATCGCATTGCGATTTTTCGGCAATATAAAATGAGCGCTGCAGCTACTCGGCCCAAGGTCTCTAATCATACCAGCAATGCTTTTAGACGTCGATGGGGATCTCTAGGATGTGATCTGTTCTAAAAAAAAAATTGAAAACATTTGAATATTCGAAATAGCGAATATTCGCCGCGATATTCG
This sequence comes from Rana kukunoris, assembly GCA_029574335.1. Taxonomy (NCBI): domain Eukaryota; kingdom Metazoa; phylum Chordata; class Amphibia; order Anura; family Ranidae; genus Rana; species Rana kukunoris. The sequence goes on along the minus strand of CM056056.1, from coordinate 88,569,147 downwards.
TGTTATTCGCGAATACTCGAATATGCAATATTCGTAGCGAATATTCGCAATGCGAATATTCGTGAGCAACACTACTCCTGACTTATTCTCTAATGCTTTTGGTTTAACAAAGCCTTTTAGAATGAATGACACTGAACTCTAAATTAAAAAAAAAAAAATTATAAATAATCAAGGATTTTCATATTATCATAATCCTCTTCCCCTAAATGTGAACCCACCCACCAAACCACACAAGGTGTGTTTTGCTGTCATTTACACTTGTAGGGCCCCACCTTATTTTGTGGGGCATTACACTAAAGTTAGTGGGGAATGTGAGAGTTAAGTTTGCTCCCATTCGCAAATTATTTAGACTGGTGCTGCTGCCGGTTTGGAACTGCCTTGTAGGTCAATCTGCGTGTTATCACCCCTGGGCGACAGTTGGCGATAGAGGGGTTGTGACAGACCCACCTTCCCCCAGCAGCCAATCAGAGGAGCGGTTCCCTCTCTGGGCATGCTGGCGGGGGGGGGGGGGGGTATATCTGGGGCAGCCGCCATTAGTATTCTGTTCTACGCGGGGCCCGGGTTCCAGATGTGGCATCCACCTTCAGGGTGCGCGCATCCATGGGCCCCGCCATCGAGGCCCATCTGGCCGAGGTTGCACATCAAGCGGAGCTTCACTCGGATGCAAAGAGGGGCCCCAGCGGCTTGCTGGGTCCCAGATCCTAAGCTTGGGAGCTGTACGGTGGGGGATTGGCTCGGGAGAAACCCAGAGACAGAGGTTATTCGCGAGGCCTGGACGAACCACCAGGGATCCAGTCACCGCGCCACACGACAGGTACACTTCAGCTGTCAATTGGTGACCTTAAAATTGGAGTTACTGGGAGGACTCATTAGTTCTAACTCTGACAACTTCAAAATTGTACCAGGCCTGTGGCAGAGGCCCTGTTTCCTCCCAGTGACTTTGTTTGAAAGTGGCCCTTCGGCTGCCAGGCTCAAGTTAATCGCCTGTCCGGGGGCACTTTACCCACTTTGGCGAGAGTGGCGACGTTTGAACTTGACGATGCTGAGAGCAGGCTTTCTCTCTCTTTGATATCCAAGGCCTGATACTGTAGTTCTCTCTTTGCTCATCAACCTTTCTCTATTGTGTGCTATGTTGGCCATGTTGGGCCCTGGAATAAAGCATTGAAAACTCAAGTTGATGTCTGGACACTTGCTCTGTATCCACCCTCACCAATATTATCCCTAGACAAGAACCACTGGTAACACAACATGCCGGTCCCAAACTAACCAGCGGCTCCTTCAGGGGGTGAGCGCTACACACACTTTAGGTTTACGGGCAGTGTAAGTTTTGGGGTCACATGCACCTCTCTCCTTTAACTACACATTCCACTAGTCGATGGGCCAAGTTCTAGTATGTATGAGTCTGTAAGGGGGACAGACAGTTTGTCTGCCACGTTCTCCTTGTTTCCCTCTCTTGTTGGATGCCAAGCAAGGGTCACATGAGAGGTTCCCCTTCAGGGTTGTGTTCTTTGGATTATGCCAGGCATTGAATGCACTAATCATTGAACGTGGGGTAATACGCCATCCAACGCCTGCTCAGGGGCAAGGTGGAAGCTGTGGTCATGTGAAAAGTCAGACATTAAGGCAATCTCCTAACTCAGAGATGAGCCACATATATGTAGTACCCAAGATACGGAGTTCCTCCTTTAAGCATCTTCGTCCCATGTCCTACACACTTGTACTGATGTATACGTTGAATTCAGAGAGACAAGCTGAGCCCCTGCCCACTTTACCAATCAGCATACCTCTTGTTACCTCACATCCAGAAACAAGGGTCCAGTTGAGCACTAGGGATGAGCTCCAGCGTGTTCGCACAGTCCACGTGCAGAACCGCCAGGAAGTCTGGACGGTGCTGCACTAATCACAGGCAGGGAGACATTGTCCCGACGCTCGGCTGCAGAGAACGGGAAATGTCTCCCTGCCTGTGGTTAGCGCAGTGTCGTGCAGACTTCATGGCGGGTTCTGCACGTGGACTGTGCGAACACTCCGGAGCTCACCCCTATTGAGCACATAGCATGGATTTCATATGTGCACTCACTGGACCCTTCTTTTTCCATACCAAGTGACCAGCCATAGATCTCCATATCGCTAGCCCACTCCCAGTGACCGATGGAGACAGACAGCTAGGGAGGGAGTTCAAGCACCAACCCTCTTGCTACAGGCAAACCTTTGCCGATGACTGGTTGCTGTTTCTCCTTGTAGTTAATTGTGAACCTCTTCCTTAGTGTTACACATACCCCATACAGTGGTAATGACCCAAGTTCTTTGATGATATGCTAAATTCTCACATGCATCCCTTGAAAAACTTCAGACCAGGCTCTAAGCAGTTGTATCAATGTTTACTGTAACTTGGCAAATATATATAACATTCCATTCCTAACTGTGGCTGCCCCAGGTTACCTGCACAGGTGAAGTCTCTTAGAGGAAAGTCCACACCCTTTTTTTTTTTATTTTTTAACCTAGTATTTATTGAGCATAACAAAAAAAATGGAACATACATGCTCCAGAGCAAAACAAGTACACTAGGTCTGTAGATTTCAACATATACAAATTTAGTACAGTATACAAAACATTTTGCAGATTGATAACCCTTTTGTCTATGCAGTCATTGTCAAATAAAACTACCCATCGGTCAAGTACAACCGTATAGTCAACCATCAAGGTATTCAGAAAGGCAGGGTAAAAATGTTATCAAATGCTAGAATAGATCTACTGGGGCTAGACCAGAAACATCTAACTATGGGGTCCACAATTTATCCAATTTGCCCCTTTTGACCTTGTGTTTGATAAATACGTTTCTCTAATCAAATAGTATCACCTACTTGAGTAATCCATTCCTGCAGCGTGGGAGGTCTCAGTGGATTAACAGTGTCTCTGAATAATTTTTTGGGCTAGAAAGAGAACTCTAGCAATAGCCTGCTTAGGGATATCCTCTAACGGGAGTATGTCTAGAATACCCAGTAGGCAATGTTTAGGGTCAGCAGGGATCTTAACCTGAGAGACCCGATTAACAGTGTTTAAGACTTTTTTCCAATATAGATGAAGCTTTGGGCATTTCCATAAGAGGTGTATCAAGTCCCCATGATCTCTACTGCATCTAGTACAGGTGGAGTCAGAGTTCACTACCATGCGGGCTAACCTGGCTGGTGTATAATGGACCCTCAGGAGTATATATAGCTGTGACGGGCGCTGAGCCACATTCAAAGAGCATTGGGGAACAGCCTGTAGGGCTTCTTCCCACTGCTCCTCTTTCAAAAACCCAAACATCCTGTTCCCATTGAGACACTGCCTTAAGAGGTTGGTACCCATGAAAAATGTGAAGTAGCATAGCTGCAGGAGATAAATTCTTTATAAGTGGTGACATCAAACAAGTAATTAAAGACAGGAGGTAGAATCCAAGGACCATTAGTCCACTCCCCTCTGAGCTCTGACTGCATGTTGAGTTGGATGTAATAGAAGTGCATATTGGAGGGGATTTGGAAGGTCTCTGTAAACTCTGAGTATTACCTCAGCCTCCCATCTCAGAAGATGTTGGGATAGGTGAGAAATGCCAAATTGTTATCCCAGATCGGGCTATCTTTAGTGAATCCATGGATGCCATGCATCATCCTAACCTCATTCCAAACCTTCTGCATAAGGGCATAGGTAGGGTAAAGTTTATTAAATTTGCTAAAATGCAGGGCCTCCAGACCATCCACCATCCTCGTTCCCCGTCATAAAACTAAGGACCTCAGCTGAAGAGTCCAGTAAGTTCAATTACAGCTCTTGCGGGGGGCGCACCAACCTCGCTATGGGTTGTAGTTGTGAGGCTAAGTAAAAAAAAACAGGGATTGGGCAGCGCCAGTCCACCAGCTTCTTTTGGATGCTGTATCTGCTCTAGTTTTCATTCTAGCAGGTTCTAGAGTGCCAGATTAGGGATCTAATAATTGAGTTTATAATACAGAAATTTTTCAGCGGGATGACCTGAGTGGCATGTGTAGTACATAGAGCAATTGTGGCATCGTAATCATTTTTATGAGATTTATCCATCCCACCTGAGATAGCACCAGCATGCTCCATATCCTAATCCAATCACGATAGCGATTGAGTAAAGGGGTCAGATTAAGTCTGACATAGTCTATCGGGTAGGGAGTTCCCTGTTTTCCTAGGTATCGAAAGGATTTGGAACTCAGGTTCACACTGGGCTGCGGGAGTGAAGCCGTGCGAGTTCAGCTAATCTCGAAAGATTTCACTCCCGCTGGCAGTCCCGATTTCGCCCACAATTTCAGAGACATCTGTGCAGGTTTCTGCACAGATGCAGGCCCGTCGGAACAGGAGAGGCAAAGCAAGCAATTGCTTGGGGCCCCGAGCTGGCCTGTGGCCCGAAGCAGGGCCCTTGCGGTGACACCATCCTGACTCCCGAGGTTGAGGAAAGCCCTGTCTTTTTTTTTTCAGCTGACATGGCAGGAACACATCCAGAGCCGCAGCATGCCCTGGCCTGATGTGTGCCCTTCTTCCTCCTCCTACTTCCTCCTGCTGAGCCTATCACGTGTCACTATCTCGTCCCGGGCGGCACGACTGCACACTGTTTTCTCCTCCAGCTGCCACCCGGGACGAGTCAACGCTGTATTGTGAGCTGCAGTGCTGCCGCCCGCCCTGCCCTGGGCCTCGCCTTGCGATGACGGGGTGTCTGCCGCCGGCCTGAGCCTTAGGTGAGGGGGGTTGCCATTGTGTCACCACGCCACCCACTTGCACCCCTGTGCTGTAAGAGGAGTGTACATTTTATGGCGCCCTGAGCTGGTCTGATAAGGGGAGGGGGGGTGCTGGACACAGCTATATTATCTATACAGTACACCCCCACCCCTTACCAGACCAGCTCAGGGTGCCAGAAATGTACACTCCTCTCACAGGGGTGTAAGTGGATTGCGAGGTGACAATTATTATCAGACACAGCTATATAGTTACAGTAGCTTACTAAGCCACCCACCCTGAGCTGGTCTGATGGGGAGGTTTCTCTGTGTCCACCACCCAGGCAATGGCGGTGCACCCATTAAGGCTGCCCCCTCTCTCCAGCCACCTCCTTAATGAATAATGGATAGATTTATGCATTGCATGAATCTATCCATGGACACCGTCACCACTGCCACCCCCTATTCATGCATCCGGCCCCTTTTCTGAAGCCGGGTGGCTGAATTCATAGGCTTTAAAAGGCTTCAAAAGCACATTGGTGGCATTTAGTGGGCACAATGGCTGCATTTGATGGGGCACAGTGGCTGCGTTTGATGGGGCACAGTGGCTAATTTTATGGTACAGTGATGTTTTTTGCAAATGTTCAATTGTTCGTATTTGGATCGCTGTGCTGTGGTTCCTGTAGGCTTTGCGGGTGTGCGGTGGGGGGGGGGGGGGTTGAGGGCCTCCATGTCCATTTTGCTTGGGGCCCCCAAATTACTTCAAACGGCCCTGCACAGATGTCAATGTAAATCGTGGCCCGAAATTGCAAAAAGTAGTACAGGAACTACTTTTTGAAATCGGTGCAGCGCCGCAGATGCGGCATCGAACCGATTAGGACGGTGCAAATGCCGCCGATTTGAGATGCGATTTGACATCTCAAATCGTACCAGTGTGAACCAGGCCGGAAAGCTGGATCTCCTGTATAGTCAGTAAAGAGGGGTCAGGTTTCACATCTAGCAACATTATGGAAGACTTATGCTGGCCATAAAGTATGCAAAAAAACGGCCAATTTAGACCGTTCGTTTTTTTTGGCCAATTAATGGGCACAAAATCGATAATCGTTTGGATGTTTTTGAGACGAAAAAACAAAGGACAAGTTTGGAAATGTTCTGCCAAATGAGCGATAAATTGAAAGGTTAATGTGTTTCCCACCAGAGTTGTCTGCACTTGGATTATATAAGAAAACAAACACAAAATGTATTCATTTATGTCCACTGAACGATTTATCGGTCGTTACATGATGGCACTATCATTTTCGCTCACGTTTTTCGAAAATGGGTTTAGCTGATTTTTCGGATCGTGTATGGCCGGCATTAGTCCAATTTATAACTAGACCAGAATATTCCCTGAATTTCCTTATGACCGTCATAGCCTCCTTTAAGGAAGTAGATGTATCACTGAGGAACAACATAGTATCATCGGCATACATCATACATTTTTCACAAAGGTTCCCATACCTTAATCCCTGTATAATAGTGTTATAAGGGCAACTAGAGGCTCTATGGCTAGGGCAAATAAAAGAGGGGACAGGGGGTATCCCTGCCTTGTACCCCTGTGTGGAAAGTCCATACTTGGTGATGCTCTGACAGAGAATGACATGTTCCAGAACTCTTTTGGCAAATCAGCGTTCCAAAGTGGACTGTAGGTCCCAGCAAGCCTTTAGCGTAGGTTTTCTATGTGTTCCACAGAGTTCTGATTAGCAGGAACACAAGATCTCTCTCTTCCTGTCTGACAGAATGATGGTCTGCCTTGTTTACATAGGCAGACCGCCGTTCTGTCTCTCCTTTGAACAATCGCAGGTGGCCAGCGACCATCATGGCTCCCAGACCCGCTGATTGGCTTCCACTGTGTCCAAGCACAGCTGAAGCTGGGTTGCCAGCGGTACACGAGCATGCCCCAGATTGGGAAGTCATGAACAATGTACAGGTACATTGTTTCATGCAGCCAGGCCACCCTGCCACAGTATATGTTTGGTGGGCAGTTTCGAAGTAGTTAAAGCTGAATTGCAGGTTAGAGCCCTGCACACACACCGAATGCCGGACGGTTCAATAAAAAACGGCCAAAATTTGGCCCATGTGTATGGAAGCCAGTCTGACAGAAGCTGGCAGTTTGGCTGGCTTCTGTTGTACGTGCATGAGGGAAAACCAGCAGCTGGCAACTGGCTCCAGATTAACGCTCTCAGCCAATGCCTGAGAGCGCTGACTGGAGTGTTCTGGCGGGGGGGGCTTGCCCCTGTCAAAAAAAAAAAAACAGCTCAGCGGGAAAGAAGACTGTACTAACGTTGGATCATTAGTACAGCTCAGTGTGTACCAGGCTTTAGTGTGGTGTGCTAACCCCTGAAGCAACTGCTATTGTTTGGGTCCCCCGGCTTTAGATGTCTACAACCTTCTCGGCAATGCCACACCCTTTGACACACACACCAAGGCTGAAGGGAAAATATTTTTTGTGCAACACACTGTAATAACAACCAAGAAGAAAAAGCGGCAAGGAACACTTTAAGAACTTTATGGAAACATTTAAACATGTAATGTAAATGCCAAGTAGACCAATGATTTACACCTAATTGTTATATTCAAGGGGGTCTTGACTAAGGGGCAAAGCAAAAATAGTGGTCCAACAGTCTCTGGCAAACTCTGTTCAATGGTCATTGCTTTGGGGTCATAATCCTGGCATTGGAGTGCTAAAATACAGTAATTTCCTCCAAACACAGATATAAGTGTCTAAGTGGTGTCCAAAATGAGCAGCACTGTTTTAATAGGATGCAGTAGGGTATGACCAGAGACCTCCTACTGACACAGCATGATGACTTTTTTTTATTTCACATCAGCTATTGCCAGACTTTCGAGTGCCGCTCATAGTATGATGCTTCGATCGTCTCTATTTGCGGTTTTGCATCATCTGTGAAACTGTTCATACATCGTATATCTTATAGCTTTTTTTTTTTTAAATATAAAGAGAAAGCTGCACTGTTACGTCAAATAGCATAATTGACTCAGTGCATGCACTATTAGCTGCCCCCCAATCTTACATCTGCAGCGCTCTCTGAATACACCCCTTTTCACCCTCCCAGCACCTGCCCCCACCCCCCATGGCCCCCAGGACTCCTATCTATTCTCCATCAAGGAATGTCTATATCTACAACTCTTAATATAAGGCTCCTATTATAGATGGCAGACTCTTGGTCTCCCCTTCTCAAGGGATGCATTTCCCATATGGGTACTGCGGGCTCCCTTCATAAGGGTGCTCTTGAGTTCTCAACATAATTCCATGTTTTTTTATAGACCTTCCACTTATGCCATTTGATCTCAAAATCATTCCTAGTTTCTAAGGTGTTTTCCTTCAACTCTTCCATTCTGTAAGTTTCTTCCACGGTAGCTACCCACTCCCATATCTGTGGGCTTCCGGTGTCTTGCCATTTTTTGGGTATGAGCCTTTTCGCTGCATTCAATAGGTGGGGGAGTAATGACTGCTTGTAATTTTTAATTCCCTCACAACTACCGTGAAAGAGGACTACCCACGGATCTTTTTTTATCACCATGCCCGTAATTTCCTTTACTTGACGCAATATGGAGTCCCAATATTTTTGAATTATCGGACAAGTCCACCACAAGTGTGCCATCGTGCCTCTGTCGGGACACCCACGCCAGCACTCAGCGGGCTGCCCGGTTTTAAATTTACTTAATTTAGCCGGGGGTGATATACCACCCGGAGATGAGCTTATAGTTCATCTCCGCAGTTCGCGGATCAGTGGCGGAGGAGTGAGTGAGAGTCATTATCTTATTGACCGTGTTTACCCCCCTAGGAGTTCCCAACTCCCTTTTCCATTTTTCCACAAAGGATGATGCTCCCGTGCCCCAATCTTAATAATTATCTTATATAATTTCAAAATGGTGCCCTTAATATTCTCCCCAGTGCAAACCTTCTCTAATGGTGTCAGCTCGGTCCCCGTCCTTAATGGATGGAGAAGTTGCTGCACGAAGTGACTTAACTGCGCATAGTGCCACCTATCGAGGTTCCACAAATCATGTCTGGACTTCAGCTCCTCAAAGGTGGCCAACTCACCGCTCCTTATAATGTCCCCTAAGGGCACTCTATCCTTTTTAATCCAGTTGCCCCCAGTTTTTTTTTCACCAGGTGTGAAATATGCGTTTTCTTTAATATTGATAAGTGGAGAATTTAATTTGCTATTCAGTAGTGTCTGTACCCTATCCCACATTCTCAAAGTGCTTTTCGTCATTTCATCTATATTGTGCTTCAGTGCTTTGTATTGTGAAGGCATCCACAAAATTTTAGTCAATTGCGTCATATCTTGTGCTTTCTCAATTTGTAACCATCTTTTCCCGTGCTTGTCTCTGGCCCATTCCACCGCCCGGGATAGGACTGCTGCTCTATAGTAGCTTTTAATATCGGGGGCCGCCATGCCTCCATCTTGCTTATCCTGTTTTAGGGTTATCAGGGATAATCTATGCTTTTTGTTTTTCCAGACATAGTTCATTAGTAAGGAATTTAGAGTTCTTAAATATTGTGGGGGTAGCGCGATTGGAATTAGTTGAAATTTATATAAAATCTTGTGGACATATATCATTTTTAGCATGTTTATACGTCCCGCCCATGAAATGGGTTTGTTTATTGTTTTTTTTTTATTTGTTTTTAATTTCATTTAACAGGGGGACGTAGTTGATCTTATAGATCTTCTTGACCGTATTAGCTAGTTTGATACCTAGGTACTTTACTTCTTTTCGCCAGGGGAAGTCACATATCCCTTTCACCCAACCTACTTCGGTTTTATTCAGGTTAATATTTAATATTTCCGATTTTGCCACATTGATCTTGAAATTGGAGATAAGGCCGTATTGTTGCAGGGTCTTAGATAACTTAGGAATAGTATTCGCCGGATCAGTAATATAAAACAGTATATATAATTTATGTTCCTCATCACCGACTCGGATCCCCTTGATGTCGGGATCTTTTCGGATCGTGACCAACAGCGGTTCTAATGATAAAATGAAGAGAAGGGGGGACAGGGGGCAACCCTGTCTTGTCCCGTTCCTCATCTCGAAGGAATCCGTTTGATGAGCCTATTCCCTATTCCAATTGCTGCTAGTGTCTGCATCTTGAGTCCCCAGTCTACCCTGTCGAATGCTTTTTCAGCATCTACCGACAGGAATAGACTGGGGGGCCCGACCTGCCTTATCCTCTGGAGCAAAAGGAGTGCCCTTATGCCGTTGTCTTTGCCCTCCCTATTAGGGACAAACCCTACCTGGTCCGCGTAAATCAGCCGAGTCATGACTCTTTTCAAGCGTTCCGCCAAGACCTTTGCATACAGCTTGACATCTATATTTAAAAGAGAGATGGGTCTGTACCCAGAGCATAGGGATCTGTCCTTGCCCTCTTTCAAAATGATAGCAATCAATGCTGCTGATGCTTCCTGACTCATCTCATACTCTGACCCCAGGCCATTAAAATAGCTGCAGAGTCTGGGTATCAAGATATCGCTAAATCTCTTATAGTATAATACCGTAAACCCGTCGGGGCCAGGATTTTTCCCAATGGGCATATTTTTCAGGGCGTTTTTAATTTCCTCTTCTGTTATGGCCCTGTCCATGGTTACGCTTTCCTCCTCATCGACCCTCTCGAGGAAGGTCAAGACCGCAGCCTCCCTTTCTTCCGCCTGCCCCAATGGTTGTTTGATGTTATATAATTCTTCATAATAATTTTTGAAAAGGGTCTGCTATATCTACAGTTGCATGGGCCCAATCCCCATTTTTCCTTTTTAATTTTTTCAATGTAGTTCCTTGTTTTCTTTTTTTGGGCCATTTTTGCCAGATGTTTACTAGATTTGTTACCCCATAAATACGTCTCTCTAGCCATAAAATTAAGATTTTTCCTGGCATCCTGTTCCATGATTCCCTTAAGTTCGTCTCTATTTATAATTAAGTTCCGATACGTCTCTTTTTGTCCCCCTTCTTTGTGGATTTGTTCTAGGTGAGTTATTTATTTAACCAATAGGTTACGCTGCCTGTTTCTCTCCTTTTTCCTTCGTGCCCCCTCTGATATCAATACCCCTAACACAGCATGATGACTTATGTCTTCCCACTCTCCTTCTGGAATTCGGCGATCCCAACTTCTGAGATGTCCTCCCCTTGACCAGACAGTAACACCAAACTTGACAATTTGGAAAAGAAGACTCTGGATGGACTTTTTAGGCACCACAGTAACACAATAATCTAAAATATATCATAGTTTATTGACACAAAAATATGTTAAGAATTGACAAACAAAGTGCAGTTTAAAATTCCCAACAATTTTTGCTAAAGAAGCTACCCCATATGCATCACCACAACCACCTTTAGGTCATAATATAGTTTAGCATAGAACTTGTGTACATTTAAACAACAACAATCAAAGCTGGGCCTGATGTAGGTTGATGTCAAGGGTAGGAGAGCTCAATGCTGTACATGTTTCGTGCTGTAAGTGCTTCTTTAGGAGATTCAGGTAAGTACTCTAGGAGAAAAAAAAAACATACAATAAGTACCAACAACTAGTACAGATAATATAATCGATAAGTAAGCGATCAAAGGTGACTCACAGTCCATTAGAATGTATACATCTGGCTGGTGCACTATTGCAGGACATGACAGGGTGGGGACTTAACAAGGATGTGGGGATACAAACAACCATCCACTACCCTGGTAAGTGGTGACAACCTGAGTAATTGCGAGACAAGGTATTGGCATATAACATGGCTGGGCAACCTCTCAACAGGTAGTATACAGTGCCTTGCAAATGTATTCACCCCCTTGGCGTTTTACATATTTTTTGATTTTGTAACATTACAGCCTTTAATTCAATGGCCCAGATTCATAAAGCAATTACGCCTGTCTAACTGGTGTTAGACAGGAGTAATTTCAAATTTCGCGCGCCGTATCACTAGTTTGAATCCTCAAACCATGATACGCCGGCTTCGGGCTTCGATCTGAGAGGCTTACGTCTTCGTAAGCCTTCGGATCTACGCTGCGATATTTTTGCGGCCGCTGGGAGGAGTTTGCGTCGTTTTCATGCGTCAGGATATGCAAATGTGTTTTTACGGCGATCCACGAAGATACGAGCGGTCTTCGCAATCGCTTACGTCTGTTTTTTTTTTACGTACTGTTAGACCAGCTTTTTGCTGGTCTAACGGTGCGTAGCCCATGTTAAGTATGGCCGTCGTTCCCGCGTCGAATTTAAATTTTTTTTATTTTTTTTCCGTAACTCGTTCGGGAATAGAAATGTCCGTAAACGCTACTCAAACAACGAATGACGTAACGACGTGATTTCGCGCAATGCACGGCGGGAAATTTGCGAACGGAGCATGCGCAGTTCGATCGCCGCGGGAACGCGCCTATTTTAAATCCTTCACGCCCCCTACTCGTCTAGATGGATTGCGACGGGAGAAATACACTACGCCGCCGTCGTTTACTGGACAAAATCTACCTGGATTCCACGTAGAGCCAGGTAAAAAACGGCGGCGTAGTGTATTTCTGATACGCTACGAGAATCCAATTCTCTCTGAATCTGGGCCATTGTTTTTAAAATCTAAATTATATATGATGGATCAGAACACAATAGTCTAAGTTGGTGAAGTAAAGATATAAAAATATATACATAAAACTATTTTTCAGACTTAAAAAAAACTGATAACTGGTATGTGCGTATGTATTCACCCCATTTGTTATGAAGCCCATAAAAACCCCTCTGCAACCACTTACCTTCAAAAGTCATATAATTAGTGAAATAATGTCCATCTGTGTGCAATCTAAGTGTCACATGATCTGTCATTACATATACACACTATGGGGCCAGATTCAGGTAGAGTTAGGCTGGTGTATCAGTGATACGCCAGCATAACTCTTACTTTGAGCCGGCGTTTCTGTTTTCTGTAAGCAGAAAACAAGAAACGCCGGGTTGGAGTTCCTATACGAGAGGAGTAATTGTATTTCGCCGTCGTATCGGAAATGCAATTTTAAAAATGGCGCTCGGGGCGTTCCCGCTGATTAACGCCGAGAATATGTTAATCAGCGAGAGACGGAAATTCACAATCGTACGCGGGCCCGACGCAGTGACTTTCCGACGTTTCTGTAAGCTAAACGCGGCGTAAAAAAAAAACATGCCCCCTAGGTGGAGTATCCTATGTTAAGTATGGCCGTCGTCATCGCGTCGAATTTAAAAATGTTAGCGTCGTTTGCGTAAAACGTCCGTGAATGGGGATTGACGTCATTGACGTTCACTGACAGTATTTGGAGCATGCGCACTGACAGTCGACGCATGCGCAGTACGTTCGCCGCGGGATCGCGCCTAGTTTAAATAATACATGCCCCCTACCCGCCCAATTTGAATTCCGCCGGCTCATTTTCGCTACGCCGCCGCAACTTTAGGAGCAAGTGCTATGTGAATAACAGTACTTGCTCCTAAAGTTTCGGCGGAGTAACGTAAATGACTAACGTTACTCCGAAATAAAGAACCGCTGTCCTACCTGAATCTGGCCCTATATACACACATACTTATTGAAAGGCCCCAGAGGCTGCAACACCTAAGCAAGAGGCACCACTAACAAAACACTGCCATGAAGACCAAGGAACTCTCCAAACAAGTAAGGGACATTGTTGTTGAGAAGTACAAGGGTTAGGCTATAAAAAAATATCCAAATCTTTGATTCCTAGGAGCACCATTAAATCTATCATAACCAAATGGAAAGAACATGGCACAACAGCAAATCATAACCAAATGGAAAGAACATGGCACAACAGCAAACCTGCCAAGAGACGGCCGCACACCAAAACTTACGGACCGGGCAAGGAGGGCATTAATCAGAGAGGCAGCACAGAGACCTAATGTAACCCTGGAGGGGCTGCAGAGGTCCACAGCAGAGACTGGAGTATCTGTACATAGGACGACAATGAGCCATAAGCACCATAGAGTTGGGCTTTATGGCAGAGTGGCCAGAAGAAAGCTATTACCTTTGAGGAAAGAAAAAAAAAAACGAAATGCCACGATTTGAGTTTGCAAAAAGGCATCTGGGAGATTCCCAAAATGTATGGAGGAATGTGCTCTGGTCTTATGAGACTAAAATTGAACTTTTTGGCCATCAAAGAAAATGCTATGTCTGGCGCAAACTCAACACATCACATCACCCAAAAAACACCATCCCCACAGTGAAACATGTTGGTGACAGCATCATGCTGTGGGGATGTGTTTCAGCAGTCGTAACTGGGAAACTGGTCAGTGTTGAGGGAAAGATGGATGGTGCTAAATTATTGAGCAAAACCTGTACCACTCTGTGTGTGATTTGAGGCTAGGACGGAGGTTCACCTTCCAGCAGGACAATGACCCCAAACACACTGCTAAAGCAACACTTGAGTGGTTTAGGGAAAACATGTAAATGTGTTGCAATGGCCGTAATCAAAACCCAGACCTCAATCCAAAAGAAAATCTGTGGTCAGACTTAGACTGTTGTTCACAAGCGCAAACCATCCAACTTGAAGGAGCTGGAGCAGTTTTGCAAGAAGGAATGGGCAAAAATCCCAGGGGGAAGGTGTAGCAAGGTCATTAGGACTTATCCAAAGCGACTTGGAGCTGTGATAGCCGCAAAAGGTGGCTCTACAAAGTATTGACTTTAGGGGGGTGAATAATTATGCGCATTGACTTCTTCTGTTAGTTTGTCCTATTTGTTTGCTTCATAATAATAAAAAAAAAAAATCTTCAAAGTTGTGGGCATGTTCTGTAAATGAAATGACGCAAATCGTCAAACAATCCATGTTAATTCCAGGTTGTGAGGCAATAAAACCCGAAACATGCCAAGGGGGGTGAATACTTTTACAAGGCACTGTATCACCTATTGGGCCAAAGAAGGTCCCTGGCGTAACATAAAACAAAGCCCAATGAACAATAGACTAGACAATGGCATTCCCACAGACCTGAATGTATAATTGTGTTTTAGATTCTCCCAATGACTATCCCGAAAAAAGGAACCGTCTCTGCTTTTCATCCTCTGCAGAGCTCTGGTAATCCTGGGAGCTGTAGTTCAAGAGCAAAATTGCAGCACATGCTCAGTTTTTGTGAGGGCTACATCTCCTACAAGTCCTTGCTGCTCCCAGGAGGCTTTGTCATCTTCCAGTGTGCACAACATTACACTACAGCTTCCTCTGGTCCTTCAGTGGTTTGCAGGGCTTTCCTCAGGCTCTGATTGAGTTTGCACATGGCCCCAAAAGACCATGACTATTGTATAACAGATGTCTCCATTGCTGCTAAACCCATCCTTCTACTTAAATAATGAGACCACCACATTGTTTTGGAGTAAAACTTAGGCCCTAGCAGCCTCCTTTATTTTAAAATAACTTTTTTTTTTCTAAATATTCAAATTTTAATAAAAACATAACATAACATTTTCTCAGAAAACAATCCCATCAGTATCCTAGCGCTGGTCTTTGCAGGGACCTCCAACCACCATCTTGTAACATCTGGCACTGCCTCCATTAACCTAATATTCCAGCTACAACTCAGTTAACTGAAACTACCACCCTCAGGACCCATACCACCGATAGGTTCTGAACTCCTTCTTTGAGGTATCTTCCTTCCCCCGCAAAGACCAACACCCCCCACTGCCATGACTACATGCTCAGCGCCACCTGCATAAAGAAAAAAGGAGAAAGCACAAACCAACCACTAGAAACAAATCACCAAGCTTAAAAGGGAGGGTGGGAACTTTCCTCACGATGTGTTATCACGGGGGAGGGGCCGATTCTATTTAATATTTACTGTCCCCTCCCTGCTGCCCTCTTATCCAATCCCTTCCTCACTAACTAAAACACTGTGTCCCTGTTAACCATGTCATGTCCGACCCTCCACGCACTGCATTCTTTCGCTTTTTGCTCCGGGCCTTTCTGGAACTGAGTTTGCAACATTTAACCCTTTGCCCCAACCTGGGCCAGCCGCCGGCTCACTATAAATATACACAGTTGAACTTGCCTAGAGGGGCCTAAAAGAAAAGACATGAAATAAGAATAACTCTTATTCTGTTTAAAATTAAATGCTCTGAAATATTCCAGTAGAATAAGACATTGCTTCTCACATGGGATATGTCTGATGGGCTCAGGTGGGGCACTCTGTTAGCAAATACTTTACTGTGTTAAAATACATATCGGCAAACTATATACGATCTAATTATCTATCCTTGGTTTCCCTGGTAAATCAGGAAAAGCTAGTATGGACTGATAAGTAAGGCGTTACACTTGAATACTTGTGGCTGTTAAGATGACATTAATTTTGAAGTGACACACCCATGCTGGAAGAGTCGCCCATTGAAACCATGCACGCCCTGTATGTTCACATTTTTCTTCAGTAAGCTGACGCATGGACATATTTTACAAATATGCAAATAATTTTCACCACAATATTGCAGGCTTGCCAAACCCCATCTTGTATCCTTCTTTTTTTATTCATATTTGGTTAATTTACACAGCTTTTCATTCTGAGATTCTGATGGAATGATTTAATAATTCTTAAATTTAAAAAAAATGCAACCTTTTACCAAATCACAATTGTTTGCACCTTATTTACACTTAGGAACCATAAAACTCAGAATGCATTTTTGTCAACATACTGGCAAGCATGCATGGAATATGCTGTGGATTCCATGCTATCAATCACAAGACAGACAGATAGGGTTGCCACCTCATTCTTTAAACCCAAACACATATTGATTACCCAGGTTCTGAGGCTATTTTTTTGCAGACAAGGTACTAAATGAGTTTACTTACCACCTTAATCAGCTACAGAACCCGTGTAATTAATGTGTTGTCAAAGGGATGAGGTGACAACCCTACAGTCAGACCTGAAGCTAAACTAGTCTCTCAGTTCTCCATTAGTCTCTGTACCGCCAACAAGCACAAAAGCCCTGAAATATTTCTGTGAATCGTAGTTGTCCACTGCTTTCTTCTGTCAACCGCAAGGCAGGCATATTTGATGGGAAACTAGTCATTCCCCACCAGTCACTGCCCACTGTCAGGCCCATTTCATTGGTTGGAAGAATGCTGGACGCTTGGGTCCTTGCAATCAATGAAGCAAATGCACAACTGTTTACTCTATAATACAGTTAAACACTCAGCATTCCCCTTTATTTTTTTGGGTCCAATGCCAACTTGGTGTTTCTTTATGTACTAACTAGTGACTTGTGGTAATTTTGGAATCTGTCACACAGAGACTCTTCGGACCGGTTCTCATTTGGAATGTGCGCATTCCCTCACATTAATTTGAATGGGCCTACAAAATGCACTGGAATGTGCAAGCACTACTTTTGTAAATGATCTAGTGCATACAACGCGTTTGCGAGATGAGTTTGAGGTGTCAATAACAATTCCCACCCCCAACGCGTCTTGCAAGGGCAGTGCGTTCGTGTATGGTGCGGGAAATGTGAATGGCCCATTAAAGTAGAGGTAATAACAATGCCCTATTTGTCTCCTGTGTCTGAACCATTACCAAAATAATGGACCAATATAAACTTGACACTTTAGCTCTCAGAATTCATAGGGAAGCAGGGGTCAAGTCCTGGAAAAAAAAGTGTGGGAACTCCCACCCAGAATCCACTCCCCCACCAAAAAAATAAATAAATGATACGCTCAATCGCTCATATGAATAATTACTAAACCGCATTTTTTTTCCCCGATCCACTGTACCTTAGTAATCCTTTAATCCTTTATGTTACTGGCCGCTTCCTGTATATGGATTCATCGGGTAGTGTGCGGGTATTCCACCACTTCCTCGATGCCGCAATGTCTCCTGTGAGCTTTTTTCATTGTTGCCAGGAGACATTGCAGAGGTCTGCTGCGAGTTATCACGGTATTTAGAAAGAAGCAAGTGCGGCCAGTAACATAAAGGATTACCAAGGTTCGCCTGCCCCTGACAGTGACTCGAGCTGGGCGTCGCCACTTACAGTAGTGAAGGATTGGCTCGGGCAGCTCGGCTGCTCTAGTCCTGCAAAGGGAACTGAGTTCCTGCTGTGAAAAAAGTGCAGGAACTCCGTTCCCACGTGTTCCCGCAGGACTTGAGCCCTGTAGGGAAGCTTGCCATAAACTGTACAAATATAATAACTACTGTGAACTGGATGGTGATGCTGGTTCAGCCTCTTCAGATCTGGGAATTCTGTACTGTACAAACAACAAAAAGACATTGCACCGAGGAGGGGGCCCAATCCCCCAAAACGCATCATGGGGTTGTTGCTGTCCGTATTGCTCTATATCAGTGGTCTCCAAACTGCGGCCCGGGGGCCGGATGCGGCCCTTTGCTTGACTTTATCTGGCCCTTGGGGCACTATTTCATTCACTGACAGTTCTTCCCAATGACACCAACAATGGGGCCCAATAACAGTAAGGATGGGGGACCATTCCTTCCAATGACACCAACATGGGGCACAATTCCTCCCAATGACAGCAAAGATGGGGCACAAATCCTCCCAATTCTATTAACAATGGGGCCCAGTGACACCAGTGATGGGACATTGTTTACAACAACTGATGCTGGAACTTTTTCTACTCCTGATGGCCACAGTCCGGCCCTCCTAAAGTCTTTAGGAGAGTAAACTGGCCCTTTGTATAATAAGTTTGGAGACCCCTGCTCTATATGGTTGGAGGGCTGTCGTCTGTATTCTGTTAGCTTGTTACGCTAAGTGTCCTTTTTGGTTTGTGAGTGTAATTTGTATCTTTTTATCTTTTTAATAACGTGCTGGAGATAATGTACTAGGTGTTTGCACCACTTTTTTTTTTCTTTTTTTTTACTATTATTTACCAAAACAATTCTTAGCTGAATTTGGCTCGGGTATTTTTTAAAGGGGCCATACTGCCAGAAAAGTGTTGTAATTTATTTTTTTAATTTATATACAGGAACAATCAAAAAGTAATATTAGACAAAATATGATCAAGAGAGGCAAGTGAGATACAATTCTCTACTGTTACTCCCATTACTCTCCACCAATGTATTGTGCACTAAGTGGAGCAGTAATATAGTACTACCGTTTCCAGGTATAATTTATTGTTAGTGCTGTAAAGATGAACTAAATGTCAAACAGTCACATTAATAATTAGAAGGCGCAGAAAGCTATTCCCCAGCACGCCGTCCTGCTAACCAAAAAAAGACAGCCTAAATAAAATCTGTTTTTAACATTGTACTTTAACATTTTGCACACACCACCTATTACGATGAAGGGAATTGGGTCCTAAATACATCCACTTTGTACAAAGTAAGTACACCAAATGAAAAGGGGGGGCACGTCTGCCTATTCTTTATTACACGTATTGTGCAGTGGAAATTCAGGCTGGTCATGAAAGTTCTCACTATATTATGTGTGCCTGATGTGCAATTTGATTGGTTGACATGTAACTATAGTAGCCACCGTCACCATCTTTGATCTAGTTGTAAATCAAGGTATAGAGGAGCTGCCTGACTTTCCATTGCACAACTGGAGTGAAAGAAGTTAACGTTCCATGCGCTTATGTTTTGCATTCCCTGGTTCTCTTCCCCCCCCATTAACATGAAAATTACATTTTTAAATAAGAGCTTTCTGTTTTCATTGCATACCTTTTTTTAACCCCAGTAATGTGATGGTTGGGTCTGTTTTTCTATGCAATGCTGGAAGATCATGGATGGTGGCAGGCTGGCAATTTGCTGTAATTGCCACCTGGAAACATCTGCTTTGGTACTTCCCTTAAGCCTGGTAAACACTGAGTTTTTTGGGGGTTGAACGTAAAAAAAAACAATCAGTTCCGGTCTGAGCCACTGTACCTACTATCCAAAGTTAGTACAGCGATCTCCACTGCTGAGCTATTGTGTTCTGACAGGGGGATGGCCCCTCCGCCAGACCACTGCGACCAGAGCTCTCCGCCATTGTGTTACACAGGTTGCTTCATACACAGGCCGAATGTTGGCCTTTTTTTATATAGTTTCCGTCATTTGGCCCATGTGTACAGGGCTTTAAGAGCCCTTAGCCCCAATGCAAGCAATGGCCTGGCTCTTGGGAGGATTTATGTAAATATCAAAATCCTTTGATGGGTGGGTGTCTGTCTGGAAGAAAGGAAATTACTAGGCAGATTGTATTTGCAAGCCACTCAGGTAACACCCATATGTAATACTGAGGCTCCATGCTTGAATTAACTGCCAATGACTGAAAGGGGTGGCCCGGGGACAGTCAGACTGGGGAGGAAAGGGTAGATGATGCTGGATTTTCTCCAGCCAGGAAATGAGGCGATCTGTATCTGACTTTCTGCAGGTTCTAATGCACACTGTGAGAGCTTCAGTGTGCATTGAAATCAGAGTAAGAAATTTTAGTGCAGGAGAGGAACCCGTCCAACTGTGCAAGATGGAAGGTTAGGCTGAAATTTTAGATTTGAGTTTGTGATCACCTGGTGGAAAGTGCGGTTAATGTTGTTTTTTATAATTTTCATCTTTACCAATATGGAAAATAGAGAAACTCTGATATTCTACATCCCTTATTCCAAAAAAGTTGGGACACTGAAAAATCTACATAAAAACAGAATGCAATGATTTGCAATTCTCATAAACCCATATTGTATTTACAATAGAAAATAGAGAGAAGCTCCCTTTTGGTTGATTATTATTATTATATGTTTCTTTCTTCTGTTACGATATATAATGAGAATATGTTTACTGTTAATTGAACTATTGAGTTAAATGTTTAATCTCTGTAACCTTGAATAAAATAAAAAATAATTAAATAAGAAAAAAGAAAATAGAAAACGTATCAAACGTTTAAACCGAGAAAATGTACAATTTTAAGAAAATACTATCAGAGATACAGGAACTGAGCCCTGATAACAAGCTGGAGATTCCTGCTCTTCTTTAGTCCGGAGGAAGCAGCACCCATGGTTGACAAACAGAACGTCAAATTTCAATTTGTCTGACCACAGAATACTTTTCCACTTTGCAACAGACCATTTTAAATGAGCCTTGGCCCAGGGAAGAAAGCAGCATTTCTAGATCAGATATGGCTTCTTGCAATTTCTTGAATGGTACGGTGAAATAGTGTTCACAGACAGAGATTTTTGGGAAGTATTCCTGAGCCCATGTAGTGATGTCCATCACAGAATCATGCCTGTTTTTAATTGCAGTGGCATCTAAAGGGCCCAGAAGATCATGGGCATCCAATATTGTGTTTCAGCTTTATCCCTTAGGCCGCGTACACACGATCGGCTAAAACCGATGTAAACGGACTGAAGGTCGATCGTGTGTGGGCACCATCAGTCAGTTATCATTCGGTCAAAAAAAAGACAACTTGCTTTAAAATTTGACCGATGGACGCCTGACCGATGGGTCAAAACCGATCGTTAGTATGCAAAAGCATTGGTTAAAAGGCCGCACATGCTCAGAATCAAGTCGACGCATGCTTGGAAGCATTGAACTTCGTTTTTTTCAGCACATCGTTGTGTTTTACGTCACCGCGTTCTAACACAATCGTTTTTTTAACTGATGGTGTGTAGGCACATCAGACCATCAGTCAGCTTCTTCGGTAAACCGATGAAAACAGTCCTTTGGACCGTTCTAATCGGATGGACTGATCGTGTGTACGTGGCCTTAGAGATTTCTCCATATTCTTTGAATCTTTTGATGAGATTATGTACTGCAGATGCTGATATATATAAAGTCTGTGCAATTTTATGTTGAAGAAAGTTGTATTATCTACCGTATTTATCAGTGTATATCGCGCACTTTTTTCCCCTTAAAATAAGGGGAAAATCGAGGGTGCGTGATACACGCCGATAGGCGCTTCCCGCGCTCAGTTTGAATGGAGCCGCCGACATATACCGAGTGCAGTACACTCGGGTACATTCGGCTAGGCTCGTCTTCGCTCGTGCTCACGCATAAACGTCACGGAGCGTGACCACGAGCGAAGCCGAGCCTTGCCGAGTGTACCCGAGTGTACTGCACTCGGTATATGTCAGCGGAGGCGTTCGAACTGAGCGCGAGAAGCGGGGATTCGACCTGAGGCGCGCGCTGGAGAAGGCGGGACGACGGACGCCGGACCGGACGACGGACGCCGGACCGGACGACGGACGCCGGACCGGACGACGGACGCCGGACCGGACGACGGACGCCGGGCAAAACACCAAAACTGTAAGTAATAAAATCTTATAACATTTTATTTTACAGGAATTTCATGGCAACTTTAGGGGCGCGCGCTATACCCCAATAAATACGGTATATTGGAAACACATCAACAGACCCTTATTTTATAAAACTTTAACCATTTTTGTGAAACAACCTATAGTGGTGTCCTTATCCCTATAACTGCCATCCACATACACTTTATTGTCAAATGTATTGTGACGCCTGCCTTTACACACACATGAACTTATAATGTCATCCCAGTCTCGGTCTGTAGGGTTCAATATTGAGTTTGCCCATCCTTTGCATATATAAGAGCTTCAATTCTTCTGGGAAGGCTGTCTACAAAGTTTAGGAGCGCGTCTATGGGAATGTTTGGCCATTCTTCCAGAAGCGCATTTGTGAGGTCAGGCACTGATGTTGGAAGAGAATGCCTGGCTCGCAGTCTCAACTCTAATTCATCCCAAAGGTGTTCTATGGGTTTGAGGTCAGGACTCTGTGCAGGCCAGTCAAGCTGTTGTAGCTACAAAGGGTGGGGTAACTCAATATTGAACCCTACGGACTAAGACTGGGATGCCATTAAAGTTCATGTGCGTGTAAAGGCAGGCATCCCAATACTAGTAATCTAGTGTATGTAAGGGGAAAAAAATGAATCTTGTACTGTTTTTATATTATGTAAGTTGTGCTGAGGAGAGGTTGGCCATCAAGTTTAGGATGGAAGAAACCATGTTCAGCCACTCCTCATCCTACAATATAATGCTATTTGATTAGTGTTTATTATCAGTCATTGACTTAACTTTTTTTTTTTTCCACTAGCCAATTTGTCAAGCTGCGTATGGCAATGACCTAGATGATGTCGAACTCCTGTTAGCAGAAGATCCCAAAAATCTGAATGTGAAGGATAATTACGGTGGTGATACTCCACTGATATGTGCCTGTCGTCGAGGTCATATCAAAATAGTCAATTACTTACTATCCAAGAAAGCAGATGTAAACCTCAGAAATAATGTAAGTAAAAAGTGTTATTTTCTGGAAGTAGAAACATTCATATTATAACAAAATGTCAGCTCTAAAATAAGTGTTCACTAAAATGTGACCATAAACTGAAGTTAGTCAGAACAACAAAAATAAATAGTTCATATTGTAATAGGTGTAAAACATATAATAGTGCTCCACTCCAGCCTTCACCCAATGGTAGACACCCGTAGGGCCAATCCTTCACCAATGGGAGACATACATACTGACCAGAGGGATGTGCTGTCTATTACTAGAACAGCAATAAGCGATTTGTGTAAATGGCATTCAGCATTACCAATCTCGCTCCAAAGATGGCAGGGCCAGACTGCTCTATTCCACTCCACCAGGGGATAGTACCAGAGTTATCAGCATGGAGTCACCAACCAAAAACAATATATTTGCTCATAGTGTATTTAAAGGGGTTGTAAATGAAAACATTTTTTTCCCTAAATAACTTCCTTTACCTCAGTGAAGTCCTCCTCCATTTCATCCTTCGATTTTGCTTTTAAATGTCCATATTTCTTCGGAGAAACCCTTACTTTCTGTTCTTCTGTCTGTAACTACACACCGTAGTGCGAGGCTTTCTCCCTGGTGTGGAGAAAACCTCTTGACGGGGGAGGGGGCGAGCAGGCAAGTCAGGATCCTCTCTACTTTGCAGATAGAGAAAGGAGCTGTGCGTTAGTGGGCGTCCTGACACTCCTGCTCACGCCCTTGCCCCCTCCTCTCTCAAGAGGCTTTCTCCACACCAGGAAAAAAGCCTCGCATTACGGTGTGTAGTTACAGACAGAAGAACAGGAAGTGAGGATTTCTCAGAAGAAATAAGGACATTTAAAAGCAAAATTGAAGGATGAGGTAAGTGAAGGAGGACAGCACTAAGGTAAAGGAAGCTATTTAGGGGGGAAAAAATTCCCTTCTAGCCCCTTTTAATTATACCCAAATATACATTAAACATCCATGTGACAGAACCCACTGTCACTGTATGTCTTGGAAAGGATTGTGGGCGTGCCTCCTACCGACAGACTATGGGCCAGAAATATACTGGAGACCTGAAGCTGGCATTATTGTGATGTAATGTAATGTTACAGCCCTACACCCCCCACCCCCCCTCCTCTTGTTGCTGGACACAGACAATGGAGAGTGGACTGCAGACGTCTCTCCGCAGGGGGTGTGTATTGAGAAGCTAGGCTGCCTGCTTACCATAATCTCATTAGGTTTCTGTACACTGTTTCAATGTCCAAATGTTCTGTTCCCATTTATTGTTCCTTGTCCCCCTCCCCTCAGACAAGGCAAAGGGGAGTGTCCCTTACTGTGTGTAAAACTGTATAGTTTGGATTTTAATAAACAGTTAAGCTCTGGATGTGTAACCCTCAACATGTGTGGATTGTCTCGTGATTGAGGGGTTAAGGGCTGGTTATGGCGAATCTGCAGGCTGCGGGTGCGTTTGGAGGACAGGAGACACAGGTCTGGCGGATGTGCCCAGCAGGGGTACTTGAGGTCCGTCACAATCCAGTATAAAAACAAATGCCGATTTCAAACTTGCATAAGGGGCCACCAAACCTGCAAAGAAGGGTGGCACGACCTGTAACCCTTCAAAGTGTAGCTCACACATACGACTAGACAGAGCTTTTTTTCTCAGAAAATAGGTGCAGGAACTCAACCACGACCCGTTCAGATTTCACAAACAGTAGAAGGGTCTTAAAGGGGCATTAAATACCAGAATTGCATTACATACAGTGTGCAGAGTTCAGGGGGTTACAAAGCAGTCACTTGTAAACACAGAAACCAGACTAATGTGTTCACAAGTGATTGTGGCGAGCGGGCACCAAAGGGTCTGAGCCAAAGGTGGTGGAACTGAGTTCCACCAAGTTCCCCCAGAAAAAAAGCCCTGCGACTAGAAATCCCTCTTACCTGTTCAGTGTCAGCCCTGAATCCAGTTCCAGAAGTACTCCAAGTTTAGGCTCAGTTTAGGAGCGTTTTATGGTTTTATTGCAGGTTAGGAACAAAATGCAGGGAGGAGGGTGGGGGGGGTATGACAGGGCTTAAAATTTCAAGTCTTGAGCCACTAGCTCAGGCCTCAAGGGTTACTCGCCACCAGTTTCCCCGCCCAACCCCTACCATGCCCCGTCCCTAATTCTGCCGCTAATCACGCCCTCATAAATTATCTCCTAGAATGACATTGTTTTATGCAGAATTAATTTACAAAAATAAATATAAACAACTTTATCAGTTCATAACAAAAGAAAAGTGTAGCGCTAAAATTATGTGGAAATTAAATATATCATGCAGTGAAGCATCATATAAGCATAGAAAGTGGAAAGTTCAAACACACATATATTGAAGTATGGCATTGAAGCTCAAAACAGTTCATAATAATGTGAAATGACCAGAGGGTGTCTCAGTCTGAGTGTCCAAATGAACGTGACAACGATAAGAGTAGTGTTGATAGCAGATCCACCACCAAAGGTAATTGAGGGGGCTTACCAGAAAATGTGGACTCAACTAAGCGATAAACTTAATGAGTCGCTGAGGCATGTATATGATGACAACCAGGCAGTAGACCTCCCAATGATAAGAAGTAAGCGATATCCCAAAACAGGTCAACTCTTCATGCGATGAATGAGAACCAAAAAAAGGGTGTATGGTACCAGGGCCAACATACAGGGACCGTGGGCTCTTTACATAGGATCCGAAGAGCTCAATGTGCAACAGCGAGGGGAGGAAAAAATAAATGTGGACATAGTGTGATACCGTTTAAAATATTTACTAAAAAGTTTCACAAAGGTTACACTCACATTTCAGCAGATAAATCAAAGTATTGTACAGTCTAGCAGTGGAGTCAGCAGGAAACCCGACGCGTTTCGATCAAAAGATCATCATCTGGGGTGCTGACTCACTGCTGCAACAACTCAAAATATATACCTATGCCCCCTTACCACAATCACGGCTCCAGCTTTAGTCAATTGCTACTTGATTACCAGATGGAAAAAAGCGTGGACGGCGTGCGTTCCAAGCCTCACTTCACAGAACCAGGCTGGAACGCAATGTCGATCGTGCAGACGTTCCACTGTGTGTCATAGGTGTGCGCGTCAAGTTAATTAGGCGCGTCTACCCGTATACTGCATGGCGTTGTGCGCTTCAAGCCTCACATTGAAAAGGGAGGCTGGAGCGCAACGTCGTGCGTGCGGACGTAAGAAGGTCACGTGGTGCAGTCCAGAATGTTGTGGCCGGAGACTGTCATCACAAAATGTAATAGAAACTGCATACCACTCTCGCAGGTGCACAAGATACATATTTTTTCCTCCCCTCGCTGTTGCACATTGAGCTCTTCGGATCCTATGTAAAGAGCCCACGGTCCCTGTATGTTGGCCCTGGTACCATACACCCTTTTTTTGGTTCTCATTCATCGCATGAAGAGTTGACCTGTTTTGGGATATCGCTTACTTCTTATCATTGGGAGGTCTACTGCCTGGTTGTCATCATATACATGCCTCAGCGACTCATTAAGTTTATCGCTTAGTTGAGTCCACATTTTCTGGTAAGCCCCCTCAATTACCTTTGGTGGTGGATCTGCTATCAACACTACTCTTATCGTTGTCACGTTCATTTGGACACTCAGACTGAGACACCCTCTGGTCATTTCACATTATTATGAACTGTTTTGAGCTTCAATGCCATACTTCAATATATGTGTGTTTGAACTTTCCACTTTCTATGCTTATATGATGCTTCACTGCATGATATATTTAATTTCCACATAATTTTAGCGCTACACTTTTTTCTTTTGTTATCACTTGTTTTTGGTGCAGAATTGATCCAATTCTGTGGTGTTTGGCAGCTTTTTTATGTTCTGTTGGGTAGCGCGGTGTTATATGTACTAGTGTATATATATTCTTTTTTAACTTTATCAGTTCAGCCTCACCTGTGCCCATCATTGCAGCCTCATCGTGCCCCACATTGCAGTCTCACTGTGCCCCACATTGCAGCCTCACTGTGCCCAAACTAAAAAAAGAAACAAATTTGTCTAGAGATATAGAGAAAAATATGTTGTGGGTGTGTGGGACACCAGGAACCACATGAAACTATTGTTATGTAAAAACAATTCCTTTACATCTTTATTATTCCAACAATTAAAACAACAATATAAAATATCTGTAGACTATACATAGAATAAGAACATACTAGCCTGAAAGAAATATATACAGAATATTAATCATGCTACTGTATAAGTTGTATTGATTCTGCCCGACTCAAATATCACTCTTTATCAGGGGAATACATTGAACCTAAAGACTCATTTAGAGATATGTTGCCTGGTGCCTTCAGAAGACAAATTCTAAACATCCTAGAGTGTGTTCCCACGATGACAAGGTCCCAACAGGGGAAGGAACGGATGATTGGGAGCTGTTCTCCCAGCGATCACCCCGTGGCAGAAAGGAAGAGGAGAGCCGCGGTATCACCGAGTGGTATAGCCCGCTGTAACAGCATAACATTGAACTTTCCTCTGCTCTGCTCGCTCTCATACACAGCCCTGTCTCCTCCTAACCCCAAGCCTGTAATAGACAGAATGCGGGTCCAGTGCAGGGTTGTGTTCTGTCTATTACAGGCGCAGGATTAGTAGGAGATGGGGCTATGTATGAGAGCGAGCAGAGTGCTGGTCTCTCCGCGGCTGGTCTCTCTGCCACGGGGCCATCGCTGGGAGAACAGCTCCCGATCAACCATGCCCACTGGCGGTGCTCGCCCCCCACTCCCAGGCAGCCCAGCTCCTTGCCAGACCTCATTTTCCACTCGCAAAATGCGAGTAGACGAGTGGAAAATTTGAGGTCTGGGGTATGGGATACCCCAAAGACGTGGGTTTCAGAAGAACGTTTCTTGAAAAATATCTTTGTTTCAGCAGCATTGGGCCCTATAGTAGCAGCCTCAAAAATGGTGCTGAATAAGAGAGGACAGCCATTACACCTGAGACCCTATAAGGGCAGTTAGTCTTTTGCAGTAGCTTCTAGTATCTCATCTTCCAGAAGTACTTCCAAACTGGAGCTCCAGTAGGTGGAAGCAATCAGCCACCAGGTTTAGGGACAAACCTGGTTAGACCTAAAAAGTTATTTTGATCTATATACTAAGTTTAGTCAGCCCAAGGCAGGAGTGCTACAATACTTAGAAACATAGGTGTGCACAGCTTATTGCATTAGGTTGTGTACCCCAAAGATAAAAGGTGTGTGTGTGTGTGTGTGTGTGTATATATATATATATATAATATGCGCGCGCGCACACACACACACCCTTATAAATACATTTTGAGTGTATATACCATGTACTTTGACACATATGGTGTCAGTAGGATAGTGAATAGTGTCAGTAGGGCAGTGGATAGTGTCGGTAGTTTTCTTATTTTTATTATATTTTACACAAAAAAAAAATTATTTCATACATTATTATGATTAAAAAAATATATATATATATATATATATATATATTTTTTTATATATATATATATATATATATATATATATATAATATATATATTACAGTAAGTAGAGCTGCACGATTCTGGCCAAAATGAGAATCACGATTTTTTTTATTTAAAATGAAGATCACGATTCTCTCACGATTCTCACGGCGTAAAATCTTTTACATTTATACAAAAAAAAAAAAAAATGGACTAACTTTACTGGCTAGTGTTTTTTTTTTTTTATTCATTAAAGTAATTTTTTCCAAAAAAATGCATTTAAAAAGACTGCTGCGCAAATACAGTGCAACATAAAATATTGCAACAACCGCCATTTTATTCTCTAGGGTCTTTACTAAAAAGTTATATAATCTTTGGGGGTTCTAAGTAATTTTCTAGCAAAACAAAAATAATGATTTTAACTTGAAAAGAGCTGTCAGAAAAAGGTTTGGTGTTTAAGTGGTTAAAAATTCCTAATTTACATACAGAAGAAGTTTATTCCTTTGAAGACAGAGATACAATGTTTTCAAAACTTGGCAGGCTGCCCAGACCTTGCAGATTGCCCAGACTGACTTTTGTCTTATGCCGCGTACACACGATCACTTTATGTGATGAAAAAAAATGACGTTTTTAAAAACGTCAATTT
Organism: Rana kukunoris; assembly: GCA_029574335.1. Taxonomy (NCBI): domain Eukaryota; kingdom Metazoa; phylum Chordata; class Amphibia; order Anura; family Ranidae; genus Rana; species Rana kukunoris. The sequence continues at coordinate 88,540,144 of CM056056.1, read as the reverse complement.
CATTGACCGTGTGTAGGGGAAAATGTTGTTTTATGTCTTGTAAAAAACGACAAAAAAAATTGAAGCATGCTTCAATTTTTTGTGTCGTTTTTCAAAACGTTGTTTTTTGTTTCACAAAAAGTCACTGCGTGTAGCAAAAAATGTCGTTTAAAAAGATGCCCATAAGCTAGTTATGAAGAGAGCTTCAATGGAAAAGAGTGGTGAACGTAACCTCGCTTTGCTAGAGCATTGTGAAAAAAACAATGGTGTGTAGGCAACATCGTCTTTGAAAATTTAAGTTTCAAAAACGTTGTTTTTTACTTCACAGAAAACATCATTTTTTTCATCACATAAAGTGATCGTGTGTACGCAGCATTAGAGCAGACAGGAAATTCTTTGCATACCAAAGTGCAGAGAGAAAATTCTTTTCATGTCAAAGATCGTGAAACTCTGTATCACGAATTGCAACGGAAAAAGATCGCGATAACGATTCTTGACGATTCATCGTGCAGCTCTAACAGTAAGTGATCGGTACTCATCAGAAATGGAAGGGGCCTGTAAATGACATATTCCCCCGCTCTCCCTTCTGAAATATAAAGGGGGGGGGTTGAAACAGGGGGAAGTAGGTTAATTGGCTCCTGTGTAAATTGGCCGTACTGAGTGTATGAATGTGAGTTAGGGACCCTACATTGTAAGATTCTTGATGGCACGGACTCATGTGAATGTACAATATATATGTAAAGTGCTCTGTAAATGTACGGCTCTATATAAATATACCTGAAATAATCATAAACTGGAGCTCTTGATTTGATTGCTGCACTATGTGATACCTTTTTTTTATACTTTTTTTTTTTTGTTATTTCATATAGAAACCTTTTTCCAATGGAATACTGGTGCTAGAACCAGATCCCTCTTAAACACTGAGCTCTTATAATCTTTCTGCAGCCTTGGAATGTCCCATAACCAGACAGAGTAGTAAAAGATTATTTCTGATTGCCAAATCATTTTGTTTGCATTTAGGTAGTTCTGCTCTTAGATTACCAGTGTACTTTGATATGAATAATCCCTTTCCCCTCATTTGTTATAACCTACCCTTTACAAATCTCCAGTGTCAATACTAGTGTTAACCACAAATCAAACATACATTTGAATTACATAAATGGTAACTGAAGGTGACATGCTGACTTTTCAACTGAAAGCCATTTCTTCTTATCTGATTACAGAAGGAAAGGACATGTTTGCACTATGCTGTAAGAAAAAGGTTCAGTTTTCTGGACTACTTGTTGATTATAATCCTGATGCCCGTTATGCTTATTGGATATGCTATCATGGTGAGTATAGAAAAGGTATTGTTAAAGGTTTGTTTCATATTCAGGCCAATCTCTGCCAAGTGTGGACATCAGGCCATGAGGGGTTTACCTAGAGGCAGAGCCAGGACAAGGGGTGGGAAGGGGGGTGAGCTGCCCTGGGCACTGTGGTATCATGTGAGGTGGAGGGGCACCACAAGGAGGTTGAGGGAAGAGGATTTGTTTTGGGAGGGGTAAAGCTGGGGGCAGCAGGGGATGAGAATTGTTTTAGGAGGGGACATTTGGGGAGGTGTGTTAGGAGTAGTGTTGCTCACGAATATTCGCATTGCGAATATTCGCTACAAATATTGCATATTCGAGTATTCGCGAATAACTCGAATATTCGCTATGGCGAATATTCGTATTTTTTCAATTTTATTTTTAAAACAGATCACATCCTAGTGATCTCCATTGACGTCTAAAAGCATTGCTGGTATGATTAGAGAGAGACCCTGGGCCGAGTAGCTGATGCGATACTTTTATGTTGCCGAAAATTGTGAATTTTCGGCAACATAAAAGAATCGCATCAGCTACTCTGCCCTTCTTTTGCATCAGAGCCAATCAGAATAACTCGAATATTCGGCAAAAGGAATATTGCGCGATATTCCTTTTGCCGAATATTCGAGTTATTCTGATTGGCTCTGATGCAAAAGAAGGGCGGAGAAGATAATCGCACAATATTCCTTTTGCCGAATATTCGAGTTATTCTGATTGGCTCTGATGCAAAAGAAGGGCGCATCAGAGCCAATCAGAATAACTCGAATATTCGGCAAAAGGAATATTGCGCGATTATCTTCTCCGCCCTTCTTTTGCATCAGAGCCAATCAGAATAACTTGAATATTCGGCAAAAGGAATATTGCGCGATATTCCTTTTTGCCGAATATTCAAGTTATTCTGATTAGCATTAGCAAAAAATGTTTTGGATTAAATATCACGAATATTCGATATTAGCGAATATTCGCGAATATTCTTCTATATATTCGCGCAATATCGCGAAATCGAATATGGCGTATTCCGCTCAACACTAGTTAGGAGTAGGTGAATTGAGGGGATTTGTGTTGGGATGGAGATGGGGAAAGAAGATTTGTGCTAGGAGAGGGGATTTTGCTAGAAAATGTTATATGGTAGGGGGAGGGGAAAATATAAAACCTTAATAAAAATTGTCAGGTAAAAAATAAGACGAAACTACTAAATAGTATCTGTGATACGTTTTTTTTTATTTGCATTTTAAGTTCCCTTTTTAGGACAAGATTTCTGGATGTTTCATTCTCGGTCCAAGATGTGGAAGAAAGCTTATCCTGAAAATGTAACTGTTAGTGCAAAAGTATCACAGACAGTACACAATTGTTTTGTTGCAAGTGCATATGACTACAATCCCTTCATTCTGTAACATATGTTTATTAGGAAACACGTTTCTATATTGCTCATGGGATTGGAAGTATGTGGAATAATTGTTAGAAAAATCTTAACCCTATTTGTGGTCTTCCTTCTAAAACCAATGTACACTTTGTCACCAATACAGCGATTACCCTTTTTTAATATGTATGTGTCCTGTTACAGATTTCAAAGAGCAAACAGAATGAGAGACTGATCAGAATTTTACTGTACTCGGGTGTTGATGTCAATGCTGTAGACAACGTAGGTCATAGAAAAATAGATGAGTATTATATTGTCATATTACGTTTACTTCTTTTATATTGTCTCTGTAAGATGAAAAAGAAAGGTGGCCTAACCAAAACCCCAAAGGCAGATTTTTATACAAATATTTCTCATTACGTGCACATGATTATATTAGACATTAGAGACTGCAAAACTAACTCTGTATCTTTCTTCATCGTTCATTTTCAGTAGAAATGGGCTCAGGCAGTGGTGTTGCTAGGGGGTGGCTTTGTAGGGCTATAGACCCGAATCTGGGGCCCAAAGCCCAGACACGGCTGTGGCCTCCCTTCAGCCGGGTAATGAGTGCGGCAGGCAGCATCAGAGAGTGCGCAGGCAGCACGGGAGATCCGGGCGGGTGAGGGCAGAGAGATGAGATTATGTCTTGCCGCCCCCTTGGCATCACTGCTGTTCTGCCCTACTTCCCAGCCACAGGCAGCATTGAGATTGCATCATCTCTCACTGTCCGCCCTCTCTCTTTGGTGACCCTGATGCAAGTAGTGGCTTTTTGGAGACGTTGAGGTAAGAGGAAACTCTCTGGGGACCCATATGGAAGTGGGGGGCTCTCTGGGGACCCTGATGTAAGGGAGGGGGCTTTCTGGGGATCCTGATGTAATGATAATCAGTGTTGTAAGTAACAGAGTTACAAAAAAAGCAGTTACCTAACGCAGCCCCTTTTGAGGGTAACGAGTAATCTACCTGATTACTCTTCCCCTCCGGTAACGCAGTTCCCATTACTTGGGCGCCATTACTGCAATTACATCTACCGCCACTAGATGGCAGCAGAGTAATTGCTTCTGTGGCGCTGTGAACATAAATATGGGTGGAACTCCGCTTTAGAATCATGTGACCGTTGTGATTGCCTGTCACAGCGCTCTGAAAACTCCCAATTGCAAGGAGCCCTGGATACAATGAGCCCCATCCACCTCACACTGACCTATCACCGGGGAACAACTCACATCGATCACACACACTGTGTGCGCAACCTGATCAATGATCCGGAGAACACATGGCGGGAAACAAACGTTCCCTATACAACACAGTGTACACAGCGACATCTAGTGGTCAACATGGTAAGTGCAGGACACCTATACAGACCAATGATCAGCAGGTTATTTTTGGTCAGTGATTTCATCTCTTCATCAGACAACAAAGAAAAATCTGACATCCCCATTCCAGATCCCTTGCATCCAATAAAGCTTATATAAGATAAATAAAATAATAAACAATAAACTATAGAAAATTCTTATAAAGCCTAATATAAGATTTTAAATTACAGACCCTGTAAACGTCAAGGGAATGTATATTATAAACATACATTTTAATCCAGCTTATAATTTGGATGTAATATATAGCAGATGGATAAGGGTTTTAAGTCCTATTAGCTGCACATACATGGTGGGACGGATGCACCTAGGCTGGGATATATATGAGATCACCATTTGTTTCCGGTTTTCTTCTCTCAAGGATCTGGCATTCTTTTGTCTTGGAGTATTAACTCACTGCTCCCTGGCAAGCGCCCGTCATCTGCTTCTCAACAAAGCATTGTAGAATATTAAAAAAAAATTCAGTTACTTTGCTGAGTAACTAATTACTTTTTCAATGTAGTAACTGAGTCACTAACGCAATTACTTTTTCGGAGAAGTAATTTGTAACTGTAACTTATTACTTTTTTAAAGTAAGATGAGCAACACTGATGATAATATATGTTTGTATATATTACACACATGTATATTATATACATGTGTATGCCTGCCCAAAGGTACTTCACTGCTTTGGGCTCTAGCCCCAGATCTTTTGTAGACCTAGCAATGCCCCTGGGCTCAGGCGTGTTCGAACCCACCAGGAAGCAGGCACTGACTGCACACCGCCAATCATAGGCAGCGTGTGTATGTGCAGCTGCTGGTCAGCAAATGCTTCACTGACTATGATTGGTAGCTTACAGAGACAGCTTCCTTTTGGGTTCGATCTGAACATGCCTGAGTAGCATACCAATTCAAACATTTTCATATATTATCCATTCAACAATTTTCACATTAAGGGCTCATTCACACAGGCATCTAAAATGCAGCATGTAGATGCATACGCATACCCTTTCAACTTCAGAATGAGGGACAATTGTTGAGTGGGGGGTGCGGATCAGATCGAAGTTGTTGAGCGGGGGGGTCCGTGGATCGGAGTTGTTGACGGGGGGGATTTGCGGATCGGAGTTGTTGATCGGGGGGGTCCGTGGATCAGAGTTGTTGAGCGGGGGGCGTGGATCAGAATTGTTGAGTGGGCGGGTCCGTGGATCAGAGTAGTTGAGCGGTGGGTTCTGAAGATCACAGTTGTTGAGCCGGGGGGGGGGGTTCCACGGATCAGAGTTCCACGGATTGAGCAGGGGGGTTGCCACGAGTCCCGCAAAATCCAGGACGCTTGGGAGGTATGCTTACAGCATATTGTTTTGTACACCTGTAAACGTATCACTATATGGATCAATGGTGGCATACAAACATCTGCTTCCACAAGCAAAAGTGTGCGCAGAGTTTAGAGGCTTTCAAAAAAGTAAGACACAGCTGTGTTTGGGGCTATACATATCTGCACATTTTACACCAGTACATGTGCAAATGAATGTAAAAGCACAGACACATATACATGTTGTATGCAACTAAATGCCTATAAATTCAAGTCCTTTAAGCTTGTATTTTATGCAGGCTCTTCTGTTAGCTCTGTCAACAAGAACCTGCATTCCATTTAGAAATTACACACATGTGTGAACCTGTGTGAATGAAACCTAAGGAAAAAGGGTTGGACATAGAGCATGGGATATAGAGCAGTGGGATACTTCTTCAATGGCAAACTTTCTCTCCATCACTTTTGCTTTGTTGAATTAACTAATGCCAGGTACACACGGGCTGAACAAAAAAAAAAAACTGACAGATCCATACCTCTCAACTGTCCCTGATTTCGAGGGACTGTTCCTGACTTGGAACAAGTCCGTCTGTCCCTCTGTCCTCCTCATTTGTCCCTCTTTTTGGTTTGATCTATATAGTTGTATATAAAATGCACTATTTATCTTTCAAAAAGTGTTTCACGGAGCTAAATCTTTCATCCAATTTCTAAATTGTTGGGTTTGTAAACTTCAAAAGCCAATATAAAGGAATAGTAGTGGTTTAAAAAAAAAAAAACATTTATGGCTTTAACTAATATTTTTTGGTATAATTCTCCTTAAAGGGGTTTGACAGGGGGTGTGTCCTATGCCAACATGTATTCGCTAGGCGCTCCTCGTTCCCTTCTCAAAAAGTTGGGAGGTATGCACATTGCTGTACTAACTCAAACAATGTTAGTACTGAAATCTCCCCTGCTGAGCTATTGTGTTCTGACAGGGGAGTTGAATTGTTTTGTGATTGTAACGGCTACCCAAGTAGGGAGAGGGTATCAGCCGTTGGAGACGTCCTTTTCCCTGGCAAGTGGCTATGCATGTCAGTCCGGGAAAAAGCTCATCCACGAGACCCTGAGGGAGAGTCAGGTCCAGTTGTAAAACGAACAGAATAAATATCCCATTGCATGCCCTTTCAAGAACGAGACTGGGCTACGTTTTGAAGGGTCAAGTAGACTAGCTTTAATGGTACATCTCTTGGTTTATATCTAGTTACAAGCTTGTGAGTAATCAAGGAACAATGCAACTCTCTGCCCCCTCCCTCCACAGGGGGCCCCAAGGTAGACACCCTGGCACCAGGCCAAAGAAGCCACATTCCTTTATCAATAGAATTCAATCAACCCCCAGAACAATACTCAATCACAGATAATCCCATCAGTAGCTAAACATTTCGGCACCGCACAGCCTGACAAGTTCTTCTGAACATAATTGACATGCTATTTCAATACACCTGACCGGAGACTGCTAATTTGGAATACAATACACCATCTCTTAAGGATAAACACAGGTCTTTCACACACACACACAATAGATCAATTAACCTTTGAGGATAGACAGGTGCATTAGCATACCTAAGGAGAGGTTTTAGGAACCAGGCTGATTCAGTTCCAATGCACATCTAGACAGACAGATGGTATTTACACCTCATAATATCCCAAGGCATCCTGCCATATGTCCTGCTGCATGATTATTATAGATGTACAGGCAGAATACATAGTTCCGTTACAGTGATATTTTAACATACACAAATAACATACACTCTGTATGTGGAACTTTGAGTACACTACTAAAGTCTCAGGCCTGTATCTTTGGAACACAGGTGATCCAACCCCTTTGAGTTCTATGATCTTTACATTTACTCAAGGCATTACAAGCAGGTCCTACACTCCTTGATGGATTTTTACCTGCCTTATATTAGGGCGAATGTAATAATGACTGGCATAGGTGTGCATAGCCTGTTGCATTAGGGTGTGCACCCCAAAGCTCTAACACATATGCGTTTGACATATTTACCGGCATCTTCCCCACTCTCCATCCTGAAACAATGGAAGGAAGGGGGAGCAGGGGAGCACATGGGGGAGCAGGGGAGCACATGGGGGAGCAAGGGAGCACATGGGGGAGCAAGGGAGCACATGGGGGAGCAAGGGAACACATGGGGGAGCAAGGGAACACACGGGGGACCCAGGGAACAGAAGGAAGAGGAACAGGGAAAGGAGGGGTGGCATATATTAGTACCGACCTATATTTCCCTCCTGTGGCAGCTGAATGTTTACAAAAGGTAGAGGTGGAGAAGCCTTCTTTTCAGCTGCTGCAGGAGGAAAATACAGATCGGTTCCACCAAATTCAACCCCTGCCACCTCCCCTGTCCAGGTTCTGAGGGTCGGCAAGGAAGGATTGCAGTTTACCCATCACATGCCCCATTGACAGGATGCCAGCTCCAGGATTAGGCTGTGCCCAGGCACAGCTGGCACACCCCTTGCGCACGCCTATGATGATTGAGAAGTTTGGGCAGAAAGAGACTGGGAAATTTTCCAATGGATTCTCCAAGAAATGCAAGAAGCCAGGTGGTGATTCAGCCCACTAGACGCAACTCTTTGGCGGACACCATAGGTTAATTTTCTGAAATACCAGTCCTCTGTCTTTCTGATCTTGTTTAGAGACTATCGTACTCCATTGTCTAACACACTAGAAAAGAGCCTCTAGCCCAGCCATTCTCAACTAGAATCCTTCCAGAGGTGGCTAGGGGTTCATTGAGCTGTGGCTGATTTGCCTCCTGTTTGATGGTGCCTACATAGTTCTGAGCCAATTTCACTTGGAGGAGCCAGTGGTATTACACCAATGATCTTCATAGTTCTCTGTAAGGAGGGCATTCTTACCACTACTGTAAAAAAAAAGGCACTATTCTTACTGACCACCAAAGTAAGGGGCATTGTTCCCACTGACCCCCCTGAATGAATGTGTTTTATCAGGAGTTCCCCGAGACCTGAAAATTATTTTTAGGGTTCCCCAGCGGTAAAAAGGTTAAGAAAGGCTGCTCTAGCCTAATGTAGCATCAGCTCACATGTGCCTCAGCTGGCTAATAGTGATTTATTGGTAGTAGTGATTTCATGCGCTGACAAGAACACATTAAGCAGCTGTATGCAGTTCAATTCCATTGTGTATTAAGTGCATTAGATGGGATATTGGTCTAATACCTAAATGCAATGTCCACGGAGCAGCGATTGCCAGACTATTTAAAAATTCACTCATCAAAACAAAAAAAATAAAACCTCAGCTTATGTTATATGTAACTTCTTTACACTATAAATTGCTGCACATCTTTCTACTACCATCCTTTTATATTACCGTATTTATAGGGGTATTGCGCGCTCCGGCGTATAGCGCGCACCCCTAAAGTGGACCCGCATTCCTGTAAAAAAAAAGATTTTTAGTACTTACAGTTTTGGTGTCATGCGTGGCGTCCATCGGTGGCCTCATCGGGTCCAGCGTCCGTCTGCGGCTTCGGTGGTGTCCTCCTCGTCGGGTCCAGCGTCCGTCTGCGGCTTCGGTGGTGTCCTCGTCGGGTCCAGCGTCCGTCTGCGGCTTCGGTGGTGTCCTCCTCGTCAGGTCCAGGGTCCTTCTGCGGTGTCCTCCCCGCTCGATCCCCGCTTCCCGCGCTGAATTTGAATTCTGCGCGGCATATACCGAGCGCAGTACACCGTGTATAGTCGGGCAGGCCGCTCCCCGGGGTCCGTCCTGTGCGTCCTGTACGTCCAGGACGTGACTGCAAGAGAAGCCGAGCCTGCCCGACTATACACGAGTGTACTGCGCTCGGTATATGCCAGCGCAGTAATTCAAACTCGGCGCGGTATCGGCGTATATCGTGCACCCACGATTTTGCCCTGAATTTCAGGGCAAAAAAGTGCGCGGTATATGCCGATAAATACGGTATTTCAAAACAGCTGGTATGTTTTATTGTACATGTTTTAATGTTGTGGTGTGTGTGTGAAAAACCATAGGCTCATTTCACAAAGCTTTAACAAAAGGAAAAGGCTTTCTAATTTAAGCCCTGCCCAGATGAATTTCAGGATTTTTTCGTCGGATATCCGATGAAACTGACTTTCATCAGTCTTGCCTACAAACCATCGGTTAAAAATCCGATCGTGTCCAATGCAGTGATGTAAAACACTACGACGTGCTGAGAAAAATTAGGTTCAATGCTTCTGAGCATGGGTCGACTTGATTCTGAGCATGCGTGGATTTTTGACCGATGGATTTCCCTACAGACGATCGTTTTTTTTTTCTATCGTTTTTTTTACCATAAGAAAAATTTAAAATGGGTTCTATTTTTTTTCACCGATGGATAAAAAACGGATGGGGCCCCCATACAATCAGTTAGTCCGATGAAAACGGTCTGTGTTCATCAGACAAACCGATTGTGTGTACAGGGCTTTAGCCAACTGACTGTTGTTTTCAAATCTCAAAGCATTGTGAATTGACCTACATGTATGTTTACCATCAAGGGGCTTCTTAACACCAGATTGCATGGTTACAAGCTGCAGGCTGGTATCCATTGTATAGGGGTAGTGAAAGGTGGTGAGATGCGCCGATTACAGCGGCATTGCACTGCTTAATTTTTTTTAACCATTTGACCCTTGGAAGATTTACCCCCCTTCCTGACTATACCATTTTTTGCGATACGGTACTGCGTTATTTTAACTGACAATTGTGCCGTCGAGCCACTGTTTCCCCAAGCAAATTTGATGTCACTTATTTTCGCACAAATAGAGCTTCCTTTTGGTGGTATTTGATCACCTATATTTTTTATTTTTCTATAAACAAAAAAGAGCGACAATTTAAAAAAAATTGTTTTGCTTTCTGCTACAAAACGCAAAAAAAATTTTAAAATTAATTTCTTAATAAATTTCGGCCAATATGTATTCTGCTACATATGTTTGGTAAAAAAATTATAATCCAATAAGCATATATTGATTGGTTTGCGCAACATTTTTATAGCACTACAAACTATGGGATATTTTTATTTATTACATTTTTATATAAAAAAAAAATTCTACTAGTAATAGTGGCAATCAGTAACTTCTAGTGGGACTGCGATATTGCGGTGTACATTTGGACACTGACACTTTTGAAACTTTTTTGGGGTTACAGTGATCAGTGCTAAAAATATGCACTGCCACTGTAGTAATGACACTGGCTGTGAAGGGGTTAAACATCAGGGATGATCAAAGGGTTAACCATGTGCCTAGCCAGTGTTTTTTGTGAACTGTGGGAGGTGCTTTTATTAGGGGAAGACATGGATCCTAGTCCCTTCTTTGCCAAAACACAGTATCCGTGCCTTCCCTCCTGTCAGAACAGAGATCTTCCTTGTTCTTCTCCACCATTCTGCCTCTCTCTCTGGCTAATAATCAGTGTGTGAAAGCGGACATAAAGTTTGCCATACCCGCTGAGCATCTCCTGCTGTGTGTAAAGCACACCCCCTACCCAGAAGTGTTGGGTCACATGTACAGGGCCGCCATCAGGGGGGTACAGGCAGTACACCTGTAAGGGGCCCGGAGGTCCACAGGGGCCCGGAGGCCACCAGGGCCCCAGATGGCAACCCCCTCCTTTTTTTTCCTTTTTTTTTTTTTTTTAATATATTTTTATTTTATTTTTTATTAAGGGGCCAATTTGTTTTCTTTTATTTTTTTTAGAGGTCCGGAGGTCCACAGGGGCCCGGAGGCCCCCAGGGCCCCGGATGGCAACCCCCCTTTATTTATTTATTTTTTATATAAAAAAAAACATTTTTTATATATATATATATATATAATATATATATATATATATATATATATATATATAATATATATATAATATATATATATATTTATTTTTATTAAAGGGACATTTTTTTAGGGGTCTGGAGGTCCGCAGGGGCCCGGAGATCCCCAAGGCCCTAGATGACAACCCCCCCCCCCCCCCCCACTTTTTTTTAAAAAAATATTTTTTATATATTTTTTTTATTTTTATATTATACATATATAATATATATATATATATATATATATATATATATATATATATATATATATATTATATATATAATAATTTAAAGGGCCCAGAGGTCCCCAGGGCCCCCGGATGACAAACCCTCCTTTTTTTTCAATAAAAATGTTTTACTTTTTTTATATATAGATATATTTGTATTAAAGGGCTCAGAGGTCCCCAGAGCCCCATGTGTCAAACCCCCTTTTTTTTTATAAATGGTTTTTTTTTATTTTTGTTTATATTTTTTTTATTAAAGGGCCCTGGAAGGCAACCCCCTTTTTTTTGTTTTTTTAATAAATGTTTATTTCTTATATATATATATATATATATATATATATATTATATATATATATATATATATAATATTATTTCTTTTGTATTAAAGGGCCCAGAGGTTTCTTTTTATTAAAGGGCCCAGAGGTCCTAGATGGAAAGCCCCCTTTTTTGTAATTTCCTTTTATAAAAAAAAAAAAATGAGGCCTCAAATGACAACCACCCTTTAAAAAAAAATAAAAAAAAAAAAAAAATATATATATATATATATATATATATATATATATATATATATTTTTCTTTTGTAAAGAGCCCCCCGCTTCTCAATTCACGGCAGCACCCCCCCCCCCCCCCGGCTTCTCTGCTGCCCTGGGGGATAAATGTGACCTGCTAGCAGCTGAAAACTTCTGCAAAAATGACGGTAAAGTGCCGCTACAAATAGCGGTGCTGCTTTACCGCCCACACCTCAGTGTGAATGCACCCTAAAAGTCTTTACTTTAAAGACTGTAAACCGTCTTTATTGGTCTCTTAAAGCAGGCAACCGTAAATGGTTTTCTTCATCAAAAATAAAGTAAACAGTTCATAGTCCTCGTGTCAAGAAAAACATTCAACAGGCTCCCTCGCCCAACTCTCGGCCCCACATTGGGTTTCGGGATTCCACTTGCCTCAGGGTGCTGCAAAGGCTGCAGGGAATTCAGCAACAAAAGTTCCCAGAGAGTTTACACTCACTCACAGCTTTTGAACCACTCCACTTGGACTCACTGACACGTTTGCTGATTCCATCCTGCTGCTTTTCAAGACTCCCCTGTCTGTGGCTTAACCCCTTTGGGACCAGAGGCCACGTAACCAGGGTTTGGAGGTTCTTCCCACTCTTCTAACCTCTGAAATTTTAGTCCCCAGTAGGGACTTTTCAATCCAGCGAGTACTGAAAGTCAGTCCTCTCTTGTCAGACGTCCCTGGAACCCTCGACCTGCATACATGAAAACCCCTAAGTAGGGTGACCACGTGTCTCGGATTTCCCGCATTTTGCAGGTCTGTCCCGGGCACCTTGATTCCAGGACAATACAGTGTCCCAGAAGTCTGCCACATCACTGCTTTACTCACTAACAGTACTTACCCTGGCCGGGAATGACTAGAGGAGCAAAATCCCTGCCCCCAGCTGCTCGATTGGAGAAATAAATCCCGCCTCTTAAATCCATTCTTGTGTCTTGTGTCCATTCACTGTCACATTCACTTGGGAAGGGGGGTGGGAGGTGTCCCTGAACGGTAGTTTGAAAATGTGGTCACCCTACCCCTAAGTACTCAATGTCTTCAAAAATGTCCCCCTGCAACTTAAATACTGGGGAATATACTTGCCATACAGGACACATTATCTGTGTCCTGTACAATATACTAAACTTCACATTTAAAGCTGAAGCAAAAAAATAAAATAAAAATAAAATGAAACCTGTGACAACAAATGAATCATTTTCAAATAAGAATTAAAAACATGATGGCTGCACTGTAATTTATTGTTGTATACTGGATGTTTTATGGCACTTTTGTATTGTTATAAATGTATTACCTTCTATGTAAAGTCTATAGAATGAGATGTTGCCCTATTAGGCTGGTCAGATCTTTAATCACAGATGCCTTTCTATTTTTCTGTAGAATGGAAACACTGCCCTTCACTATGCCTGCAAAATGAAGACCCAAGCCACAATCCCAATACTGCTTGAAGCTAATGCTAATCCCTACATTAAAAATAAGGTGAGTATCACTAAAGAGCTGGTTGCTTTAGTGCTGGCTTCATATTTTAAGTCTCTAAATAGCAACCTATTCAATCTCTTTTTTTCCTCTCAAGACCTCCTGCTCTCTAGCTCCCTCGTCACCTCCTCCTTTGCTCACATCCAGAACTTCTCCAGAGCCTCTCCAATCCTATGGAACGCCTTACCCCAATCTGTTCGATTTAATCTCCTACTCTATTAGCTTTTAGTCAATCCCTGAAAACACTTCTCTTCAGAGAATCCTATCCTACCCACACCTAACAACTGTATTTTAATTTTCTCCATCAGTTCATCCCCCACAGCTATTGCCTTTTGTTCCACTTGACCCTCCCGTCTAGATTGTAAGCTCTGACGAGCAGGACCCTCTGATTCCTCTTGTATTGTAACTGTACTGTCTTGCCCCAATGTTGTAAAGCGATGCGTAAACTGTTGGCGCTATATAAATCCTGCATAATAATAATAAAAGAAGAAATGCATACATAAGTAACTTTGGTAATTGTACAGATTATCACCAGCAGATTGGCCATTATTCTGACTGTCCCCCACCTTAAAATTTGTAGTGAAATGATTAAATATGCTGGTAACATCTAAAGACTATATCAGTATATATTATACTATACTTGTACTCTTTATTTGGTATTTTTAAAACTAGAACTTGCCTGAAAATGTCTGTTAAGTATAAGCCCCCACCCCCATACAAAAACATGAAGTGACCCCTAAAAGAAAAAAGCGGCAGTGTATGGTCGCAGAAGCTGGGATCTAAGATAAGTACTTGTTTTCATTTAAAGTTCCACTAAACAATATCCTTATTCTCCAAAAAATAATCCATACACATCTGCTATTTAATGGGGAAGAGTTTTTCTTCCCCTATCTGAATTCCTGATTTTGGAGAAGAACTATAGAAGTACTGTTTGAGTTAAGAATACTTGAACTGATTTTTTTTTTTTTAACCAGCGTTTAGTGTAAATTTCTATTTTTTTTTCTAATGAATGAATGAATGAAAACTTATATAGCGCAGCACATGCAAAGTAAATCGCCTCTGGGCGCTTGTTGTTCCTGTCTCCTTTGAGATCAAAAGAGATGAGTCTTAATCTTTCTCCTGAAGACTAAGTAGTTCTCCTCCAGCCGAATGCTGGCTGGTAAGGCGTTCCATAGTCTGGGACCTTGGACAGCGAATCTCCTGTCTCCTTTGGACTTGTATCTGGCTTTCGGTATCTGCAGCCGATTTTGATTGGTGGATCGTAGAATACGATTGGGATTGTGAATTTTTAATTTTTCGCATAGATAATGGGGAGCATTCCCATGGATACATCTATGCGTTAGACAGAGAGCTTTAAAGGTGATTCTGTCTTTAACTGGTAGCCAGTGAAGGGATCTCAGTGAAGGTGAGATTGATTCCCAGGGTTTTTTCCCGGTCACAAGTCTGGCGGCCGTATTTTGAACGACTTGAAGACGAGCGATTTGGTACTTGGGGAGTCCGAGGTAAAGGGCATTTGCATAGTCCAGTCTGGAGTTTACAATCGCTCCCACCACGACCGCTAAGTCTTTCTTGGGAATAAAAGGAATGAGTCTGCGTAGTAGGCGCAGCAGATGGTGAGATCCGCTGACTACTGACCCTATTTGTGCGTTCATTGTCATGTCGGAGTCAAAGATGACCCCAAGACTTTTGACTTTGGCGCTAGGGGAGACGATTTTGGCCAGAATGGGCGGGGGGATCCAGGTTGTTGCCGATTGATTCCTACGCTTGGCGTGAAACAGAAGAAGTTCTGTTTTCGCTCCGTTGAGTTTGAGATAACTCTTTGTCATCCAGTCCTCTATCAAAGAGAGGCATGTCTCTATATTGAGGTGGTGATCCTTTTTATTGCAAATGCGGAAGTACAGTTGCGTGTCGTCTGCATATGAGTGATATAGCAGTTTTTGGCTGCTGATGATTTCGAAAAGAGGACGCACATAGATGTTGAATAACATCGGCGACAGGGGAGATCCTTGAGGGACCCCGCATGATAATGTGCGTTGTTCAGAAGTGAAGGGTCCTAGCCTCACTATTTGCGATCGGTTTTCCAAAAAAGAGGAGAACCAGGATAGATCGCTTTCTGCGACCTTGGCTATTTTAGCCAGCCGAGTCAATAACAGCTTGTGATCTACTGTATCAAAGGCTGCGCTTAGGTCCAGCAGAACCAGAAGAGAAGATTCTCCTTCGTCTGCGGCCTTGAACGTCGTCCCATATCTTAAGCAATGCTTTTTCCGTCCCGTGTCCGGGACGGAATCCTGATTGAAATGGGTCGAGTAAGTTGTGGGTATCTAGATGCTGTTGCAGCTGCTGTACCGCTGCTTTCTCCATTACCTTGGAGAGAACATTTAGGCCTGTTATGGGGCGCCAATTGAGTGGATCCTTCGGATCCAGGGTGGCTTTCTTCAAGATGGGTTGAATAAAGCCCTCCTTCAGCTGGGAGGGCATTATGCCCTCCCTGAAGGATTGGTTGATAAGCTGCGTGACAGGAGGTGCCAGGATGTCGGCGCATTCCTTCAGCAGTTTGGTGGGGATAATATCATTTGGCGCAGTGCTGTTGCGCAGAGTGCCGATGATATTTTTTGTGGTCTGAATGGAGATGGGTTCCAGCGTGAACTCACCTAACTGTGGTGAATTGCTGCCGGTGCTGTGTAAATAACTACGGGGGGGCTGGGAGAGAAATTGTTTTGCTGAATGCTTTGCCGGATAGCCTCAATTTTGTTAATGAAGCAATCCGATAATTCATCGCAAAATTCTTGTGTGTCCAAATTGGGGGGTTCAAGACATCCTGGATTCATGGTCTGGGTGACCATTTTGAAGAGTTCGCGGGGGCGGTTTAGGGCACCGTTGATAGCCTTTAGAAAAATAGTTTTTCTTGGCTTCGGAGATTTGCTCGTAGTAATTTCTGGTTATTGCCTTGTAGATCGAGAGGTTCTCATCTGAAGAGCTTCTTTTCCAGGCTGCTTCTGCCCTTCTGCGCTCTTGCTTCAGTAACGCCAGCTGGTTGTTGAACCAGCTGGAGTTATTTTTCCTGATCTGGGTCTTTCGTTTCGGCGCCATCAAGTCAGCTGACTGCAATAGTGCTGTGTTTATGGCCTCCAGTGTTTCTTCCGCTGTTAGGTGCGGCTGAATTGTGTTTATTTTTTCCCCTAACGTGGCTTTGAAGAGTTCCGAGTGGAGCTTCTTCTGACATCTGGTCCAGTGTGTTGTCACTGGATTTGATGTTTTTGTTAAGGGGGGGAATTCGGAAATAATGAATTTAA
Organism: Rana kukunoris; assembly: GCA_029574335.1. NCBI lineage: Eukaryota > Metazoa > Chordata > Amphibia > Anura > Ranidae > Rana > Rana kukunoris. The sequence continues at coordinate 88,523,407 of CM056056.1, read as the reverse complement.
TTTGCATGGTGATCTGTCCATGGCAATGGTTCATTTTCCAAGATTTTTATTTCCAGATCTTGTCTGAAAATAAGATCGAGCGTGTGACCTGAAGCATGTGTGGGCCCACCTACTAGTTGCTGAAGCCCTAATCCTTCCAGGTGGTCGATACAGGCATCGGCAACGGGGTCTTGTGCGGAGTTGGCCCAGAGATTGAAGTCCCCTAGCAGCAAAACATGTTTGCTGTTGAGGGTGTAAGTGGAGACAAACTCCGTTAATGATGATAGCAGCTGCGATTTTGGGCCGGGTGGCCTATAGCAGAGAAGAATGTGGACGGTCTACTTGGAATTTGTTTGCAATTGCAGAGTAAGGGTTTCCATGAATGGAAGAGGGTTTTGAAGGGCTGGTTTAGTGATCGCAAGGTGCGTCTTGTGGATCACCGCCAGTCCTCCTCCTCTTTGCCCTATTCTGTTTTCCGTTATGATACGGTAGTTTTCTGGCACCAATTCTCCTAGAATGGTGTTACAGTCGGCTGTAAGCCAGCTCTCTGTAATAAAGAGGCAATCTAGATCGCATTGTAAAATGAGGTCCCGGATTTCCAGTCGGTGTTTTACTGCCGATCTTGTATTGATCAAAGCACAAGATATATGCTTAGGCTGGGGTGAATGGCTGAAATACCTGACGGTCGGTCGTTGATCGACTCTCCATATTCGCTCAATTTTTAGGGCTTTTTTGGTGATGGCTGGTAGTATTGCGGCGGATTGCCTCAAACTCCAAATGGTTTCTGCAGAATATTGCTGATATGCCATGGTCGCCAAACACAGGGAGGGGGGAGGGTTGGGAGTTTCAGGGGCGATGGGGAGAGGAATTGGCTAACTCCTCTCTCCTAGCTTGGTCCAGAGGAAGGCAAAAAAAACCCTAGCGGTGCTGGGCCAATGTGCTCCGGTGGGGTAAAAAAATTCCTTCCTGACCCCTGTGAAAGGCGATCGGATGAGCCCTGGATCAAGCTTCTGTTGTGTTGATATGAGAAGTGGCTGGGGGTGAGGGGTGTGCTTATTGCTAGTATAGCAGGAGAGCTGCCTGATCAGGCAGCAGGATGCAGCCTGGAGCTGACAGCTCGGTGGATGGAGATACTATGGGGCACAAAAGGTAAGCCAGGGAAGAGTGGCTGTCCTATTAGGGAAAGGGGGGATTCCTGGAAGATTTGGGGGGGATTACAGGGAGTGGGGGGCGCCGCGCCGGTAGGCCCCGGGTGAAGCCGCGGTCTTTCCTAGATCGCGGCCCCGTGAATCAGTGCAGGGCGGCACGGGTGTCCGGAAAAAAAATGCCCTAGGATGGCGGAATTGTGGCTGGAGGGTAGTAGGAGGGTGTCTCAGCTGGCGATGGCGGTATGGGGGCATAGGGGGTGGAGTATAGGAGCGAGGATGTGGGGAGCGCCGCAGCGGTAGGCCACGGGTGAAGCCGCGGTCTTTCCTAGATCGCGGCCCCCGATTCAATGCAGGCTGGCGCGGGTGTGTGAAAAAAAAGTCGCCCTAGAAAGGTAAAGTTGGCGATGGTGGTATGGGGGCACAGGGGATGGAGGATAGGGGAAAGCCGAGGAGGCATGGGATGTTTGCTGCGGCTGTCCTGACAAGGACGGCCGTCAGCGATTTCTTACCTGGAACAAGGCAAGGGATTGAGGAAGGCCGGAGGGCCAGGGAGCTGATCCGCTGTGGTTCTGAGTGAAGGAGGGAAGCTGGAGGAGAAAGGCCAGGTTGGGGACGAGCAGTGCTGGGGCTGGAGCTGGAGCTAGCAGAGAGAGGCTGGGGAAAACCTAGCCTGCCTGTCTACCTCCTACACCTGCCTGGAGCTATGACACACCCGTTCCTACTCTAGGAGACGAGCGTCGTTGTGAGCTCCTGCTGCTAATCCGTCTGCCTCAACTGACTGACTCTAGATTTCACTTTGTGTTTTTGCATCTGGCATTGGGTGACTTGTAAAAAGCAGAATCTTGTACTTTCATGCATGGTCCTCTTTAAGTTTTTGATAGTATAGTAGAACCTTGGTTTACGAGTAACGCAGTTAACAAGCGTTTTGAAAGACGAGCAACATTTTAAAAAAAGCTTTATTTGGTTTAGCGCAGAGGTGCTGAGGGCACCGGTGACACTCAGAACGGTTCGAAGCCGCTCTGAAATACTCTGAAATACTCAATTCCTGAGCGTTTAAGGCCGCGTACACACGATCAAATCTATCTGCTGGAAACGGTCTGACAGACCGTCTCAGCAGACAGATTTGATCGTGTGTACGGGCGAGCAGACGGATTTGTCCAGCAGACAGATTTTAAAGCCTGCTTTAAAATCTGTCTGCTGGGAACCTGTCGGACCGATATGTCTGCTGGTTAGTATGCTAACCAGCAGACATATCTGCCCGCACATGCGTCAAATAGATTTGACGCATGCGCTGAAGTGTTTTACTTCCTGGTGCGGTGACATGGCGGCGTCCACGTCACCGCCACGTCACCGCGCTGTCTGCGGGCGTGGATTTTGGTTTGATCGTGTGTACAGCGATCAAACCAAAACAGCCAGCAGACAAATCTGATCAAATCGGTCTGTCCGACCGATTTGAGCAGATTTATTTGGTTGTGTGTACGCAGCCTCAGAGATCAGCCAAGCTGTCCACGAGTATTTCCACATGCTGACTTCCTTCATCCAGTCGTGGAAGCAAAATACCAATTTTTTTTATTTTCCTTTGAAGTAATAAATAGGGTATTCTTTGCAAAGTGAAATTTCACCACATTCATTAAGTTTCCTTACAAAGTGAGTAGCTTATTGGCCTACATGGATAAATCCTTCTCATTGCATTGTAGGTAATATTAAAAAATATACTTGTATTTTTTTTTTTCTTTAACAGGAAGGTGAAAGTTCATTCGACATTGCAGAGAGATTAAAGTTTACAAAAATTCTGGAGTTAATGAAAAAGTCTTCATAGCTTTAATAGGGACGTGTCTTCCTATCTGGTAAGAACACAGATCACACTACCTACCTGTGGAATACAGACAGGCAATGCAGAAGTGTGGATAATAAGCGCACTGGATATGTAACTGTATTAAAAGCAATACACAAGTGTGTGTGTTTTTTTTTTTTTTTTGTAATGGTAGTTGCCAAATGGTTACTTTTATTTACTATGTAATATCTTATTGCTATAATGAAGCAGAAGTGATGTGCCATGAAGTTCTTTCTTGTGTGTTCCAAGGCTTGAGTCATTCTTATTAGGGTTCGGACATTACACTTGGCATGAAATAAACTATATATACAGGTTTACATTTATACTAGTAGTTCCACAACCTTTGGCATCTTAATACAGGTGTTGTTCTGTGCTTTTATTTGACCTTCCACAGAGTATACCATAGTGGTATAAAACCAAGCCAATCAGAAGCCTCTAGTGAGTGATCATATATTGCTGCTATTCCATGGCACAGGAAGCATGCTCTCTTCTAGTAGCCATGCATTTCTCTTATTTTATGATGGTGGATTTGTTTATAACAGCAGAGAAAATAAATGATAAATAAATTATAGCTCAAGACATTGTAGAATATAGCCCGGATTCACATACTTGGGCGCATCTTTATGCGGGCATAGCGTATCTACTTTACACTACGCCGGCGCAACGTTGAGAGGCAAGCATGAAATTCACAAAGCCAATGCTTCCAACGATGCGCCGGCATAGCGTATAGTCGTCGGCGTAAGCCGACGTAAGTCAAAGTAGGTGGAAGTGGGCTGGAAGTGGGCGTGATACATTTAAATGAAGCGTCACCCCATGCAAATGATGGCCTGAGCTTCAAACAAGTACTAAAAACGAACTGCGCATGCATCGTATCTTGGACACATCCCAGTGTGCATGCTCACAGTCACGTTGAAATTATTGCCTACGACGTGAACGTAACCTACACCCAGCCCTATTCACGTACTACGTAAACGGCGTACACAACGTAAAATTTGACGGCGTCCGTTCTCTGGTCCATACCTTTGCATGAGTTGCGCCTCCTATATGAGGAATAACTTTACGCCGGACGTAACCCTTACGCAAATCGCTTAAAACATGTGCCGGGCGCAAGTACGTTTGTGAATCGGCGTATCTTACTCATTTGCATATTTAAAATGGGAACGCCAGATGCGTCCAGTGTAACTATGCACCCATGATACACCGGCGTAGGCAAGTTTCGTCGGGCGGTTGAAGCCTTATTTTTCGACGTATCTAGCTTGAGGAATCGGCGCATAAATACGATGGCGCACATTTGTACTTACGACGGCGTATCTCGAGATACGTCGGCGTAAGTGCTATGTGAATCCGGGCCTATGTGTTTGGATAATACCATATAGTTAGAAACTGGTTTAAAGTAAAATATTGTGTCTGTCATTGCTGTCCCCTTCTATAAAAGCTAGTTGCTTGGCTGGATTTGAATATTTTGAGTCACTGGCCCAGGACAAGCATGAAGCGAGAAAAGTATGTATATCTCATCCATAATAACAAAGGGTATACAGCACCCAAAACCTTATTAATCTGTCCCCTAAATAAATACAAAACGATTGAACTGCTATAGAATGATACATACCTGTAAGTGAACAAACTTTAAATATATATATAAAAATACCTCTAATTTCTTTAGTTTTAATGCAATAGCATCCCCACATATGGGACAATGATGTTGTCATACCTTAGTATAATAAATGTAATTCATAAATCAACAGTTGTTCATATCTCTAGGGGGTAGGGATAACAAGTCATACTTGTATGCATTAAGTGGCAGTTTTTTGTATAGTGATAAAAAGGGCAGAGGATAGGGTTTTATGTCAGTAGGAATACAGCACAAGTATGACATTTGCCCAACATTAAAGTTATTTTAAGGCCTTGTACACACAGACAATCTCGTTGGGAAAAAAAACGTTTTTCCCAACGAGATTCTTGGCGAGTGTACACACTGACCTTTTCAACGTGGTCACGTCATTGCATACGACAAGTATCTGCTTGTCACATTCGATGCTGTCGCCGCCATCTTGCTTCACCCTAACTATGCCGTGGAAGCCACCCCGAATGTGTCAGTCATTTATAAGCACTGAACAAGTGTGAAACGCGTCGGCTGTTCCTACGATTTATTTGCTGTGACCTTGTGGTGAATTTTTCTGTTTTATCAATAAAGACGACCTAAGTGTCTTTTGGAGTGCGGATGTCCATCCTCTTGCTACCTTCCATAAGTATACACACTCTCGGGTTTCCCGTCGGGAAACAGGCCGACAAGAATCTCAGCGAGAAAATAGAGCGTAGGTTCTCTATTTTTCTTTTTGAGATTCTGCCCAGATTTCCTGACGAGAAACCTGAAAGCCTCGTACACACGAACAGGTTTTCTTGGCAAGAAAGCTCTGCCAGCCGTTTTCTTGCTGGTTCTTGCCGAGAAAACGGGTCGTGTGTACGAGGCCCGAGGGTCTATCTTTACTATGGCAGTGGAGCGCTGTCACAGAACTGTGCAGTGTCATTGAAAAGGAAGGAAGTGTCCTAGGCCCACTCAGTCATAAATTCCCATACTGAAAGTCTGGGTCTGAGACCAGGAAAAGCTATGTAGAACCTCCAAATGTGTATATTGTTCAATGGCTTAGCAAACTTGTGCAAAAGTATTTAATAAGGAAATACAAAGATTAATGATGATATACAGAGTACAGTAATCCATAACAACCAATCAAAAGAGGAAAAACAGAAAAATTATTACAAAAACATTGTTACGATTAACTGTAATTTTACTTTGCTTTTTGTTTTAGTCAATAAGGCTGGTGGTGAGTGAAGTAGTACAAGGCCATCCGTGGACCATTAAATATATCAAAAATGGGCAGAACTATGCCGTTCATGAGACTCAGTCAGATGCCTGCTTCCATTTTCCAATTTGGTGGATAGAAATAATATATAGAACCTCACTAACTGCCGTGGACAGCGTGTATGCCTTATGTTTCAAATGATTTTGTACATGAAGTAGCTAGAAGGAACTGCAACAAGACAAGCACTGGATATACATGAATGTAAATACTTGTTTTGAGCTCTTGAGGTCCTATTTATTCTGCTACTGCTTTCAACATTACATTTATTTTACATTTTATATCAGTGAATTGTATTATTTATAATGTGGCAGTTTAAGGTTTTTCAACATTTTTGTGTAAAATTGTTAATAAATATTTTTGGAAAAGAAGCACATTGTTGTGTATTTATATATTTCTACCCTTGAATGCCAAACTGAATCCTACTTACAATATGTTCTCACATGGCTTTCTGGCTTTTATGCTTACTTCCCCCGTTTTTCATTTTATAAATCTTCTCTCAATTCACAGGGGTCGATTCACTAAGGCAAATATTCTGTTCTCTTTGCAAGAAAATAACACCATTCTTGCTTGTACATGATTGGATGATGGAAGTCAGTAGAGCGTCACCTTATTCAGGGAAAATTCTCTAGCAAAGTGAACAGCCTATTCGTCGTTCTAAAATCAGCCCATTGTGTGTGTAAATTAATACCATGCATATCTCATTTGTTACGGAGTTCAGAAAATGCCACCGGGTGTAGTTTGGGAGTACTTTTTGTATATTTTGGAGTTTTATGTATTAAATAGTTAACCAACATCAAGAAATAATAATGGGCCACACAGTCTGAAAATGGGTAAACTCCTGCCCTCTCCCATAGATTTTCTATTAAGTCTAGCTTTTTGGCATGTTTTCTGAAAGCACACAAAGTCCTGCGTGTCAAAAACATAGTTCAACTCCATCACAGTAAAAGAAGACTAAAAAAGTAAAGTAAAATGAACAGAGATTTCAACCATTCCTTACTGTATTCAAAACTAAAATAAAAGTTTGAGCTATTTTAACCGCTTAACCCTTAAAATTGGCAGAAGGGCACGGCTGGGCACAAGCATGTACCTGTACGTCTCCTTTAAGAGCCTTGCTGTGGGTCCTGTGCTCTGTGAACATGCTCGCGGGACCCACGGACCTGATCGCCACTGGTGTCCCGCGATTGGGTCACAGAGCTGAAGAACGGGGAGAGGTGAGTGTAAACAAACATTTCCCCGTTCTTCCTAGTGTGAATGCCACTGATCGTCTGAACGACGATCAATGATGTCACACACCAAGCCACGCCCCCCACACAGTAGTAATCCCTCCCTAGGAAACACTTAACCTCTTCAGTTCCCCCTACAGGTTAACCCCTTCACTGCCAGTGGCATTTTCACAGTAATCAGTGCATGTTTATAGCACTTTTCGCTGTACAAATGACAATGGCCCCAAAATAGTGTCAAAAGTGTCCGATGTGTCCGCCATAATGTCGCAGTCACGATAAAAATCGCTGATCGTCGCCATAATTAGTAAAAATAATCCCCTATTTTATACACACTATGGGCCAGATTCACGTACATTGGAACATATATTGACCGGCGTAGCACACCTCCTTTACGTTAGACCGGCGCAATGTAGAGGCGCAATGTAGAGGCGCAATCACCGTATCCTCGTAGTATTTGCGCCGGTGTAATGTAAATTCCGAGGCGTAAGGCGGAGTAATTAAAATTGGGAAGGACGACGTGGGCGTGTTTCATAGAAATGAGCCGTGACCCCATGCAAATGAAGGGCCGGCCGCATCGCGCATGCGCACATGAAGCAGACCACGGTCAGCACCTCTCTGCGCATGCTCACAACTCGGGAACTGCGCAATCAGTGAAATTGGAAGTGGACCGGGGGTTAGTGAACTACGCAGAGAGTTTAAATAGACAGACACAAATGCCCTTCCTTTGCAAAAGTACATCCCTTTGTATCCCTTCCTATACAGCAAGGTGCTTTTGTTCTGTTGTGTGTTCGCGTTTGTTGCGTTGTGACTTGTCTTTGTGATATTTGTTGACTGTTTGAGCTAGTGTTTTGTCGAATATATTTAATAGTGTCTTTTGGTGACTGGTTGTGAGACTTTTTGGTTGATAGATTTTGTTTGTTTGTTTTGTTGCTTGATTTTTCCAGCTTGCTTTTGTGAGTGATTTTTGGTGATTGTTTGGGAGAGAGTTGTTGTATGAATATGACTGAGAGGAAGCGCAAGAGCAATTTTACTTTGGGGGAGAAACAAATTATTGCCCGGGCCCTTACCCAATATGGGCGTTTCCTGCACGGCCCAGAGAGTGCCAACACCCCCCCCCCCCCGGCCAGGAAGAAGGAGATTTTGCAGAACATTACCGACCAGGTAAATTCATTGGGGGGGGGGGGAGACCCGGACACGCGAGGGGATCGTCAAGAAGATCAATGATCTCCGGCGTCTGGTCTGAAAGAAGCTGGCCAAAATGGCAGCCCATGCCAGGGGCACTAGAGAGGGCCCACCATGGCCTGTTAGGCTGACAGCGGAGGAGCGTGTGGTGGCCCAGACCTTTAATAGGCAACAAGTGGAGGGCCTGCCTGGCTATGACTCCAGTCAGGAGCCTGTGATGACAGGTAAGGTTTTTTTTTTTCCTATCTGGTGTGTAGCATGTGGGGGGGGGGAGGAATATGTGGCAAGTGTGTGGATCCTCCAACCTGTGAATGTTTTGTGTCATCCACAGATGTGCAGGAGGGTGCTGGGCCATCTGGCCTGACTGCACCATCCCCGGGACACCAGCTTGATGAGGACCCCCAGACAAGGCCGGAGTCCTCGGAGGAGTTGGAGGAGGAGGTCATGTCAGCCAGTGGATTGTTATTTTTGGAGGAGTCTTCCCCTCTGGCTGGCAGCAGCCAGCCCTCCATAAGGGGTAGCCCCTTCCACTCCTCCCCCAACAGGGCTCCCCTCCCAAGGGCCTCCCCTTCTCCCCAGCCACAAGCATCATCTGGAGGCAGGAAGTCGTCCCAGAAGACCAGGGGGGTGGCCGAGGTTCTGCCCGCCAATCTCAGAAGGGACCAGGCCCTTCAGACCCACCATCTGGGACAGGTCAGCCAGACTTTGGTGCGGATGGAGGAGAGCCTGTCCTCCATAAAGGATACGCTTGGGGACCTGGACTGCCACTCCCGGGCTCTTACAAACTGCCTAAACGAACTGCAGACTACTACAGCAGACGTTGGGCAGGATGTGAGGGCCCAGGCTATCCAGGCCAATATGGCAACACTAAATGCTGGCCTGAACAGAATTGCCGTGGCCTTGGAGGGCAGGCCGCCAGGTGGGCAGAGACCAGGTGCTGCTCCTCCTTCCCCGGATTACCCCTCCCATGAGTCTCCCCTGAGGGGCCGTGGGCGCCCCAGGCGTGGGTCACGTCAGCGGCATTCATTTGGTTTCCCCCTTTTTTTTTTTTTTTGGCTGGGAATTTTTTTTTTTTTTTTTTGCTGGACGATTTTATTTTATTTTTGTGTTGTGAATAATTTTGGAATGTGGGGGTGACATTCCTGCCGGAAAAGGGATGTCACCCTCATTTGTGGTGGAGAAGGGTTCCCCAGGACCAGGGAGAAGTGATCCCCAGGTCCGTGTGAATGGTGTATGAATGTACAGTGACATAATTGGAGCCGTGGCGTGGCGTTGCTGCTCACAAGTCCTGCATGGTGGGCTTGTGCTAATCCAATTTGATGAGGATGTGAAGTGTCTGTGCTAGGGACCACAGTGGTGTGCATGCATGCATTCTCATTGTGCCATGATTAATGTGTGTGTTTAACGTGCAAAGATGCCTATTGTGAGCTGTCTCCTGGCTGCTCTTCCCTCAGAAGACGGGGTATCCTCGGTTAGGAGGGGATTGTCTGGTTCAGGGGTCAGGTCATCACGTATGTCAATCTGCAAGCCCTTTCTCACTGCGAAGTTGTGCAGCATGCAACATGCACCGATGATCTGGCACACAAAGTTTGGGTAAAACAACAGGGTCCCCCAGACTTATCCAGGCATCAGAAACGTGACTTCAGGAGGCCAAAGGTGCGTTCCACCACTGCACGTGTTTGGGCGTGGGCTTCATTGTATCTTTCCTCTCCTGGGGTTTGGGGGTTCCGGATAGGAGTCATGAGATGGGGTCCCAGTGCATATACAGAGTCACCTGGAAGGGAAAAGACAGGAGGATGTTAGTCATGCATGTGCCCCTTGTGATGTGTGCATCATGGGGGGGGGGGGACAGTCATGCCTGCCACCCATGTCACTTACCAACCAGCCAGGTGTCCCCATACACATTCTGTTCAAATTCCATTGGAATGGGGCTCTGATTGTATATGTAGATGTCATGGCTGGATCCGGGGTGTTTGGCACGGACGTGCCATATGAGGCCTTGGGCATCGACTATCACCTGTACATTGATGGAATGCCAATGCTTCCGATTGCGATATATGTGCTCTGTCTCACGGGGGGCAGGAGTGCCACATGTGTGCAATCAATGGCCCCCATGGTGCGTGGGAATCTGGCAATTCTGTATAAATCTGTCATTGTCTTCAGCCGCAGGTCCTCAGTGGTTGGTTTGATGATTTGGTTGGCCATGCGTCTGAGGATTGCGGGGACAACCTGGTGCACACATCTGCTCATGGAGGATTGTGACATCCCAGCCACCACTCCACTTGTACACTGAAAAGAGCCACTGGCAAGGAAATGGAGTGTTGCCATGACCTTGACCAGTGGCTGCACTGCATGTGAGTGGTGTGTTGGGCTGGTGATGTCCTCCTGCAAGGTTGTGGTTAATTCCAGGATGGCATGGGTGGTGAATCTGAAGATGCGATACACCTCAGAATCACTCATGCCAAAGAGGTCAATGCTTGTGCGGTATATCCTCTCCCGTGCCCTCCTCCTTCTTTGCTCCTCTAAAGTCAGTAGTTCAGCTATGAGCAAGGATGCCCCTTGGCATGTTGGCATACAGATTGTTGTCCTGCAAGTGTGACTGCTCAGCTCCTCACTAACAGTGTTGCTTTAGCTGACATGTAGACGGATTGTCTAATTTTATTCCACCTTTTATATGGTCTAATTTTAGCCTGCGCTGCACCAACTTACTTTTGTGGACCCCCGTAACTCCCTCATTTGCATATTTGAATAGCAAATCAATGGTGTGTCTAGCGCAGTTTTGCGCGGATGGATACGCCGGTCTATCCAAATTACGCCGGTCAAAAAAAAGTAGATTTCATGCGTATATCGTTTTGGGGATGCGGCGCATCGATACGCATGCGCAGATTTAGACTTACGCCGCGCATCTCCTAAAATGCCGGCGTAATGGCTCTGTGAATCTGGCCCTATAACTTTTGCGCAAACCAATCAATAAATGCTTATTGCGATTTTTATTTTTTTAAATATGTAGAAGAATACGTATCGGCCTAAACTGAGGGAAAAAAATGCTTTTTTTTATATATTTTTGGGGGATATTTATTATAGCAAAAAGTGAAAAATATTGTTTTGTTTTTTTTTCAAAATTGTCGCTCTATTTTTGTTTATAGCGCAAAAAATAAAAACCGCAGATGTGGTCAAATACCACCAAAAGAAAGCTCTGTTTGTGCAAAGAAAAAGGATGTTAAAAAAATGTTGTTTGGGAGCCACGTCGCACGACCGTGCAATTGTCCGTTAAAGCAATGCAGTGCCAAATCGCAAAAAGGGGCTGGTCTTTTAGCTACAAAATTGGTCCGGGGCTTAAAGTGGATGTAAACCCACTCTCATCCTTTCTAAACTACTGCCATAGTGCTGATCTATAAGGATATAGATGCCCCCTGCATGTATCCTCACCTGTCAAATGTTTCCCCTCTGTCTGTTATAAGAACTGAAAAACTGCAGATTCTGTGGGTGGATCTGTTGTCTGGAGTTCGGTGGGTGGAGTCATGATGTCAGTAGACTCCCCGCCCTCCTCTACACTCCCCTTGTCAACATGCATTTTTTCCTATGTATTCCTTACACTAAATTCTGCTATGATCACTAACATCCAGTCAAAATCCAGAAAAGTAACCACATGACTTCAGAAAAGGAGTGGGGGTGGGAATTAAAAAAGAATGCCAGTCTCCAGGCTAGTGCATGAGATATGTAAATAACCTGTCACTCACAGCAAGGGGGCGGAACAGACTAAGGTTTTTCTGTAAGTCTGTTTTATTTCACTGAACAATAAAAGAGGATTGCTCAGAGCTGGATTAACTCTGTGTGGCAAGACTGGGCACAGATGATATGAAATCGTATACTCTACATCAGGGATCCTCAAACTACGGCCCTCCAGCTGTTGCGGAACTACACATCCCATGAGGCATTGTAAAACTCTGACATTCACAGACATGACTAGGCATGATGGGAATTGTAGTTCCTGAACAACTGGAGGGCCGAAGTTTAAAACCCATGCTCTACATTGTGACAGCAAAAAAAATAAAAATCTCGGGTTTACATCCACTTTAAGTGGTTAAAGATTAGGGGCCAGATTCAGGTAGAGTTAACTCTCACTTTGAGCCGGCGTTTCTGTTTTCTGTAAGCAGAAAACAAGAAACGCCGGGTTGGAGTTCCTATACGAGTGGCGTAATTGTATTTCGCCGTCGTATCGGAACTGCAATTTTAAAAATGGCGCTCGGGGCGTTCCCGCTGATTAATGCCGAGAATATGTTAATCAGCGCGAATCGGCAATTCACGATCGTATTCGGGCCCGACGCAGTGACTTTCCGACGTTTCCGTAAGAGATACGCGGCGTAAAGAAAAACCAGCCCCCTAGTGGAGTATCCTATGTTAAGTATGGCCGTAGTCATCGCGTCCAATTTAAAAATGTTTGCGTCGTTTGCGTAAAACGTCCGTGAATGGGGATTGACGTTCACTGACAGAATTTGGAGCATGCGCACTGACAGTCGACGCATGCGCAGTACGTTCGCCGCGGGATCGTGCCTAGTTTAAATAATACACGCCCCCTACCCGCCCAATTTGAATTCCGCCGGCTCATTTTCGCTACGCCGCCGCAAATTTAGGAGCAAGTGCTTTGTGAATACAGTACTTGCTCCTAAAGTTTCGGCGGAGTAACGTAAATGAGAAACGTTACTCCAAAATAAAGATTCGCCCATCTACCTGAATCTGGCCCCTGGTTTCCATCTATTTCATTACATAAGTGTGAACCCACCCTTTTTACAGATCGGAGATAAAGATTTGATAGAGTTGATTAAAAAAAAAACATGTTAAACCAGACAGGTTTGCCTTTAAAATTTTATGGACAATTAAAAAAATTAAAATAAATGAAAACAATTCCAGGAAAGAGAACCTGAAAGTAGCTGCTGTTCGTTAATTTTTGGAAAAGTTGTTAATTCCAGCATTGGCCATCGAATTTATTGGATGTGTATAGATCTTCATGTGCAGATTCAGAGATCACACCCTTAATCATTACAAAGACTATGTAGGGATACAGAAAGGTCAAACAAGGATGCTATGAAGGCAACAGACATCCTCCTTATCAACTGATGATGTCATTGGTTGGTAGGATGCCAGTGTCTACAAAGGCATAATGAAAACCCAAGGCTTTGTGTAACTAAAAGGCAGGCTTGCTGGCTTGTATACAAAGTTTGATACATTTTTAGGCATTTTGCCAAGGCAACCCTGAAGAAACCTCAAGGCACCCTGGTTGAAAAAAGCTGTTGTAACCTTTTAGAAAGACACACAGTGAGAGGCAGCAGTTGGGGCTGCATTGTGTCAGACATTTGTCTTCAAAGCAAAAAGCTGCACAAGCACCAGGATTTACATGATTGTGTCACCTCTGAGCCAGCAGGGAGTAGATACGTGTAGGCAGGTGCTGGACTATGGCAACATGGCAAAGGAGACAAAGCCCCCTGTTGCTCTACTTTTTCTGTAAGGCTCCTTACACACGGAGCGATCCGTTTTTCGGTCCGCTCCGTGTGTCCGTCAGCTCAGCGGGGGGTCTCCGCTCAGCTGTCGGCGGACAGGGCGGTCCCCGCACACTGTGCAGGGACCACCCTGTCTCTTCTCCGCTCTACCCTATGGGGAGTCGGATGGAAACGGACCGTCTGTCCGTTTGCATCCGATCTGTTTGGCCGGACGGAAGAAAAATAGGACATTCTTCCGTCTGCAAAAACAGATGCGGATCTGGCGGACGTTAGCGGATGCATCATCCGCTAACGGATCCGCTCCCATAGGGGCTCATTACAAGTCCGTAAACGGACTTGTAATGAGCGGACGAACGGTCCGCTAGTGTGAAAGGACCCTAAAGCTTATGTTATGTTGCACTATCCCCTCCAACCAGCATGCTGAGTGCCAAGTGCTACTTTTCATGATTTTCTGTGCAATTGTATTTTTATACGTTCAAGCTAGCATGTCAAAGGGGCTGAAGTTCTTGAGGAGGTCGGGGCAGGAACAAGGGACGCATCCTATCCAGCAGCTTCTATGGGGATAGCAGCCTAAAGAAAGATGGTGCTGTCCTTCTGAAGAGAAACATTTTTTTTTTTAACCACTTGCCGACCAGCCCAGTGGTGTATTTAGGTTTCATGCTGCCCTAGGCCTGACTAAACTCATGCACCCCCTAATTGAACTACGAACCACCCCTTCCTGTCAAGGCCACGCCCCTTCTTGTCAAGGCCACTCCCCTTTCTGTTTAAGACCCGTCCTGAAATTTTTGCGTGGGGACACTAGTTCTTAGAGCCTGGGGGGGGGGATGTATTCCCTTAATTTGCATAGATTTCCTCTCACTTCCTGTTTGGCTATGGGGCAGGAAGTGAAGGGAAAACTCTGCAATGGGACAGGGATGGTAAAAAATAAACTGACAGGGGCTGTAACCCTCCCTTACTCTATCCAAAATGAGAGAAAAAATGTTGCCTATAGTTCTACTTTAAGCACAAATTTCTGATAATTTTATGGAGAGGACTAAGAAGATATAACCATGCCAATGGTGCAGCAGAAAACATAGCACAGTGAGGAAAGTTTGTGGTGCAGGATGATAGGACAGTCAAAATTTAGAAGCAGCTTGTGTTACACTAACAGTGTAGCGCAAGCAGGGACTCTTTCCGTGCTGCCCCCCTGCAAAGTGCTGCCCTAGGCCTCGGCCTTGTTGGATACAGCCTTGGGCCAGCCGCCGTCATTCACAGCTGATCATCGCATGAACCAGGAAGTGCTGGTAAACGGCATTCCTCGGTTCACGCTGACAGGGAGAGCTAAATGGCGGCTCTTCCTGTCAGAGGGGGGTCTGTGCTAATAATCTGCACATTGATTATTAGCACAGTCCCCATCAGCTGCCAATTAGTGCCCCATCAATAACGGCTGTCAGTGACAATGAAAGTGCCAACCAGTGCCCACCACAGTGCCAATCACTGCCCAGCAGTAACACCTGTCAGTACGTTGTCAGTACCTCATCATCAGTGCTGCCCATCAGTGCCACCTGTCAGTGGCACCTGTCAGTGCCACATATCAATGCCACCTATTGGTGCCCATCAGTGCTGCATATCAGTGCCCATCAATTCTACATATAAGTGCCTCCTCATCAGTGCCGTCTTATCAGTGCCCGTCAGTGAAAGAGAAAACAACATTTTATAACCAAAATGAATAAAAACACTGAAAGGCGGCACGGATGGGCGGCATGCATAGGCAGCATTGATGGGCATCACTGATGAGCAGGCACTGAAAGGCATCACTTATGGGCACTGCTAGAGTTTTCCTGTAAACATGGTGTGTTGTCATTGTGACGGTATTAGAGCATATCTCCGCCATCCTCTCCCTTCTTCTCCCATAAAAGAAATCACCCCAATATTCCCCGACTTAGAAATATCCCTGGACGGGAGCTGTGGTGGCTCAACGTGATTGGCACTGCGCTGACAAGCCATTCACCTCTGCAGCCAAGGGTTCGGATCCCGGTCTCGGCTACATGTGAATTGAGTTTGGTGGTCTCAGCCCGGCTCCCGGTGGGTGTGCTATGCAAGGTACGCCTGTGCTTAGTACGCCCACCCCCCCCCCCACAAAAACCACCACACTTGCACGCACACGAAATTGGTTTAAAACACATGCACTTTGGCCATGCGGTCTCTTAAAATAAAGAGAGGCGAAGGACCTACGGGGCTGGCTGGTGGGCTAGGCCCCTCACTCCCTCATAGGGGGAGTCCCTCTGCCCCATTGGGGTCCCGTTGGGCCCCAGTTGGGCTCCCAAGAGGAGCAGGTAGGGCGGGGTGAGTGGGAGGCCCCCTTCACACCCGCATTGCACCAGGGGCATGGAGAAGGATGGCGATTGCCTCCGGGGGGAGGGTCTGCCTACTCCCAACTCCTGCAGTCCGGCTCCTCTCTCTCGAGTTCACGCACAAAAATACACTTTAAAAAAAATAAATAAAAAAAAAGAAATATCCCTGGAATCGCTGAATCATCCACACATGAGCCATGGCTTAATACTGGATGTAACAGGACACACTTTAATGGCAAAACTCTGCAAATTTATATACACAGTTACAAGCTTGTCATCAATCAAAGAACAATGAAATCTCCACCCCCTTTTCCACACACTGGGGTTTCCATACAGAGGCATTTCGGCACCGCAAGGCTTGACACATCACATTCTTGAATTTGAATTCAATTAACCTTTAGAATACACAATCAGAGATCTAAAAGACATTTAGTAATTATCTCCCAGAGAGAGAAGCCCCCATGGGGTAATTACTACAATGAAGCAATCAGAACAACAATTAACATGAGTCAATTATCTAATCGGTTGGCTAGGTCGTCTCGTCTGTGACACGGCTATTCATCTGCAGAACACAATGGAAAGGTATTTCACAAGCCACTTAGCATTGAAAGGTCATTGTCCCGTACTGGCAGCATGGCAATCTGGTAACAACAGGTTTTACAGATGCCTCTACAAAGGGAAAGTAATCCAATTATCCAGGCTAGAGGCAGAACCCCATAACGCACAGACATTAACATTAGCAGGGAGAGGATTAGACTGAAGTATATAGGCAATTGTATAAAAGTCCTTCACAATGGCCCCCCCTTTTCTCCCTGCTCCGGCAACTCGGTTGGACCTTTCCTGGTCCAGTAGAGTTGACGGGTTCAGAGCTTCTAGTCCGAGGTTAACTCCGTTTGGCGTGACAATCCATCGGCATTCCCGTTTTGCTTGCCTGGGCGGTAATGAATCGTAAAGTCATAGGGCTGTAAGGCCAAGCTCCAGCGTAGCAAACGGCCGTTGTCCCCTGAAACCCGGTTAAGCCACACCATGGGGTTGTGATCGGTGATGAGAGTGAAAGCCCGGCCATAAAGGTAAGGTGTGAGCTTTTTGAGGGCCCATCCGCCTTCCTGGTTTGAGGCCCTGGCCCATAATCGGACGGCAAGAGGCTCGCATTCAGTCCTCTCCAAAAGCCCCTGTCCCGGCTAGGCCTGTCACACATCTCCCCTTTTGGCAGGGGACTAACCCAGTAGGAGACACCAGATGGGTTGTCTCTGAATTCAGTCAGTAGTTCCAGTCCCCCGATGCCGGTATCCATACAGTACCCCAAATCACTTGCTCCAAACCGAGCATTACTCACCCCGCCATCCTCTGACTCTCTCAGGGAACACGTCTGCCGCTGGGGAGAGGCCTGGACTGGCACTTCTCCCTGGAGTCCTTTCAGCCGCTGGAGAGATGACAGGGTGGCTGGGCTCAGTCCATCATGCTGTTGGGGGTCTGGGCCAACTGGCCACCATTTATGGGGTATACCAGTGGAGACTGAAGTCCCATCCACTGGTATCCACTCAAGCTGTAGTGGGGTGCAGCCGCCAGTAGCAGCCTGTCCTGCTGCCAGTGGTTCCGCTGGGAGTAAGAGCTTTACCACCTCAGCTGGTTGCTGGGGAGGGGGGCCAACCGCCCCGGCTCCCTGGAACTCCACAGTTGGTCCCGGTGCTGGGCAGAGATGGCTGGCAATCTGCCCTGTTGCCAGCACTTCTGCTGGGGGTGCATAATCCATAACATCCTCTGAACAGTCTATACATTCTGTAATCTGTGGCTGGGGAGTGATCGCCATCTTCTCACCCTGAGCCTCCAAAACTGCCACAGGGGTGGGGCAGAGGTCTTGAACCCTCTGTCCGGTGACCAGCGCTTCAGCTGGGGAAGTTCCTTGTAACTCAACAAATACTGCTCTTGGGGCTGGGCAGAGCACAGTGAAGTGTGGCCCTGATACCAGCTCTTCTGCTGGGGGCCCATCAGGTTGTTCTTCCTCAGCAGAGAAGTCTATCAAATCCCCTGTCTCTGCAACTGGTGTCTGGGGATAGGGGTTCACCATCTCCTGTCCATGGAACCCAGAGAATGCTATAGATCCTGAGCAGAGGTTAGCAGAGCTCGGCCCTGCGGTCAGAACTTCAGCTTTGGGAATGGCAATCTCCAGATTTTCCATTGATGATTCACTGGCATACTGCTGGACAGGCACATTCCTCCATTCAAGATTGTCCCATGCAGAAACCGGATCAAGGTCAGTCGCACTTGCTGCATCGGCCATAAGACCTCCGGGTCCATAGCTGCAGGGGCAGGTTGGGAAAGCACACGGTTACCCTGCCACATGGACGATTCTTCAGCCAGGACTTCAGCATTGTCCACTGGTATTTCCTGATAGTCCCAGGCAAAGGGAGCCCGGTCCTGGTGCTGAGCAGAGTCTAGCAGCTGTTTGTAGGCGATCTCCAGGTCCCATTCCCGAGCGGCCAGAAATTCCAAATCTTCCTGTGCCCAGTGCGCTTCCGAGATATTCAATTTTTTCTCTCTGTGCTCCATTATGTCCTCTAAGCGCCACTCCCGATCATCCCCAAAGTCGGGATCACTGGACATCCTCCAATACAACAATCCCAGGCCATCATAGTCATAGCCTTCTGTGGGGCTGTCATCCGCTGACCACGGGCACTCTTGGGCTACATACCACCGGAGGGCTCTGTAGCTCTCATCCAGCTGCATCTCTGCCCTGAGCAGCCTGCTTAATTCCGCTATCCACTCCTGCTTTGGTTGTTCCCCCAACAACGGCAGTCGTACGTCATACTGCGGCCAGTACCTTGCATAGATGTAGGGCAGGACTTCTCCTTGGTGTTGCTGCTCCAGAGCTAGCGCTTCCTTCCAGAGTTGGCACCGAATCACATCCGCCCATCCCAGCAGGACCTCCTCTGATTCTGGTCCTGTGTGCTGCATCCGCATCTCTTGTAACCTTCTTCTGAATTCCTCTTCCATGGTTACTGGTATCTGTACCTCTCCTCGTCTTTCATTTGGTGCTGCTTCTTTAGGCGTTGTCACCGATCGTCGTATTTCTACAATTCTCAGCTCATGTTGCCGCTCTCGTTCTTTCTCATCAAAAGCTTCAAAAGCGCTAAACGGAATCTTCCTTGTGTCTGCTGTGTTGTACTCACTGTTTGGAGAATGTGCGGCTGCTTGTTGGACTGCTGCCAGTTTTAACTGTAGCTGTGCGTCTCTTATTTGTTTAGCCTCCTCCGCTAACAGGGTCATCACTTTCAGCACCACATCCGCCGTTGGGTTCGGACCGAACCATGCTAATTTCTCTCTTATTAGCTTGTTGGCTGGTGATTCCTCATCCTGAATCACTGGTGTCCCCATCTCTTGTACTGCTGGCATCGCTGCAACCGAGTTCTCCTGGTCTAGCTCCATTTATTCTGCTATGATGACACGCTCGCTTCTGTTGCTAGCAATCCTTCCACAAACTTCCAGTAGTCCTTTCCGTGTATTTCTTTTAAGCAGGGTGTACCAGTCTTCCATTCACTGTTCCCAGTGTCTGCTTGGAATCCTGGTGTAAAGGAAGGTAGAAGGGAAAATCCCACTGCTGCCACCAGTGTGACGGTATTAGAGCATATCTCCGCCATCCTCTCCCTTCTTCTCCCATAAAAGAAATCACCCCAATATTCCCCGACTTAGGAATATCCCTGGAATCGCCGAATCATCCACACATGAGCCATGGCTTAATACTGGATGTAACAGGACACACTTTAATGGCAAAACTCTGCAAATTTATATACACAGTTACAAGCTTGTCATCAATCAAAGAACAATGAAATCTCCACCCCCTTTTCCACACACTGGGGTTTCCATACAGAGGCATTTCGGCACCGCAAGGCTTGACACATCACATTCTTGAATTTGAATTCAATTAACCTTTAGAATACACAATCACAGATCTAAAAGACATTTAGTAATTATCTCCCAGAGAGAGAAGCCCCCAGGGGGTAATTACTACAATGAAGCAATCAGAACAACAATTAACATGAGTCAATTATCTAATCGGTTGGCTAGGTCGTCTCGTCTGTGACACGGCTATTCATCTGCAGAACACAATGGAAAGGTATTTCACAAGCCACTTAGCATTGAAAGGTCATTGTCCCGTACTGGCAGCATGGCAATCTGGTAACAACAGGTTTTACAGATGCCTCTACAAAGGGAAAGTAATCCAATTATCCAGGCTAGAGGCAGAACCCCATAACGCACAGACATTAACATTAGCAGGGAGAGGATTAGACTGAAGTATATAGGCAATTGTATAAAAGTCCTTCACAGTCATTTTCTGCTCCCCATCACAGAATGGTCCGGAAGTGCTGGGCGGCCAACTGCGCATGCGCAATGCGTTCCAAACGCATCTGCGATGCGTTCCAAAGCATTTACAACAGTGCACACCAGCGAAGCCGTCGTTCGGCATCCAGGCTCTTTCCTTAACATCCCCGTGGATTGGAGGATGTTAAAAAAAGAGCCAGGAGGCCGAGCGAGCGCAGCGAGCCGTCCGAGCGAAGCAAGGACGTGAGGCCGACTGGCCACTTTCCCCTAAGTCCACGTCACTCTGAATGACGGCTTGGCTGGTGTGCAGTGTCGTAAAGCCATTGGAACGCATCGCAGATGCGTTTGGAACGCATCGCGCATGCGCAGTTGGCCGATGCAGCACTTCCGGAGCACTCTGTGATGGGGGAGCCGAATATGACACGTCGATGGCACTACCTGCCCTGGTCTCTTTTGCAAAGGAAACCGATGATCAGCACTCCTCACTACACACTCTGTCAGTGTGAGGCGAGGAGAGCTGATTAACATCACTTCCACATTTACATGTGATCCGCTGTGATTGGACACAGCCGGTCACATTAGGGCCATCTTTAATATTGATTTGACCCTGGGCAAACATTTTCAACTTCCTGGTTCCGCTCAGTGCAGCGTAGGAGTCTTTCCCAGCATATCGTGTAGCTGCGCTCTGACTAGTTTCGTCTTAGCAGACTTCTACGGAGGGCACGGCTACACGAGTGACTCCGCTCAGTTAAATCCACCCTCCGTGCTGTACTAACCAATCAGGGTTCACCAGGCGTGAACAAAGGCGCACGTCATGCAATGGTGTACTTCATCCCTGCAAGTTTATTCTATGGGAAGCGGAGGGGATCAGATAACAGAAAACAGAGATTAGACATTTATACGTGGAGTTCTAGAACACATAGAGCTCCGCTCTGACCCATCATCACTCCTCCTCTGTACAGACCGAACGAAGCTTCATAGGAAATGCAAAAAGTGCACGTCCCACCATGTTAATGTTCACCCCTAATGGTCTTTAATATAGGCAGAGCAGAAATTCGGATAAACAATGGGCCAGATTCAGGAACACTTGCGCTGGAGTATTTCGATATGCGCCGCGTAACTGTGATGATGCGCCGTCGTTTCTATGTGCCCGTACCCACCAAACTAGATGCGCCCAATAACGGGTCATTTGCGACCGGCGGAACGTTCCGACGCCAGAGTATCGTCAGCGCTTAATTTCGCTTGGCGCATCAGTCGCGCCTATTGATTTCCCCTGCAAATATGCAAATGAGGGAGATTTCCCAATTCGCGAACGGATTAGCACCATACGCTGGCTACATGCGCCGCGCGTATCTCGTCCGTCCGGCGCAAAGTTATTTCTACAAAAGGCTGCTTTATCTTTACTCCAGACGGTCACAGGTCAGCAGGAGAGCAGCTACAGCAGCGTTACCGACGAAACTAGCAAGCTGAACAACCACACGTGCAAGGACAACCCCTCTGTGTGCCAACATGCCAGGGGCACTCGTGGTCCTAAGACTAGTACTGGGTCCCTCGCTACGGAGGAGGCGGGCACGTGAGAGGATATACCGCACGCGTATGAACCTCTTTGGCATGGGTGATGAGGAGGTGTATCGCCTCTTAAGATTCAGCCCAGATGCAATACTTGAACTAACCACAACCCTGCAGGGTGACATCACCAGCAAGACACACCGCTCACAAGCAGTGCAGCCACTGGTGAAGGTCCTGGCAACACTTCATTTCCTTGCCAGTGGATCATTCCAGCGTACAAGTGGAGTGGTGGCTGGGATGTCACAATCCTCCATAAGCAGATGTGTGCACCAGGTTGTCCCCGCAATCCTCAGACGCATGTCCAACCAGTTCATCAGACCCACCACTGAGGAGCTGCGGCTGAAGGCAATGACAGATTTCTACAACATTGCCAGATTCCCACGCACTGTGGGGGCCATTGATTGCACACATGTGGCACTCCAGCCCCCCAGTGCCACAGAGCACATATACCGCAATCGGAAGCATTGGCATTCCATCAACGTACAGGTGATAGCCGATGCCCAGCGCCTCATATGGCACGTCTGTGCCAAACACCCCGGGTCCAGCCATGACAGCTTCATATACCGTCAGAGCCCCATCCCAACAGAATTCGAGCAGAACATGTATGGGGACAGCTGGCTGGTTGGTGAGTGACAAGGGTGGCAGGCATGACTATCCCCTCCCGTGATGCACAACAGAAGTCGCACATGCATGACTAACATCCTCCTGTCTTTTCCCTTACAGGTGACTCTGCATATGCACTGGGACCCCATCTAATGACTCCTTTCCGGAACCCCCAAACCAGAGGAGAGAGAAAATACAATGAAGCACACATCAAAACCCGTGCAGTGGTGGAGCAAACATTTGGGCTCCTGAAGTCCCGTTTCCGCTGCCTGGATAAGTCCGGGGGGACCCTATTGTATTCCCCTACCTTTGTGTGTCATATCATCGCTGCATGTTGTATTCTGCACAACTTTGCTATGAGAAAAGGCCTGCAGATTGACATGCGTGATGACCTGACCCTCGACCCACACAGTCCCCACCTGCCAGAGGACACCCAGTCTGCTGATGGAAGAGCAGTCAGGAGGGTCCTCGCCGTAGGCATCTTTGGACACTAAACCAAAACATTAATCACACAGACAGTGCACGCGTGTACACCACTGATGTCCCTAGATCACACACACCACATCCACATCGCATTGGATTAGCCCAAGTCCAGCATGTAGGAGTTGGGAGCAGCAACGCCAGCGTCAAGGCTCCAATGATGTCACTGTCCATTCATACACCTTTCACACGTCATTCATTCAGCCGTGGGGTTAACTTCACCACCACGGCCGAGGGTGACACCCCTTACTGTCAGGAGTGCCACCCTCTCACATTCACACACCATTCACACTGTCCCCTGCACTCCTGACCGTGTGCAGTTCAAAAGAAATAAAAAATCTCATCACCTGAGTATAAAAATAAAATATAAACTCATAACCTGAGTACTAAAAAAAGCACAAATATAAACCAAATAAAAAAAAAGCCTCATCTGGGATGACGGGGGCTCCTCCTTGGGGGCACTCTCGGGCTCCTCAGCTGCCTGGAGGGAGTGGGTGGTGGTGGGGGTGTGGGGGCATCTTGAGGAGGCTGTTCCCCGGATGGGCCACTCCGGCCAGCTGTTGGCTGCATGCCCTCCAAGGCCACTGCAATCCTGCTCAGATAGAGGTTAGTCTGGGCCTGCATCCTCAACTGGCGGGTGATATTGTGCCGCTGGTCACGCTGCCGCTGCCTCCCCTCTTCCCGAATGGCAGCAGTGTTGGTATGTACAGCTGCTGTCAGGTGCCACCCATCAGCCTGCACCTCCCCCAGGCTGGTAACAATGTTCTGAACACCACTGGGCAGCTGCGACATGGAGCCCAGGCTGTCAGCGACCCGGTCCAGGTGGCCAGCAATCTCCCCCATCTGCTGGGTCTGCTTGGCGTGGTCCAACAGCACCTGGTCCTCGACCAGATCACACACCCCCCTGGTCTTCCGGGTGGCCTTCCTGGGGGCAGGAGAGGGTTGTCCCCGTGGGGATGGAGTCGCCCCTGAGGGGCTACCGAGGATGGGGGAGGGGATGACAGAGGGCCCTGCTGAAGAGGAGGACTCCTCCAACACTAAGATGAAGTCCTGTTCAGGGACAGGCTCCTCCACAACCACCTCTGCAGAGGTGGTGTGGGCACTCTCCTCCACCTCGGTCTCTTCATCACCCAGGGCCTCTTCATCATCATCCCGTTGGGAGGTTGGGGTGGCCTGGCCGCCAAGAGATGATGGCCCAGCTCCGTCATCTGTGGATGACACAAAGCAGACACATGTTGTTGGTCCCACACACTTGGCACATGTACCCTTCCCCCCCCACATGCAACAAACCAAATAGGGGATAAAAAACACTTACCTGTCCTGGAGCCTTCCTCCATGGAGTCATATCCAGGGACCCCCCTCCAACTGCTCCCTGTCCAGGCAGCGTGCGACCACCTCCTCCTCTGCGGTCAGGCTGATAGGACATGGGGGACCACCACCTGTGCCCCTCTCATGCCTCCTGATGGTGGCCACCTTGCCCCTCACCTTGCGCCGCAAGTCATTGATTTTCTTTTGAATGTCCAAAGCACTCCGGGTGGAGTACCCCAAGACATTCACCCTGGCAGCAATGGACTCCAGGATGCCCTGCTTCCTCTCCCGGCTGGTCTTCCGGCTTTTTTGGCCATGGAGCAACTCATTAACAGACTCCATCGCAGATATGATGACCGAGACCTCCTGGGAATTAAAATTTAGGTTCCTCCTCTCTTTGGGGGTAGCGGGAGCAGCCATCACAGAGCAAAAGTATCTTCCCTGGGGTGGGGGAAAACGGAACTACTTTTGCGCCGGAACGGAAGGCATTGCGCTGACGTTTCCCAGGAAGTGGTGCCGACGGAAGTTGTGAGCATGCGCACAAGGGGGCGAGTGGAGCCGCACTCACTGCGCATGCTCCTTGGATGATGCGCTGAACGTAAGCCTCTGCGCTGGGCTCCGCCCATCATTTACATATGATCACACCCACTTCCACTTGCGTCGGGTTACGCCAGCGCATTATCGTTACTCTGGCGCAAGTTTACGCGCAACTGCTATGTGAATAACAGTACTTGCGCCGAAAGGGTCTTCAGAGTAACGTAAATGAGAAGCGTTACTCTGGAGCAAAGATGCTCTCATCTACCTGAATCTGGCCCAATGTCTCCAAAACATCATAAAGTCTTAGGGCAATACATCATATATTAGAAGCCCAATTAATTAGATTTCCACCTATTCCCTACATTTAACCACTTGCTTACTGGGCACATAAACCCCCTTCGTGCCCAGGCGAAATTTCAGCTTCCGGCACTGCGTCGCTTTAACTGACAATTGCGCAGTTGTTCGACGTGGCACCCAAACAAAATTGGCGTCCTTTTTTTCCCCACAAATAGAGCTTTCTTTTGGTGGTATTTGATCGCCCGTGCGGTTTTTATTTTTTGCGTTATAAACAAAAAAAGAGCGACAATTTAAAAATATATATATATTTTTTACTTGTTGCTATAATAAATATCCCAATTTTTTTTTTAACATTTTTATTTTTTTTCTCAGTTAAGGCCGATACGTATTCTTCTACGTATTTTTGTAAAAAAAAAAAAAAAAATCACAATAAGTGACTGCTTTGCACAAACGTTATAGCACCTACAAAATAGGGGACAGAATTAGGATTTTTTTTTTATATTTTTTTTTTTACTAGTAATGGCGGCGATCTGCGATTTTTATTGGGACTGCGATATTGCGGCGGACACATCGGACACTTTTGACACATTTTTGGCGCCATTCACATTTATACAGCGACCAGTGCTATAAATATGCACTAATTACTGTATAAATGTGACTGGCATTGAAGGGGTTAACACTAGGTGGTGAGGAAGGGGTTAAATGTATTGCCTGGGTGTGTTCTAACTGTGTGGGGGGAGGGGGGTGACTGGGGGAGGTGACCGATGCTGTCTCCCTATGTACAAGGGAAACAGCATCTGTCTCCTTTCCCTGACAGGACATGGAGCTCTGTGTTTACACACAGAGCTCCACGTCCCTGCTCTGTCACCGACGATCGCGTGTACCTGACGGACATCGCGGCCGCCGGGTACACGCATCGAATCCTCGGTGATGCGTCGGGACTGTTTTTCCCCGCCGCGCGCCACCCTGTGGTGCGTGCGGGGAATTACAAGTAAATCACGTCCAAAGACGTGACCCCGGCGCCTCAGGTCCGCGCTGTTGACGTATTCTGTCAATAGCGCGGACCCGAAGTGGTTAAATACATGAGGTAGTTGGAGAAAAGTGCAAATGTACAAGGTGTCATTACATAACCCGACATAAATATACAACATTTCACATATAAATTCATTAATGACTAACATTAAAATATTAATAAAATCTCAAATATAAAAAAATATAAAAAAAATCTCAAATATAAAAAATTTGAGAATAATTCAAATATAAAATATAACTAAAAAATTTAAATAAAATTATATTTCATACATTATGTCAATATAAGTATAAATATAAATATATATGGGATGGTTTACACGTGTTTCAGCATTATATAATTGACCCATAGGGCAAATATATAAAATAAAACAAAACAGAAAAAAAGGGATGTTGTTTTATATGGATAGTTAAAAGTTGCTTATAAAATAATTTATGTCCAATTCTACATTTAATCCTTTCGGGGTTAAAGTGTCGACAGAAAAAATCCACTGATTTTTCCTCTTGGAGAGATCTCTGACCAAGTTAGATCCTCTCCATACAGGTTTTAGATGGTCAACTCCCCAAAATTTGAGGCCACTAGGGTCCTGATCATGGAACAATTTAAAATGGAGCGACACATTGTGGTCCTTATAGCCAAGGATGATATTAGCGACAGTTCAGCGATTCTTACTTTCATTTGACGTTTTGTACGGCCTATGTATATCAAGCCACAAGGGCATTGGAGCGCGTACACTACATGTGAAGTATTGCACATAATTAACTCCTTAATGAGGAATTCCTTCTCATTGGAAGTGGAAATTAATCTTTCAACCACCCTTAAAGGTCGGTCAGCTTCCTTACACCTTCCGACACCTTCCGACACCTTCTACATGGGAAATAAACATCTCTATCCCAGAAAGAGGGTAGTCGAGGAGGGGGATCAATAACTTTGCAGACTATTTTATCTGCAAAGCTGGAAGCTCTTCGGTACACGAATCCTGGTTTCAATGGTAATACTGGACAGAGTACCTTATCCATCAAAAGTATGTGCCAATGTCTAGCAAAGATCTCCTCAACCTCTCTGTACTGTGAGTGGAAACCCAACAAAAAGTTCCACTCTCGTGCAGTGTTTAATATAGGTAGATTCCTTTCACGTAAAAGATTTTCTCTAGGTAAAGAAGATAATTCAGAGATCATGGAATCAAGGATCTTTTCTCGATACCCCTTCTCTACAAATTTATCCTTTATAATTTGAGCTTGTAATACGAAATCAATATCCTCTGAGAAGTTCCTTTTAACTCTAGTTAGCTGTCCCTTCGGGATGTTCTTGAGCCACATTGGGTGGTGTCCACTACTGGTGGGCAAATAGCTTTTAGAGTCAGTGGCTTTGAAAAATACTTTTGTTCCCAACCTACTACCAATTCTAAAAATATCAACATCAAGGAAATGTATATTCGTGAGACTAAATTCGCTAGTCAACTTAATGTTATTTTCATTATTGTTAAATTCACTTAAAAATTGTTGCAACGTATCAGAGTTCCCCTCCCAGATAAAAAAAGATCATCGATGTATCTTTTATACATTAGCAACTGAGGACAAATCTTGGCGAATATATATTTTTTCTCCCACTCCCCCATGAAGAGGTTCGCTATGCTAGGTGCGAACTTGGCCCCCATAGTGACACCTCTGCGTTGGGAGTCAAATTTATTATTAAACCAGAAAAAGTTATGTCCCGACCTTCTGATTGTGGGGGATGCCATCACGTTGACATAGAGCCCAATTCAAGGCAAGTAACGCATCATCGTGCTGAATCATGGTATACAAAGAAGATACATCGGCTGTCACCAAATATACTTCATCCTTCCCTGTAAGATCAACTGTCTGCAGAAGCTGAAGTAGACTCTTAGGCCGCGTACACACGACCGGTTTCCTCAGCAGAATTCAGTAAGAAACTCGATGGGAGACGTATTCTGCCGAGGAAACCGGTCGTGTGTACACTTTTCGCCGAGAAACCCGTCTAGGAACTCGTCAAGCCAAAAAGAGAGCATATTCTCTATTTCCTCGATGGGCAATGAGAAAATTTGTCTCTACTAGTTTTTTGACTGCCGAACAAGGAACTCGACGGGGAAAACAATGTGTTTTGCCCGTCGAGTCTCTCGGTTGTGTGTACGCGGCCTCAGTGTCTTTGAGGTATGCCTTAGTCATCACTACACTTTTTTTGTAAGTATAGGTCGAGATATTGGCCCAGTCGAGCCGTAATAGACCCGATTCCATTCACAATAGGTCTTCCCGGAGGGTATATAATGTCCTTATGGATCTTGGGAAGGGTATAGATTGTTGGAATCCTGCTACTGCTAGGAGCCAAATATTTCTTGTCTCGACAGGTGAGCACTCCTTTTTGGAACCCCATTTGTATTAGGCTCTTCAAATCACTTTGATATTGTAACGAAGGATCTTTATCCAGTTGGGTATAGGTGTTTGTGTCATTTAACATTTCCGTTAACTGATTTTGATAAAACTTTCTTCAAGATAACCACACCACCCCCTTTGTCAGCAGGTCTTATTACTATGTTTTTCCTATTTTCAAGCATAGTGATCCCATCTAATACATGCCGTGGGTTAACGTCTTTTCTAGGTGCTATAGAGTCAAGGTCTCTTATCACCAAACACTTGAAAGTTTCCACTTGATGGTTTGCTCTATTTAGGGGATTGAACGGGGATTTGTTACGTAATCCGCTATCCAGAGCCACTGATGAGTTGATTGTTGTTGGCTGAGAATTCTTATTTAAAAAATATTTTTTCATGTTTATTTTTCGTATATATTTATGAATATCGATAAACACGTCAAATTTCTTAATTGGCCTTTTCAGACCACATTTAAGACCCATATGCAAAATATTGGTCTCTTTATGTGAAAGACTTATAACGCTTAAATTGAATATGCCGCCTAATCTGGCAGTCTTCTTCTTTTCCTGGACTTTTCGTCCTGCTCGGCACCCTCTAGATCTTCTCTCCTCTGACCTGGTTGATGGGTCGCATTCCTTTCCCAATAAGGGGATTCTCTCCAGTTGGAGTCCCTGTGATTCTGTGTTTGTGGCTGACAGGGTAATCTGTCTCTTTGTTGGGGCATACCCCGTCCTCGTTTCCACCACCCTCTCCCCCTCCCTAGAAAAGGGCGAGGTGATTGGTAATCACTCCTTATTTCATTCTCACGTAATGGTTCAAACCTATTATGCAATGGAACCTGTTGGTATTGATTATATGGTGGAGGGTGATAAGCACTAGAGGGCCCTTCACGTCTTGCTCCACCATTCCTAACAGGTGTAGAGTGGTCTCTTGGAGGGCGAGGGGGTATATTTTCCCTCCTTGTATCATAGTTAGTCGGTAGAGGGACATTTCACGGTTGACTAGAACTGCTTCCAGATTGTCCATTGTTCTCATTAGCCTCTCTAGATGCGTTAAATTCATTGCTTTTTTAATTCGGATGCATACGAATTTCCAGTTAATGAAAAATTATCAAAACGAAATGCACATGTCTAGCGCTGTGAATACTTTTCAAATGCACTTTCCAGCAACTTGAAAAATTATTCATACTCCTTGAAATTTTTGCACATTTTGTCATGTTACAATCAAAAATGTAAATGTATTTTTTGGGGATTTTATGTGATAGACCAACACAACGTGGCACATAATTGTGAAGTAGATGGAAAATGATAAATGGTTTTCAAAGGTTTTCACAAATAAATATCTGAAAAGTGCGGCGTGCCTTTGTCCTCAGTCCCCTTTACTCTGATACCCCTAACTAAAATCTAGTTAAGCTATTTTTTTTTTTTTAGAAGTCACCTAATTAGTAAATAGAGTTCATCTGGGTGTCATTTAATCTCAGTATATATACAGCTGTTCTGTAAAGCCCTCAGATGTTTGTTAGAGAACCTTAGTGAACAAACAGCATCATGAAGGCCAAGAAACACACCAGACAGGTCAGGGATAAATTTGTGGAGAAGATTAACCACTTGCCGACGGCTGCACACCGATATATGTCGGCAGAATGGCAGTGGTAGGCAAATAGGCATACTTGTACGCCCCCTTTAAAAATGCGTGCCCGCAGGATCCGCAGACTTGATGTCTGTCGGTGTCCTGCGATTGGGTTACAGTGAACCAGAACAGGGGGATGCCTGTGTAAACAAGGCATTTCCATGTTCTGCCTAGTGACAGGACACTGATCGTCTGCTCCCTGTAATCAGGAGCAGCGATCAGTGTCGTGTCACAGTAAGCCCTGCCCCCACACAGTTAGAATCACTCCCTAGGCCACACTTAACCCCTTCTTCGCCCCCTGGTGGTTAACCCCTTCCCTGCCAGTCACATTTATACAGTAATCAGTGCATTTTTATAGCACGGATCGCTGTATAAATGTGAATGGTCCCAAAATAGCGTCAAAAGAGTCCTGATGTGTCCGCCATAATGTTGCAGTCATGACAAAAATCACTGCCATTACTAGTGAAAAAAAACATTAATAAAAATGCAATAAACTATCCCCTATTTGTATATTTTTGTAGACTTTTGTGCAAACCAATCAATAAACGATTATTGCGTTTTTTTTTTTTACCGAAAATATGTAGAAGCATACGTATCAGCCTAAACTGAGGAAAAAATATTTATTATAGCAAAAAGTAAAAATATTGTTTTTTTTTTTCAAAATTTTCGCTCTATTTTTGTTTATAGCGCAAAAAATTAAAACCGTTGTGGGAAAAAAATAAGTCAATTTTGTTTGGGAGCCACGTCGCACAATTGTCAATTAAAGCGTGACAGTGCTGAATCGCAAAAAATGGCCCGGTCATTGGGCAGCCAAATACTCTGGGCTGAAGTAGTTAAAGCAGGGTTAGGTTATAAAAAAATATCCCAAGCTTTGAACATTTCACGGAGCACTGTTCAATCTATCATTCGTAAATGGAAAGAGTATGGCACAACTGCAAACCTACAAAGACATGGCTGTCCACCTAAACTGACAGGCCGGGCAAGGAGAGAATTAATTGGAGAAGCAGCCAAGAGGCCCATGGTAACTCTGGAGGAGCTGCAAAGAACCACAGCTCAGGTGGGAAAATCTGTCCACAGGACAACTATTAGTCATGCGCTCCACAAATCTGGCCTTTATGGGAGAGTGGCAAGAAGAAATCCATTGTTGAAAGAAAGCCATAATAAGTCCTGTTTGCCTTGTGGGGAACACAGTAAACATGTGGAGGAAGGTGCTCTGGTCAGATGAGACCAAAATGTAACTTTTCGGCCTAAAAGCAAGACGCTATGTATGGCGGAAAAATAACATTGCACATCACCCTGAACACACCATCCCTACTGTGAAACATGGTGGTAGCAGCATCCTGTTGTGGGGATGCTTTTTAATCAGCAGGGACAGGTAAGCTGGTCAGATGGATGGAGCCAAATACAGGGCAATCTTAAAAGAAAACTTGTTAAGAGTCTGCAAAAGACTTGAGACTGGGGCGGAGGTTCACCTTCCAGCAGTTCAACGGCACTAAACATACAGCCAGAGCCATGGAATGGTTTAGATCAAAGCATATTCATGTGTTAGAATGACCCAGTCAAAGTCCAGACTTAAATCCAATTGAGAATCTGTGGCAAGACTTTAAAATTGCTGTTCACAGACACTCTCCATCCAATCTGACAGATCTTGATCTATTTTGCAAAGATGAATGGGCAAAAATGTCACTCTCTAGATGTGCAAAGCTGGTAGAGACATCCACAAAAATAATTGCAGCTATAATTGCAGTGAAAGGGGGTTCTACAAAGTATTGACTCAGGGGCGCTGAATACAAATGCACTCCACACTTTTCACATATTTATTTGTAAAGAAAAATGAAAATCATTTATCATTTTCCTTCCACTTCACAATTATGTGCCACTTTGTGTTGGTCTATCACATAAAATCCCAATAAAATACATTTACGTTTTTGGTTGTAACATGGCAAAATATGGAAAATGTCACTGTATGTGTTGGAAGTGCGCTGGGTCAATGTGCTAAGGTACTACGCACAATGCATGGCTCTGCAACACACTAATCACGTAACATGTGATAACATGTATTACAATAATGCTCAAAAGTGTGATTCAGTGCTTAAAGCGTGGGTCCACCCTAAAGAAAAAAAAAAAGGTTAAAAAAAACTTTAATTTTTATTACATTTTTTACAGCTGGACCTCTGTTTTAAGCATGGCAGTTCACAGAACAATACAATACACAGAATCCACTGCAAAATTTAAAAAAAATTGACATTGTTTGAACAGTTTGTGTTTGGTTTACATTGGATACATTTGCAAATATATGTGAAGCCGCACTGCCACATCAAGGCTCCTCTGCAAAGTGCGGTCCCTAACTCTACTCTAACATTTTTTCAAAATGGAGATATACATAGCAAGAAATTCATTGTGAGGCTAAACTAGTTCAACAAATTCATTAAAAAAAAAAAAAAAAAAAAAACAGAGGTATTGGTTGCATATATTTGCAATCATATGTGAAATGTGAAAAAGTGCCAAAACATGGCTGAAAAAATTACTGGCTTCCTCTTAAATCAGAACCCGTCAACCTCTTCAACTTCCCTCACATTCTGACTCCCTCTCATCCTTGAAAGCCCATCCTCTACTCTGCCCCACAATCTTCTGCCAGGGCACTCTAGAAATACAAAATTTCCCTGGTCCCATCCCCAGGGCCGTTTAAAGGAATTTGGGGGCCCCAAGCAAAATGGGGGGTCCCAAGCCCCCCCTGCACACAAAGCCTACGTTAGCGCTGCACTAATTTTTTACACCCATGTTTTTACTCCTACCCCCTCCCTAGTCCCTATGTTTTTCTATTCTCACCTCCCCTTCTTCCCTGTAGGCTGCCGCTGTAGTGTGGCCGAGCTCCTCTTCCTCCTGTCAGTCCAATGTTCTACCATTATGGGTCCCCAGTCCCCTATCAGATAGTACCCGGGCCGGGTACCACGTGGTACAGAAAATTCAGTTTCCTGTGTTCCCGGCCGGACTGAAAGGAAGTGAGCACTCAGTGTGCACTTCCTGTCAGTCTGGCCGGGAACAGGAAATTGAATCTCCTGTTCCACGCGAAGTACCTGGCCGGACTGACAGGACTCCAGGAGGAAGGAAGAGGAGCTCGGCCACACTACAGTCTGGAAAGGGGAAGTTGGGGGCCCCAGGCCAGCTCGGGGCCCCAAGCAATTGTTTTTTTTGCCTGTCCTGTAGCGATGGGCCTGCCCATCCCATCTGTACCCAACTTTAGGAAACAGATAATTTTCCCCAGGTACAATCCCAGGCCTCTTCAGGCCTGTATTTTTTTCAGACTTCCATAGTTGCCAACAGTCCTGGGACAATCCAGATTTTGGGACCCTCATCCCAATCGGAGGCCGTCACGATTTGGGATTTTGCCTTTTTTGTCCAGGGAAATCGGAAATGTTTGGCTCTGCAGCAGCTGGCTATAAAAAACATGGTCACCAGCGTCGCGGTGAGATCTCTTCCCCCTTGAGTTCAGTGGAGGAGGCTCAAACCTTGCAGCCAATGAATCGGCTTCTTTCTTTACAGTTCAGTGCCGCTTGTTCAGTTTACTCTGCTCTGAGTCTGCCCTTGTCCCTCTCGGTGTACAGCCCAGGCCAGCGATGTAACTGTAATGTACAGGGGGGGTTAGAATGTACAGGGGTGGTTTCAATGCTCTGAGTCTGCCCTTGTCCCTCTCTGTGTATAGCCCAAGCCAGCAATGTAACTGTAATGTACAAGGGGGCTTTATATAATACAATGGGGTTTACAATGCAAAGGGGGATTACAATGTACAGGGGGAAACTATGTACGGGGGTTACTATGTACATGGGGGGTAACAATGTACAGGGGGTTACTATGTACAGGGGGGTTACTATGTACAGGGGGGGTAACTATGCATAGGGGGGTAATTATGCACAGGGTGGTAACTATGTACAGGGGGGTAACTAGGGTGAGAGTGGTAATTATGTACAGGGGGAGGGCGTTAACTAAGGCTCTGCTTGGGACATGCAGATGTAAGGGCTGAGGCTGGTGTAAGGACTGAGGCTCCACTGGGGACCCCAGATGTAAGGACGGACTCGGCTGGGGGCAACTGATGCAAGGACGGACTCTGCTGGGGGCACCTGATGCAAGGACGGACTCTGCTGGGGGCACCTGATGGCATCTGGTTTCAGGCGACGTGGCAGGTGACACGCTCAGTGGTCCTACTATGTCTCCATTATGGTGAGTTGAATGATTTCATTCTGTATTACAATATAATATTATTAAATAATGCACTTCAATCATCCTGACACCATAACAACCATGGTGCCGGGATGACTGAAGCGTTACCACCAGGTGTTTGGAGTATCTTTATCTGCTGATTTGTTAAACTCTGGAATACACATATTTCTATTGTGGTGTAGGATATCTCTCTCTCTCTCTCTCCCTCCCCATTTCCCCCTTTCTTTCTCCATCCCTCATTCATCTCAGACTCTAACCACACCCCTTTGAGCCACACCCATGTAAGCCACGCCTATTATACTCATAGGCCACGCCCATTTTCGCTGCGGCAAGCTTCACGCGCTGTATTCTTTTTTTGCCATGTCACACCCCTAATTATAGTGTCCCTAAATAGTTTTGGACAATTTTGGCAACTATGGACCTCCCACATTTAGGAAGCCCTCTCTGAGATACTCGACCACTTTCTCCTTATGCTCCCTGCCTCATCGGCCTTTTGAGGGTTCCTCACCCAGTTTAAACAACCCTTGGCCTCCTACTGGCCTCCAACCTTCCCTTATAGCTGGTCCAACACCTGCCTGAAAAAAGGTACTTGTCTTCAACCTCCCCTCATGACCGGTCCAACACATGCCTGCACAAAAAGGCTACTAGTCTCCATCCTCCCCTCACAGCCGATCCAGCACGCGCCTGCAGAAAAAAATGTCTACTGGCCTCTAACTTCCCCTCACAGCCAGTCAAACACATGCCTGAAGAAAATAAAAAAGTCTACCAGCCTCCAACCTCCCCTCACAGCCGGTCCAACACACACCTGAAGAAAATAAAAATGTCTATTGGCCTGTAACCCCCCTCACAGCCAGTCCAACACAGGCCTGCAGAAAAAAAAGTTTACCGGCCTCTAACCTCCCCTCATAGCCAGTCCAACACCCACCTGCAGAAAATAAAAAAGACTTCCAACCTCCTTTCACAGCTGGTCCAACACACACCTGCCGAAAAGTTAAAGTCTACCGGCCGCCAACCTCCCCTCACAGCCGGTCCAACACACGCCTGCAGAAAATAAAAAAGTCTACTGGCCTCTAACCTCCCCTCACAGACGGTCCAATACATGCCTACAGGAAAATAAAAGTTTCCCAGCCTCCTACCTCCATTCACAGGCGGTCCAAGAGACGCTTGCAGAAAATAAAAAAGTTTGCAGCCTCCTACCTCTCCTCATAGCCAGTCCAACACACGCCTGCAGGAAAAGAAAAAAGTCTACCGGCCTCCAACCTCCCCTCACAGCCGGTCCAACACACGCCTGCAAAAAAAGAAAAGTCCTCCAGCCTCCAACCTCCCCTCACAGCCGGTCTAACTCCCATCTGCAGAAAAGAAAAAAGTCTTCCAGCCTCCAACCTCCTTTCACAGCCGTTCCAACACACGCCCGTTGAAAAGGAAAAGTCTATCAGCCTCCAACCCCCCCTCACAGCCAGTCCAACACATGCCTGCAGAAAAAGAAAAGTCATCCGGCCTCCAACCTCCCCTCACAGCCGGTCCAACACACACCTGCAGGAAAAGAAAAAAGTCTACAGGCCTCCTACTTCCCCTCACAGCCGGTCCAACACACACCTGCAGAAAAAGAAAAGTCTTCTGGCTTCCTAGATCCCTCACAGCTGGACCCAACTCATACTGTCTTTTATTTTTAGTTTTTTTGTTTCTTTTTCTGGTTCTTTTTCTTTTGTCCATGATGATTGAGGGTTTTTCTGCAGGGGGGGGCTGATGACACTTCTAGGCTTTGAATTTCTTTCTTTTTTTCTTTCTTACAGCGAACGCCACTTTTTTGTGGAGTCTCTGTGTCAACGTCGCTTTCTGGAAGAAGCGTAAATCGATCACGACGTTTTACTGGAATCCTCGAGTCAAGGTATTTCTGAAAGCGACGGCTATGTTTTCGTTGAGTATCAGTTTCATCGTCCATTTCTGGAGGATCAAACAGGCGGACTGATGGAGTAAGAATAAAGCGAACATGACGTTTCTTTTTGTGGAGGCCCCAATCTGATGGAGTCTCCTTGTTAAAGTCCCACTCTGGTGGAGTCTCCTCGTGGAAGTCGCATGCTGGTGAAGTCTCCTCGTGGAAGTCGCACGCTGGTGGAGTCTCCTCGTGGAAGTCGCACACTGGTGAAGTCTCCTCGTAGAAATCACACGCTGGTGGAGTCTCCTTGTGGAATTTGCACGATGGTGAAGTCTTCTCGTGGAAGTCGCACGCTGGTGGAGTCTCCTTGTGAAAGTCGCACGCTGGTGGAGTCTCCTTGTGAAAGTCGCACGCTGGTGGAGTGGCCATGTCTTGGTCGCACTCTGGTGGAGTGGCCATGTCTTGGTCACACTCTGATGGAGTGGCCATGTCTTGGTCGCACTCTGATGGAGTGGCCATGTCTTGGTCGCACTCTGATGGAGTGGCCATGTCTTGGTCGCACTCTGATGGAGTGGCCATGTCTTGGTCGCACTCTGATGGAGTGGCCATGTCTTGGTCGCACTCTGATGGAGTGGCCATGTCTTGGTCGCACTCTGATGGAGTGGCCATGTCTTGGTCGCACTCTGATGGAGTGGCCATGTCTTGGTCGCACTCTGATGGAGTGGCCATGTCTTGGTCACACTCTGATGGAGTGGCCATGTCTTGGTCACACTCTGATGGAGTGGCCATGTCTTGGTCACACTCTGGTGGAGTGGCCATGTCTTGGTCACACTCTGGTGGAGTGGCCATGTCTTGGTCGCACTCTGGTGGAGTGGCCATGTCTTGGTCGCACTCTGGTGGAGTGGCCATGTCTTGGTCGCACTCTGGTGGAGTGGCCATGTCTTGGTCGCACTCTGGTGGAGTGGCCATGTCTTGGTCGCACTCTGGTGGAGTGGCCATGTCTTGGTCGCACTCTGGTGGAGTGGCCATGTCTTGGTCGCACTCTGGTGGAGTGGCCATGTCTTGGTCGCACTCTGGTGGAGTGGCCATGTCTTGGTCGCACTCTGGTGGAGTGGCCATGTCTAGGTCGCACTCTGGTGGAGTGGCCATGTCTAGGTCGCACTCTGGTGGAGTGGCCATGTCTAGGTCGCACTCTGGTGGAGTGGCCATGTCTAGGTCGCACTCTGGTGGAGTGGCCATGTCTAGGTCGCACTCTGGTGGAGTGGCCATGTCTAGGTCGCACTCTGGTGGAGTGGCCATGTCTAGGTCGCACTCTGGTGGAGTGGCCATGTCTAGGTCGCACTCTGGTGGAGTGGCCATGTCTAGGCCGCACTCTGGTGGAGTGGCCATGTCTAGGCTGCACTCTGGTGGAGTGGCCATGTCTAGATCACACTCTGGTGAAGTGGCCATGTCTAGGTCGCACTTGTACTGTCTTTTATTTTTTCTATTTTTGTTTCTTTTTCTGGTTCTCTTTCTTTTGTCTGGTTCTGTGATGATGGAGGGTTCTTCTGGTGGAGTCTCCTTGTGGAAGTCGCACTCTGGTGGAGTGGCCATGTCTAGGTCGCACTCTGGTGGAGTGGCCATGTCTAGGTCACACTCTGGTGGAGTGGCCATGTCTAGGTCACACTCTGGTGGAGTGGCCATGTCTAGGTCACACTCTGGTGGAGTGGCCATGTCTAGGTCACACTCTGGTGGAGTGGCCATGTCTAGGTCACACTCTGGTGGAGTGGCCATGTCTAGGTCACACTCTGGTGGAGTGGCCATGTCTAGGTCGCACTCTGGTGGAGTGGCCATGTCTAGGTCGCACTCTGGTGGAGTGGCCATGTCTAGGTCGCACTCTGGTGGAGTGGCCATGTCTAGGTCGCAC
Organism: Rana kukunoris; assembly: GCA_029574335.1. Taxonomy (NCBI): domain Eukaryota; kingdom Metazoa; phylum Chordata; class Amphibia; order Anura; family Ranidae; genus Rana; species Rana kukunoris. Next base: position 88,485,189 of record CM056056.1, on the reverse strand, counting down.
TCTGGTGGAGTGGCCATGTCTAGGTCACACTCTGGTGGAGTGGCCATGTCTAGGTCGCACTCTGGTGGAGTGGCCATGTCTAGGTCGCACTCTGGTGGAGTGGCCATGTCTAGGTCGCACTCTGGTGGAGTGGCCATGTCTAGGTCGCACTCTGGTGGAGTGGCCATGTCTAGGTCGCACTCTGGTGGAGTGGCCATGTCTAGGTCGCACTCTGGTGGAGTGGCCATGTCTAGGTCGCACTCTGGTGGAGTGGCCATGTCTAGGTCGCACTCTGGTGGAGTGGCCATGTCTAGGTCGCACTCTGGTGGAGTGGCCATGTCTAGGTCGCACTCTGGTGGAGTGGCCATGTCTAGGTCGCACTCTGGTGGAGTGGCCATGTCTAGGTCGCACTCTGGTGGAGTGGCCATGTCTAGGTCGCACTCTGGTGGAGTGGCCATGTCTAGGTCGCACTCTGGTGGAGTGGCCATGTCTAGGTCGCACTCTGGTGGAGTGGCCATGTCTAGGTCGCACTCTGGTGGAGTGGCCATGTCTAGGTCGCACTCTGGTGGAGTGGCCATGTCTAGGTCGCACTCTGGTGGAGTGGCCATGTCTAGGTCGCACTCTGGTGGAGTGGCCATGTCTAGGTCGCACTCTGGTGGAGTGGCCATGTCTAGGTCGCACTCTGGTGGAGTGGCCATGTCTAGGTCGCACTCTGGTGGAGTGGCCATGTCTAGGTCGCACTCTGGTGGAGTGGCCATGTCTAGGTCGCACTCTGGTGGAGTGGCCATGTCTAGGTCGCACTCTGGTGGAGTGGCCATGTCTAGGTCGCACTCTGGTGGAGTGGCCATGTCTAGGTCGCACTCTGGTGGAGTGGCCATGTCTAGGTCGCACTCTGGTGGAGTGGCCGTGTCTAGGTCGCACTCTGGTGGAGTGGCCGTGTCTAGGTCGCACTCTGGTGGAGTGGCCGTGTCTAGGTCGCACTCTGGTGGAGTGGCCTTGTCTAGGTCGCACTCTGGTGGAGTGGCCATGTCTAGGTCGCACTCTGGTGGAGTGGCCATGTCTAGGTCGCACTCTGGTGGAGTGGCCATGTCTAGGTCGCACTCTGGTGGAGTGGCCATGTCTAGGTCGCACTCTGGTGGAGTGGCCATGTCTAGGTCGCACTCTGGTGGAGTGGCCATGTCTAGGTCGCACTCTGGTGGAGTGGCCCTTTCTAGGTCGCACTCTGGTGGAGTGGCCCATGTCTAGGTCGCACTCTGGTGGAGTGTCTCTAGGTCGCACTCTGGTGGAGTGGCCGTTTCTAGGTCGCACTCTGGTGGAGTGGCAGTGTCTAGGTCGCACTCTGGTGGAGTGGCCGTGTCTAGGTCGCACTCTGGTGGAGTGGCCGTGTCTAGGTCGCACTCTGGTGGAGTGGCCGTGTCTAGGTCGCACTCTGGTGGAGTGGCCGTGTCTAGGTCGCACTCTGGTGGAGTGGCCGTGTCTAGGTCGCACTCTGGTGGAGTGGCCGTGTCTAGGTCGCACTCTGGTGGAGTGGCCGTGTCTAGGTCGCACTCTGGTGGAGTGGCCGTGTCTAGGTCGCACTCTGGTGGAGTGGCCGTGTCTAGGTCGCACTCTGGTGGAGTGGCCGTGTCTAGGTCGCACTCTGGTGGAGTGGCCGTGTCTAGGTCGCACTCTGGTGGAGTGGCCGTGTCTAGGTCGCACTCTGGTGGAGTGGCCGTGTCTAGGTCGCACTCTGGTGGAGTGGCCGTGTCTAGGTCGCACTCTGGTGGAGTGGCCGTGTCTAGGTCGCACTCTGGTGGAGTGGCCGTGTCTAGGTCGCACTCTGGTGGAGTGGCCTGGTGGAGTGGCCGTGTCTAGGTCGCACTCTGGTGGAGTGGCCGTGTCTAGGTCGCACTCTGGTGGAGTGGCCATGTCTAGGTCGCACTCTGGTGGAGTGGCCATGTCTAGGTCGCACTCTGGTGGAGTGGCCATGTCTAGGTCGCACTCTGGTGGAGTGGCCATGTCTAGGTCGCACTCTGGTGGAGTGGCCATGTCTAGGTCGCACTCTGGTGGAGTGGCCATGTCTAGGTCGCACTCTGGTGGAGTGGCCATGTCTAGGTCGCACTCTGGTGGTGGAGTGGCCATGTCTAGGTCGCACTCTGGGGGAGTGGCCATGTCAAGGTCGCACTCTGGTGGAGTGGCCATGTCAAGGTCGCACTCTGGTGGAGTGGCCATGTCTAGGTCGCACTCTGGTGGAGTGGCCATGTCTAGGTCACACTCTGGTGGAGTGGCCATGTCTAGGTCGCACTCTGGTGGAGTGGCCATGTCTAGGTCGCACTCTGGTGGAGTGGCCATGTCTAGGTCGCACTTTGGTGGAGTGGCCATGTCTAGGTCGCACTCTGGGGGAGTGGCCATGTCAAGGTCGCACTCTGGGGGAGTGGCCATGTCTAGGTCGCACTCTGGTGGAGTGGCCATGTTTAGGTCGCACTCTGGTGGAGTGGCCATGTCTAGGTCGCACTCTGGTGATGTGGCCATGTCTAGGTCGCACTCTGGTGGTGTCTGAATTTTAACATCACTTTTTGGTGGCGTCTCAATGTGATGGTCGACAGGCCTGCCATGTGAGCCTTCTCTGCAGTAAATACCGCGTACATCTTCAATAAAAAAAAGAGAGGAATTAGATTTAGCACCTTCACCTACATTTCACATATTTTTCTTTGTACAACATAAAATTATAGAGAGAAAAGTTCAAAACTCTTGGGCCAGGGAGAATGAATAAACTCGACATGACAGGGACACACGGATGACTATTGCTGGCCTTTGTATAAAAATGCTGATTGCCTGCCACTCATCCCGACCCACTGGCTGGCAATAAATTGATGAAAAACCCCGAGGGGCTGGTTGTACTCAGCCTAGAATGCTGAAAGTTGGTCTGGAAAGGAAGGGGGCAATAGTGCCCGGTATTGATGTGGTTAAACAGGTGGTGAGGAGGCAATATAACACCTTACCACCTGTCAAATGCCCTCTGATGAGCGACCTAAATGTGGTCTTATTTTTGTTTATAGCACAACCACACAATTGTCCTTCAAATTGTTACAGCGCTGAAAGCTGAACATTGGCCTGGGCAGGAAGGGGGTGAATATGCCCTGTATTGAAGTAGTTAAAGGGGGGGTTCACCCTAAAAAAACTATATACCATTAGATCCAGCATATTGCAGATGCCAGTATGCGTTTTTCTTTCCCCCCGTTGTACTTACCGTCTTATCGTAGTTTTCACCCGGCTTCCGGGTTCTCTCTGCCCCGGGGAATAGGCATTCCTAAGACCAGGCGTAGATAATTGATATGCTGGTAAAGCGCGTCACGCCTTCCGAAAATACCCGAAGTGGGACTCGGCTTTTTACGGCGCCTGCGTAGTCAGCTCTACACGCCGTATAGCGCCGTAAACAGCTGAGTCTCACGCCGGCCATTTTTCGGAAAGCGTGACGCGCTGAACCAGCCCGTCAATCATCTATGCCTCGTCTTAGGTATGCCTACTCCCCGCGGGGGAATCAGCTCGGAGCCGAATGAGAACTACGATAAAACGGTAAGTACAGCAAAAAAAAAAAAAAAACAGCCTACTGCAGATGTCAGCAGTATGCTGAATCTAATGGTAAACAGTTGATTTTCAAGGTGAACCTCCGCTTTAATTACGGCACTTAGGTTATAGGGATAGTGCATAATAAAATGCTCAAGGATAATTAATTAGCACTTGTTAATTTGTATTAGTTTTGTCTGTCTTGTTTACATGGGTGATGAGGCCCATATAACATGAACAGATGTTTTTTCAGCATCTATAAATCCAGGTGCTGCATGCAGGCAGTCCATTGAAAATGATACAGAAAAAAGACAAAAAAACTGCGCTTGAGCGATAGTTGTGCGGTTGATCGGAAGGAATGGTACAAAGCAGTCTTCACTAATTAAACTACCATGCCGGCTGTGCTGCCACTCATAACAGGCCAGGGGAAACCCAGAAGAAACTTTAAAAAGGAAAACAAACAGAGGGCACACCAGCCTTGTGCATTACCATTGCAACACTCAGTGATGGACTGTATATATTTTATGCTCAACTCAATACTCATTTGTGAGTATGAATATTTACTCTATATACATTAACCACTTCCCGACGGCCGTACGAATATGTGCGGCCGCGGGGTGGTTCTAAATCTCTGACTGGACGCATATATGCGTCCTCCGCTCTTCCTGGCCACTAGAGGGCGCGCGAGCGCAGCTGGCGGCGCGTGCGTGCCCGCGCCACATTCCTAAGATACCGATGCGCGTGCCTGGCGGCCGCGAAATCCGCCAGGCACTCGCAATCGGCGGTTACAGGGACAAAGGCAAACACAGAGATCCATGTCCTGTCAGGGGAGAGAGGAGACCGATCTGTGTCTCTTGTACATAGGGACACAGCATCGGTCACCTCCCCCAGTCACCCCCCACACAGTTAGAACACACCCAGGGAATACATTTAACCCCTTCCATGCCCCCCTAGTGTTAACCCCTTCACTGCCAGTCACATTTATACAGTAATTGGTGCATTTTTATAGCACTGTTTGCAGTATAAATGTGAATGGCGCCAAAAATGTGTCAAAAGTGTCCGATGTGTCCACCATAACGTCGCAGTCCCAATAAAAATCGCAGATCGCCGCCATTACTAGTGAAAAAAAAAATGTATAATAATTCTGTCCCCTATTTTGTAAGCGCTATAACTTTTGCGCAAACCAGTCACTTATTGCGATTTTTTTTTTTTTACCAAAAATATGTAGAATAATACGTATCGGCCTAAACTGAGAAAAAAATGTTTAAAAAAAAATAAAAAATGGGCTATTTATTATAGTAACAAATAAAAAATATTGACTTTTTTTCAAAATTGACGCTTTTTTTTGTTTATAGCGCAAAAAATAAAAACCGCAGAGATGATCAAATACAACCAAATGAAAGCTCTATTTGTGGGGAAAAAAGGACACCAATTTTGTTTGGGAGCCACGTCGCACGACCGCGCAATTGTCAGTTAAAGCGACGCACTGCCGGAAGCTGAAATTTCACCTGGTCAGGACGGGGTATACGTGCCCAGTAAGGAAGTGGTTAAAGTGTTGGGAAGGGAATGCACAAGGCTGGCGTGCCCTCTGTTTGTTTTCCTTTTTAGAGTCCATTGAAAATGATTAGAACGCACAGCTGCACGGTCGCAGCTACTCTTCCTAATATGATGTGCACTGTCTGCATTCAGGCCTATTCGCCCACACCCAGGGACACTGGCCACTGAAATCATAGGGCCCTGTACAGCTTACATGACTGGGCCCCCTCCACCTAAACGAGCCAGGGTCTGAGCCTGCCCCCCCCCCCCCCAAATCACATTCAGCCAGCATAGAAATAGGAGGTGGTGTGCTCTGTGAAGAAATGAGGGTGTAACAACATTTTACTATCATTGTAAGGGGTTTAAAACCTGTACAGCACACAGGGATCAAATATGTGTACATAAATTTGTCGTGTTTAACTAGAAAGAGGGGGATCACCCGGACGCGGCGCATCTCAGATTCGGCAGGGGGGCTCTGTGATTGGCCCTCCTGATCACATGATGCCTGTGTCCAATCACAGCGGTCATGTGATGTAAATAGAGAGTCGGTTGCTAAGCAATTGTCTCTCCTCTCCTCACACAGATCTTGTCAGTGAGAAGGGGAGAGCGGATCTCTGTAGCCGGCTGGTGATCAGTGAGTATGAGGTGTTTTTTACAGCTTTTTGTTTACTAATCACCAGGCTAGTGTCCCCACAATGTAAAACACACAAAGTTAACACACCTGTCCCCCACATATGTAAAAGTAAAATCACATGTCCCAATGATCATTTGTACACATATGTCCATGATAACCTGCGCACATCTGTACATGGTTATTTGTGTACATAAGTTTGTGATCACACAAACCAATTATTACTGTATACACTTAACGGGATTTTTTTTACAAAAACGTAGCAGAATACATTTTGGCTTAAATTTATGACAAAATTAGATTGCATTGGATTTCTTTTTCTTTTTTTGCTTACATCGCGAATAAATACCACCAAAATAAAGCTCTATTTGTGTGAACAAAATGATAAAATATTTATATAGGTGGTGAGGAGGCAATATAATACCTTACCACCTGTCAAATGCCCTCTGATGAGCGACCTAAATGTGGATTGCTGTTCAGAGGGCACCACATGTTTAAATGAGCCCTACAATCCATTATTTTTTTCAGTTCAGCAGGCAACAGGAGGGACTATTTCATGTTTTCTTTGGGGCACTGCTAAGTAATCTCCTGGTTTTCAGCAAGTACAAAATACTTCCGTAGACCCCATTTGCTCAGCTGGAACCGGGGAAGGAATCAGACTAATACATTTTTTTTGCAGATGGTTGGTTACAGATCTCCCATTAGCACCATCTTCCTGTGAAGGCCAATCAGCTGCCAAGTTTTATCTGACATTCGTGAATGTTAGACCCCTTTCACATTAAGGAGTTTTTCAGGCGGTACAGCGCTAAAAATAGCGCTGCTATACCGTCTGAAAAACTCCTGCCCCAGCAACCTCAATGTGAAAGCCTGAGGGCCCGAGGGCTTTCACACTGAGGCGATGCGCTGGCAGGAGAGAGAAAAAATCTCCTGTCAGCAGCATCTTTGTAGTGGTGAGAGGAGCGGCGTGTATACTGATCCTTCACCACTCCTTCCTATTGAAAACAATGGGAGACCGCGGCAATACCGCCCACAATGCGCCTCTATAGAGGCGCATTGCGGACGGCATTAACCCTTTCACGGCCGCTAGCGGGGGTTAATAAAAACTTCATAAAAAAGGATTTGATAAAAAAAAAACATATGTATGTATGGGAACGTGACCCGTCATTAATGGGAAAATAGGAGCCAATGAAAGCATTTCTTTTATCTTTGTATCTATTAATATCCACAACACTTACCATTCAGGTCTTCTGTTTTCTTCTGCTGGTGGCCATTGACTTTACAGCCGACACCAAAGCATCTAACAACGGCTGTGAAGCAACCTCTCAGAAAAGCCCGGGGACTCCTCTTCATTCTTCTGGGCTTATCTGCAGGATGGACACTGATATCTCCCCCTTTCATAGGTTGTCTTCCAATGGGGGGTTTCTCTTTGGTGTTATTTTGAGAAAAAACCTTTTTAAGGTTAAATCGGTTCATTATGAAGAATAATGAAACACACTTGAAATGGGCGAGGGATAAAATTTGCAATCAAATCGGATAAAACTGATCAAATTACAAGAACAAACTCGCCAGACACAAAAGCACGTGTTACCCGTTCAGAGTTCACAATGCTACTGGCAGAACCCCTCTGTGCTTTCAATATAAAGGAGCAGCCTATGACATCACAAAGCTCTGTTGTCATGGCAACCTTTTTCTTTTTTTCAAATCTGCTGGTGATCTTCTAACTGACAATTTATCTTAAAGGAGCCTCCTCCTGGTTTTGAAATTCAGCCAGCAGTCTTAGAATACAAATGTAATAAACAAAGACGTGGCTCCTTTAAAAAAAAAACATGTTTACATTCTTACAGTCTCATAGCTTAAAGCAGAGCTCCTCCCATCCACACTAAACTGTACACTTGTAATGAATTGGCATATATATATATATGTATATTTGGTGGATCACTTACTGTATTATATAATGCTATTGATGGGGCAACTTTAACCACTTCCTTACTGGGCATTTAAACCCCCTTCCTGCCCAGACCAATTTTCAGCTTTCAGCGCTGATGCACTTTGAATGACAATTGCGCGGTCATATAACACTGTACCCAAATGATATATTTATCTTTTTTTTCCCACAAATAGAGCTTTCTTTTTTTGCTGGTATTTGATTACTGGTTTTAATTTTTTGTGCTATAATCAAAAAAAGACAGAACATTTTGAAAAAAAAAACACAATATTTTTTTACTTTTTGCAATAATAATATCCCATTTTTAAAAGAAAAAAAGCAATTTTTTTTTCTCAGTTTAGGCTGATATGTATTCTTCTACATATTTTTGGTAAAAAAAAAAAAAAAAATCGCAATAAGCATATATTGATTGGTTTACGCCAAGTTTTTTTTACTAATAATGGTGGCAATCAGTGATTTTTATTGTGACTGCGATATTGCGGCGGACACATCGGACACTTTTGACACTATTTTGGGACCATTCACATTTATACAGCGAACAGTGCTATAAATATGGACTGATTACTGTATAAATGTGACTGTCAGGGAAGGAGTTAACACTAGGGGGCGATCAAGGGGTTAAATGTGTTCCCTGGGAGTGATTCTTACTGTGGGGGAGGGGACTGACTGGGGGAGGTGACCGATCTGTGTCCCTATGTACAAGGGACACAGCATCGGTCTCCTCACTTCCTGGCAGGACATGGAGCTCTGTGTTTACACACAGGGCTCCACGTCCTGCCTCTGTAACTGATGATCACGAGTACCTGGCGGACATCGTGGGACGCCCACCCAGCAGTTGCGAGCCACGCTGTAGACGTCTTTAGTCTATAGCGCAGCTCTCAAGTGGTTAATGGGGGCAATCCTCATCCTCACAACCCTTGCCCGGTAGTTGTGGTGGTCTTTATCCTGCGATGGGTGATCTCCTCTCCGGGGTCCAGCGATGAGAATATCTCCTCTTCATCCAGGTCCAGGATCCAGTTATGAGATGTCCGCAGCTCAGCGCATCACCTGTCTCCACTGGAGACACCCCGGGAATGACGCAGCTTCAGCCAGTGACAACCCTTATGTAGGTGAGGGCGGGGCCACCCATTACGTGACCCCATCCCCCTCTGATGCAAGGGAAAACCCAGGCTTTCCCAGTGACGTGCGTGTGACCCCGCCCCCTCTGATGTAACGCAGGTTTGTCATTACATCAGAGTGGGGCGGTGTCATCCGTTACTGGGAAAGCCTGGATTTTCCCTTGCATCAGAGGGGGACAGGGTCACGTGATGGATGGCCCCGCCCTCACCTACAAGAGCTGTCACTGGCTTAAAGCGGTTGTAAACTGCATATACATTTTTTTTTTAACCTGCAAGTAAAAGCCATAATGAGCTAGTATGCACCGCATACTTACCTCTGAACGAGGAGAAGAGAACTTACCTGGTCCACGCCGAGCGAGATGTCATCTTGACTCGGCGTGTCTTCCGGGTATCGCCGCTCCAGTGCTGTGATTGGCTGGAGCGGCGAAGACTTCACTCCCGCGCGTGCCGGTCCTTTCGCCGTGGATTCCCCCTTGCGCATGCGCCGCTGCAATCAGCGGCGCATTGCGAGGGGAATATCTCCTAGGAGATATTCTTTATACCTAGAGGTAAGCCTTATTATAGGCTTACCTGTAGGTAAAAGTCAAAAAGTGGGGTTTACAACCACTTTAAGCCGCAGCATTCCCGGAGAGTCTCCGGTGGAGACAGGTGATGTACTGCGGACATCTCATTGCCGGATCCTGGACCTGGATGAAGAGGAGATCTTCTCATCGCTGGACCCCAGAGAGGAGATTTCCCATCGCAGGATACCGAAATCGTTGGAGCGGAGATCGAGAGTAGATTACCACCGCTGGAATCTTTTTTAATTTTTTTTTAATAAAGGACTTTCCCAACGGTGTCTGTGTTTTTTTTTACAATTTGTTACACTTTCCTTTGTAAAATGGTAGGGGTACATTACCAATTCACATGGGGGGCCCCTTTGTTAAAGGGGTCTTCCAGATTCTGATAAGCCCCCTGCCGCAGACCCCCACAACCACCAGGCAAGAGTTGTGGGAATGAGGCCCTTGTCCCCATCAACATGGGGACATGGTGCTTTGAGGGGTCACAGACCCCCATAGCATCCTCCCAATGTTGAGGGCATGTGGCCTGGTACGGTTCGGGGGGGCGCTCTCTCGTCCCCCCCCCCTTTTCCTGTGACCTGCCAGGTTGCGTGCTCGGATAAAAGGGTCTGGTATGGATATTTGGGGGGAACCCCACATCATTTTTTTTATATTTGACGCAGGGTTCCCCTTAATATCCATACCAGACCTAAAGAGCCTGGTAATTGAATATGGGGGGACCCCCACGCATTTTTTTTTAAATCAATGACTTTTCTCTGTATTGCCGAGAGCCGACAATTCATTATAGCCGCAAGTGGTTTTAAATGACTTTTTTCCCTTCAGAAATGATACTTTCTGCAGGGACAGTTCTAAGCAGGGGAAACAAGCCGTACTTAACAGGCATACTATACAAATCCCAGGTACGAAATTTAGAGGAATATTTCACTTTAAGCATTATCAAAATCACTGCTCCCGAAATAATGTCAGAACTTTTATTGCATTGATACATGTCCGCTGGGGAAGGACCCGGGTCCCCAAACACTTTTTAGGACAATAACTTGCATATTAGCCTTTAAAATTAGCACTTTAGATTTCAAACGTTCGAGTCCCATAGATTTTAACAGGGTTCTAAGTTCTAAAGTTCACACAAACTTTTGGTCTGTTCGTAGGTTCTGGTGCGAAGCGAACAGGGGGTGTTCGGCTCATCCCTAGTGGGGACATGGACAGGAATGAGAGACGAAGAACAGCAGGATAAACCAGATGTTTTTCAGAATACAGAAAATGAATCACATAGTGAATGAGTGAGTACGAACATCAGGTAATACAACATTTATTGATAGTTTTTTATGATGTGGTTTTAATGACACTTTAACAGACCAAAAGAGGAAAATCAATGTTTATTGTTGTGGTTTACGTCCATTTTTTTTTTTTTTAAACAATAGACTTTTATTGAAAGTATTTAGTATTTACGAACATTTTAAATACTTCTTACAGCAATGATACTGCATATCCACTGTCTTTATAATCATTATTGCCTGGGGACTTTCGCTACAAAACAGAAAAATGATGAGGTGGTACAATTTATGAAAACTTTTTTAGGAGCTGAATAATTTCATTGTACACTCTGTATGGAGCATCTATACCCCAGATAAAATCTACATGTTGCCACTCTGGTATCTCCTTGTGATAGACCAGGTTGTCTATTTCAGGCAGTAATAGTGCGACATCCTTAGGACCAGCTAACCAGTCATTGCCCCCACTCCACAAAGCTGTGGGAATCTTCATGTCTTTTATTTTGAACAAAGGAGGGGTGGTCTACACAAATCAAAAATACAGAAATATCATGATAAGGAATGCACATACAATAAAAAAGCCTTAAAATGGATATAAACCCCAATTTTTTTATGTCACAATGTAGAGTATAATATTTCCTATCATCTGTGCCCAGTCTTGCCACACAGAGTTAATCCAGCTCTGAGCAATCCTCTTTTATTGTTCAGTGAAAATTAACAGACTTCCAGATAAAAACCTGTCTAAATAAAAGGTCCTTTTCTCCCTCCTTGCTTTGAGTGACAGGTTATTTACATATCTAGCTTGGACATGTTTATCATATGTTATGTTATGTTTATCATAATATGAGGTGATCCACAGTATAAAAAGTTCACCCCTCCCCCACATAACACAACCTGGTAATATAAAATGAACTGTGGATCACCTCATATTATGATAAACATAACATATGATAAACATGTCCAAGCTAGATGTGTAAATAACCTGTCACTCAAAGCAAGGAGGGAGAAAGGGACTTTTTATTTAGACAGGTTTTTATCTGGAAGTCTGTTAATTTCCACTGAACAATAAAAGAGGATTGCTCAGAGCTGTATTAACTCTTTGTGGCAAGACTGGGCACAGATGATAGGAAATCGTATACTCTACATTGTGACATCCACTTTAATCCACTTTAATGTACGAGTTAAAATATAGAAATATACTCTGTTTTAAACGAGTTGAGGACGTGACCTTAAATTAGAAGTTTAAAACTAATCTTAGAAAGTATCATTATGCTTGGAAAAGACTTCCACTACTGGTAGTGAGTCAGTCAACAGTAGGTGGATTCAAACATGCTTGGGAAAAACAAAGATTCACTTAATGAATTTGTGACTAGAGCTGAGCTTTATGTTCGGGTCGAACATGAGTTAGACTTGAACATTGGCTGAGGCGCATTGCCGGCGGTATTAACCCTTTTTTGGCCTCTAGCGGGGGTTAATACTGCACCGCTAGCGGGCGAAAAAACGCTGCAATTCCGACGGTATATCGCTGCTAAAAATATCGGCGCTATACCGCCACCACACGCCCTGCCCCAGTGTGAAAGGGGCCTAAATGAGTACACCCAAAAGATTTGTCAGAAAACCTTTATATACTACAAAATACTCCCACAAATGTGGGCCATTGTATTTTTCCTAACAAATTAACGCAAGACCATGTTGCAAAAATAGAAACACCCCAATGAAAGTCTTATGCCTAGTACACACAATCGTTTGTCCTGGCTGACTTTTTACCGCCGGGAAAACCGAGGGGAAAATCGAGAACCTGCTGGCCAGCTTCCCCCCCCCCCCCCCCCCTACATTATATAGGTTGCCTTACATTATATAGTGTTTGCAAATCTAAAGGGGATTGTTCAGCAATTGAACAATCTGATTGTAAAATGTATGACCAGCCTTAAACAAATGTACAACTTGAATCATGGTTTATCTCACGTTACTCCATTGTATTGATATCATTACCTGGTTGTAATGTTTCATATTTCCTTTTCGACCCCAGTCATAAGCCTTTAGCTGGTCTGATCGCAGAGCCTGAGTAGAAGTTAAAAAATGAGTTTAGCTGAATACATTCACTGGGTACTAAGGCAATCCATTCTTTACACCGTGCAATTATAATTTGCAGCTATGAAACCAATGTACCATAATTACTAAAATATGGCTCAATACAATCGTGCTGCATAACAATGTCACCAGTTAGCCCTGACCTTCTACAAACCAATCCAATTACTGGAATGTTTATGGCTCGTGTCGACTGGCTTTGGTTCAATCTAAAATGAGTTTTGCATTTCCATACATGTCAATGGGAATGCAAAACACCCCATGAAACATGTCAAATGCAAGTTAGAAAGAGGTCAACTGCAGGTGAAATGCACCTGTCAAAGAATGATCTCAGAAGTGTCTGACACAAACCCAATGCATGTTAGCACAGGCATTATGAATACAATAGACTGAGGACTCGGGATATTACAATGACTCTGCTATGGGCATAGGTGTGCGCAGCCCTATTGCATTAGGGTGTGCACCCCAAAGCCCAAACACACACTACCGAAGGCTCATGGTGATCATTCAGAAAGGGAAGGGGTTAGTAAATTACATATTTACTGGCCCCTTCCCCACTTCTAAAACACCCCAGCAGCAACAGCCATTAGGAGAGGAGGGAAGCTGTCAGCACTGCGGGGTTGGGGGCAGGGCAGTAGAGGGAATCTGTACTGCACAGGGTGAATAGGGTGTGCCTGGGCACACCCGGTGCGCAGGCCTATGGTTATGGGGCTTCAGCATTATATTTCTACCTCTGCCTTTAAATATTAGATGGTCACTTGATCATCAATTTCAGCAGGACGAGAAGGTCATCATGATGTCTCTATCATGACTGGTCAATATGCAAATGCCTGCATTCTTATGGGAACTGGCTCAGACACAATATGGCTACCTTAAAAGAAACCTGTTGCATTGTTAGTTTAACATTCTCGCTACAACTAAGGTCAAGTAACTACATGCACCAATCAACCATAACATTATGACCACTAACCTAATATTAAAGTGGAGTTCCACCCATTTTTTTATGTTTGTCTGTGCTGCCTGCCCTAATCTCACAGTGTTCAGAATGGCCAATTTTTATTTATTTTGTTGCTTGTAAATACCTTTATTTTGTAGTCCTTCATTACTTCCTCCTCCTTATTAGCCTAGGCCAGTGATGGCAAACTTTGGCACCCCAGATGTTTTGGAACTACATTTCCCATGATGCTCAACTACACTGCAGAGTACATGAGCATCATGGGAAATGTAGTTCCAAAACATCTGGGGTGCCAAGGTTCGCCATCACTGGCCTAGGCTATTAAAGCGGAGGTTCACCCTCAAAACGAACTTAAAGCGGATGGTTTACAAAACAAAAAATATTAAAAGCCAGCAGCAACAAATACCGCAGCTGCTGACTTTTAATATTAAAACACTTACCTGTCCTGGAGTCCAGCGCCGTCCGCAGCAGAGGATGAGCGATCGCTCGTCTCTCTGCTGTTCCCCGCTCCATCCACGGTGAGGGAACCAGGAAGTGAAGCGCTGCGGCTTCACTGCCCGGTTCCCTACGGCGCATGCGCGAGTCGCGCTGCGCCCGCCGATTGGCTCCAGCTGTGTGCTGGGAGCCGAGTGTTCCCAGCACACAACGGGGGACGGACGGGATGTGATGAAATGCCCGTCTTTTGCCCGTGAATGCTGGGCCGGAAGTGGGTGCAGATACCTGTCTATCTGCACCCCCCTCCCCCCTGAAAGGTGTCAATTGTGACACCGGAGGGGGGGAGTGTTCGGATCAGCGGATCTTCACTTTAGGGTGGAGATCCGCTTTAACAGCATCCTTACCCCGAAGGCAATCTAAGCAACATAGCGTTTTTTTTTTTTTTTTTTAAATCCTCCCTTACCTTTCATATGCCTGCACTTCCTGTTTCCTTGCCAGCGGGGAGTGGGCGTGTAGTTACTTTGCCCGACCGCGCTGTGCATTGTGGGCGCCGATTCAACGCCTCCATGCAGAGACGTCCTGGCCAATCACAGCGCGTCCACAGAACTAGCTAGTCGTGTATTCTCGCGCTAGCTGTTCTGTCACATGACGCCGGGAGCGGGTCACATGACCCGCAAACCGTGTCATGTGATGTGGGCGTATATATATTGCCCATTGTAAACAAACAATCGCCATTACACACCTGGAGACATTGCTTGGAGACATAGCAGAACAGACCGATCACCAAACTTGCTGCTCAGGTCGTTCTGAGCTTGGCTGATAACAAGGACTATATGAATTATCACAGCGGGGCGTGTCTTTTGGAGGACGCCGACGTCCGTTGTGATGGTAACGACGCACTGTGTATGGCGCGGCTCCCCGCCAACACTGCGCATGCGCGGGATTACGCGGTGAATGCTGGGAGAGCAGCATTCGCCGCATCCCGGAAGCATCACTGTATGGCTTCAACCCTCACACAGTAAAGATGGCTACGGCCATCGCATGAAAATATAAAATATAATTTCGTCCGAAAAGAGGATGCCTAAGGAGGTGGGACATGTGAGTAAATATTGTATGCTGGCAAATGCAGACGATTAGTGTTTAAAAAAAAAAACTTTATTCCACTGAACCTACGCTTTAAGTCACAAGGCTATTTGCAAGGGTTTCTGGGAGAGGCATCACATTTCCCGGTAGTCCTTGCAAACCTGACTGAAACCTATTACACCGCTTGTGCAGCACTGAGCATGTGCGAGATATGCAAAGCTGAAATCCAGGAAGTCATACAGTCTGGCTTCATGATGCCCACACTTAAGATGGCCACGGTCTATTTCTAGATTATAAACTAAATGCTGTAACAACCTAACAAAACGGACCTTACTTTACAGACTAACTTTACTAGAATAAATAAATTAAGCTTGTGTATTACAGGGGTATTTATATTTAAAAAGTGAAATTGTGGGTGGAACTCCCCTTTAAATAAGTACACCTTTTGCTGCCAATAAGCCTTGACCCATCGAGGCATGGACGCCCCTAGACCTCTGAAGGTATACTGTGGTGTCTGACACCAAGCCATCAGTAGCAGATCACTGCCTCTGTCGACTTGCCTTCTTCTCATATTGCATCCTAGTTCCATCTCTTCCACAAGTAAGCAAAGCACACACTCCTGACCAGCCACATGATAAAAAAGAATACGCGATTCATCAGACCAGACCACCTTCATTGCTTCATGGTTCAATTCTAATGCTTATGTGCCCATTGTAGGCAACTTTGGTTATGGATAAATGTCAGCATGGGCACCCTGAGCAGTATACAGTATGTACACACAGCCCCATATGCAACAAACTGCGGTGCATTGTGTGTTCTGACACCTTTTTATCAGAACCAGCATTTTTATTTATTTTTAGCTACAGTTGCTCTTTTATTGGATTGGACTACAAGGGCCAGCCTTAGCTCCCCACATGGGCCTTGGCGGCCCATGACCCTGTCGCCAGTTTGCTGGTTTTGAGTGAGTGAGTGAGAAACTTATATAGCGCAGCACATGCGAACTGAATCGCCTCTGGGTGATTGTCCTAGGTTTTCCTTCCATTAGGAGGTCCTGACCACTGCAGACCAGGACAGTTTTGGATTTGCCCAACCCAGTCATCTAATTCTAGATATTACAATTTGTCCATTGTCAAAGTCGCTCAAATACTTATGCTTGCAATTTTTTTTTGGTTTCAATATATAAACTTCAAAGACAACATGTTCACTTGCTGCCTAAGTGCTTGCCGACCAGCACGCGACTATATACGTCGACAGCATGGCACAGACAGGCAGAAGGACGTACATATACATTTCCTTTGAGATCGCGGCATTGTGGACGTGCGCGCGGCCGCCACGAGCTCCGTGAGCCCGACCGCAGGTCCCGTGGACTTGATCCCCGCGGGGATACCCGCGATCATCTCACGGTGAGGAAGAACGGGGAGATGCTGATGACGCTCTGCCTAGTGAAAATGACAGTGATCACCGCTTCCTGTAAACAGAAGCGGTGATCACTGTCTTGTCACACACAGCCAATCCCCCTGTACATTAAGAATCCCTCACTAGGGCACACTTAACCCCTACAGCGCCACCTAGTGGTTAACCCCTTCCCTGCCAGTGGCATTTTCACAGTAATCAGTGCATTTTTATAGCACTGATCGCTGTTAAAATGACAATGGTCCCAAAAATGTGTCAAAAGTGTCCGATGTGACCGCCATAATGTCGCAGTCATGATAAAAATTGCTGATCGCCACCATTACTAGTAAAAAAAATATTAATAAAAATGCCATAAAACTATCCCCTATTTTGTAGACGCTATAACTTTTCTGCAAACCGATCAATAAACACTTATTGAGATTTTTTTTAACAAAAATATGTAGAAGAATACATATCGGCCTATTTTTTGGGGATATTTATTATAGCAATTAATATATTAATATAAATTAATATTAATTAATTATAATATTAATATAAAGCAAAAAATATAGCTCTATTTTTGTTTATAGAGCAAAAGATAAAACCGTGATCAAATACCACCAAAAAAAAACTCTATTTGTTGGAAAAAAAGGACGTCAATTTTGTTTGGGAGCCACATCGCATGACCGCGCAATTGTCAGTTAAAGCGACGCAGTGTCGAATCGCAAAAAGTGGCCCGGTCTTTGAACAGCAAAATGGTCCGGGGCTCCACCAATAAAATTGTTTTTTTTTATACATACCTGAAGTACCTGTTGCTAGACAGATCGTCCTAATCTGCCACTTCCTGAACCGCGGTCCATTTTCTTTCTTCTGTTCCTCGGCTTCCTCCTGTGGAATGGTGGAGCGGTGTCTTCTGGGACCTTGTGTGTGTCCCAGGAGACATCCTCCATTCACGTCGTGCCACACGGCTCGCGCATGCGCAGTAGGGAATCGGGCAGTGAAGCTGCAAGGCTTCACTTCCTAAATCCCTCACCAAAGATGGCGGCGGGGCAGCCAAGACCAGAGCGTTTGCTCGGCTTCGGCTGCCGTTATCGCGGGCACCCTGGACAGGTAAGTCTCCTTATTAAAAGTCAGCAGCTACAGTGTTAGTTACTTTTAATTTTTTTTTTTCTAACCGGACCTTCGCTTTAAGTGGCTATAATATCCCACCCAATTTTAGAGTGCCATTGCAACAAGATAATTAATGGTTTTCACTTTGCCTGTCAGTGGTTATAATATTATGGCTGATGGGTATTTATTACAAGATATCTGTCTAAGTGCCCTGAAAGCCCAGAGTCATTAAGATATGGCCTGTCTTTTCTTGCCTCCCATACCTCAGTTTTTGTCAATAAGACCCCTAATAGCTCTGATGTTTGGGGATTAAAAGGCACTCAAGAAGCTAGAGTGAAAGCAGGAAACGTGTTTAATTTAGTTTTGAGCATGTGTAAACATTTATAATTTTATCTTTGCCATCTGTGTCCCATTGGGGAGATTTCTCTTCACTTCTTGTGCCATAGACGAAAAAAGAAGTGAGAGGAAATCTCTACTTGTTTCGTCTATGGCACAGTTTACTCAAGTGAGCAAGGCCGCCATCAGGGGGGTACAGGCAGTACATCTGTAAGGGGCCCAGATTTTTTTTTAGTTTGTCACCACCCAAAGCCCCCCTGACCTCTAAGGGGCCCGGTGGAGCCCAAACTTTACCCTTTTTTTTTTTGTTTGTCAGCACCCAAAGCCTCCCCAACCTTAATTCTCAATTCCAGATTCTCAATTTGTGGCGCCCCCCCATTCTACATTTGCGGAGGCACCCCCCCTGCTTCTCAACTTGCGTCACCCCCCCCCCCCCACACTTCTCAACTTGCGATGATAGCCACCCCGCCCGGTTCTCTGATCCAGGGGGCCCATGTCTGAAGCTGTGTAAGGGGCCCCAAAATTCCTGATGGCGGCCCTGCAAGTGAGAAAAGCAAAGAGGAATTCATGAGATACCACACTATACACATGGAATAGGTCAAACAGTATTACAACATCTACTATAAATGAAATGCATCCAATATACCATACTGTGAAAGCTTTTTGGCATATGCATTGTTGGAATCCTACAGATATATCTGTGTTAGCATTGTTTATACCTGTAACCAGTGGTCCATATTTTGTACAGATGTTCCAGCAGGACAGTGAGACATATACACAGACACCCGACTCTGCAAATCACAAACAAGTAACACATAAAGAATACCACTTTAGATAGGAAATTCAGTATAATTATGTGAACGATTTTCAAATGAAAAAATCACTAAAAATAAACAGTTGGTATTTTTCTTGCAGCACACCTATTAATTTGAAGGCCATCACCTCACACTTCCCTTGGGTTATCCAGGACAGAATGTTCAGAATTTTGAATAGAGTAAAGGAAGGTTAAAACCCCTGCCAGTTTTTTTATTTATTTTTTGCCATACTGTAACATTGATTGGGGAGATTTCCCTTTACTTCCTGTCCCGTAGCCAAACAGGAAGTGAGAGGGAATCCCTCCAAAGTGAAGGAATCCTTAATTGTCATCAGATCTAGTGTCCCCATTGGAAGATTTTCTCTCTATTATTGTTCTGATGTTATCCCAAAATGTGGGACTTCTTTCCCCTTAACTCTTGTTGATAACCACCACCAGTACAAATAGAGAGGGTGAATCTCCCTAATGGGGCCCAGCAATAAAAACATGACAGCTGTTATAATCCTTTTCCATTCTATCCAAAACTAAACAAATGTTTTGCCTTTAGTTATACAGTAAAACCTTGGATTGCGAGCATAATTCGTTCCAGGAGCATGCTTGTAATCCAAAGCACTTGTATATCAAAGCAAATTTTCCCATAAGAAATAATGGAAACTCAGATGATTCGTTCTACAACCATTTATTCATAAGTCCTTCAGTTTATAGTCCATATAAAAATATTATGATAATGTAATAAATTCTGTAACCATAAAATGTCCATCCACAAATGGAAGCCTCCACAAGGGGCTCTAAGCCTAAGAATTGATTGATCACATGACCACTGATTGTTTTGTTCTCAGTCTTCAGTGAGCAGAGAGTGATGACTGTCAGTCACCGCTCTCTGCTCTGCTCCTCCAGTGCTCACTGAAGTGCCGGGCTGTAGAGGAGGTAGGAGCCAGCTGTCTCAGGCTCTCAGCACACTGAGAGACTGAGCCAGCAGCCAGTTAGGCATCTGAGCGGATCCCGACATTACTGTTGAGATTCATTCAGAGACTGCAGTGGCTATGTGATGTTAGTCAGCTTTAGTCTGATGCCAGCTGAATCTTGGTCACAGGAGTGCAGAAATAAGTGCACTCCTGTGACCTACAAAAAAAGTATTACCAAACATTTTTTGGCCATACTTCTCTTTTATTATATTAACTGTATGCAATGCAATCCTATCCCCCCTTAAAGCAGGGTTCCGGGCATAACATTTAAAAAATTTAAATTGAAATCCCAAATACTTATTAATTATTAATGTGCAATCGGTACATGAATAGCTGCAAACACTTACCTGATATATTGTCA
Organism: Rana kukunoris; assembly: GCA_029574335.1. Classification (NCBI taxonomy): domain Eukaryota; kingdom Metazoa; phylum Chordata; class Amphibia; order Anura; family Ranidae; genus Rana; species Rana kukunoris. The sequence continues at coordinate 88,465,064 of CM056056.1, read as the reverse complement.
GGGATCTTGTGGCAGTTTCCATTTTAGCTGTGGGAATTATGAAGCCCAGTTTATGTGTCTTCCTGTATTTTTCAAGAGAGGTGCATGCTGGGTAACCAACATGCATCTTTCGATCTCGCGCATGCGCAGTGTAATGGCGCTCGTAGCGCCGTTAGTTTGGATTGTTGCCATGACAACGGACGGGGAAGGAGGAACGTCCCTCTCCGTTGTCATGACAACCTTAATTGTGTCATTTCCTGTATGGAAATAATGCGATTTTTCAGAACAGTAATTCCCAGAGACTCCTGGGAAATGACTAATTTCCTAGGAGGCCATGGGGGGTTAGGAACAGAAGTTCATCCACCGTGGACTAGGAACTAGGCAGATTAGGAAATCTGCCTAGTAACAGCTATTTACAAGGTAGAAAATTATTTTATTTTTTTACAGATTATTTTTTTATATAAAAGGGAAGTTGCTGATGAAAAGATTTTTTTTAGGGTGGAACTCCGCTTTAAGCAACTTATCTCTAAAGTGAATAAATGTACGTTTTGTAATTGTTCCTCATAACTAAACCTTCATCCACCCCCCTTAGTAATTGTGTTGCCCTTCTCTAAACTCTTTCTAGTTCAAAGATATAATTTTGGTGAATTGATGACCACAACTGCACTGCATATTCAAGATGAGGTTGAACCAGTGTTTTATAAAAGGGACAAAGTTGCCTTTTTTTAAAGTATGAGGCCTCGTACACACGAGCAGACAGATTTGTTCAAATCTGTCTGTCCGACAGATTTGTTCAAATCTGTCTGTCCGACAGATTTGAACAAATCTGTCTGCTGGGATTTTGGTTTGCTCGCGTGTACACACGAGCAAACCAAAATCCCCGCCAGCAGACGGCGCGCTGACGTGTCGGTGACGTGGCGGTGACGTTGACGCCGCCACGTCACCGCACCAGGAAGTAATACACTTCCGCGCATTCGCCGAATCCATTCGGCGGCGGTGCGGGACGACATGTCTGCTGGTAAGTGTACTAACCAGCAGACATGTCGGGCGGACGGATTCCCACCCGATAGATTTCAAAGCATGCTTTGAAATCTGTCAGGTGGCCAAATCCGTCGGCTCGGCCGTACACACGATCGAATCTGTCTGCTGAAACGGTCCAGCAGACCGTTTCCAGCGGACAGATTTGATCGTGTGTACGAGGCCTGACAGTAGTTTTTTGCTAGCTTTGTTAGCTTGTTAGCTGCAGATTCCAGACTTTGCATACAATGCCAATCTACAAAGACCCCCACATTTCTTTTTTCATTATGTGCAATTCGTTTAGTTCCGGATTTCCGAAATTTAGAATTTCTGACATTTCTAATTTTCGAATGAAACGAAAACAACAAATTTTTCGGCAGTGCACATGTCTACTTTTCATTACAGGGTCCCCAGAGGAGCCCTTTCCAAAGAGTTTGTTGTATACAGTACAGCTTTAGTGCCCAAGTGCATAACCTTACATTTTTCAATACTGAACCTCATCTGCCATGTAGTTGCCCATTCCCTATTTTATCTAGGTCTTGCTATATGATTCACCTTGTTCTTAATTTATTTCCCTGGATGAGTAGCACCCTAAAAAGCCATCCTATATTCTTCCATATGAGAGAATATTGGCAGCTTTCTGTGATTCCATAGAGGAAACTGTCCTGGACCACACAGAATATGATCAGAAAATGATCTGAAGGTGATTTGACAAAACAGACCAGTTCAAGCACCTATAAAACATGAACTAAACATATCAGTTTTGATAAATGTCCTTTAGATATATTTTGTGGTATTGTAACTGACCCATTATAAATTATGCCACTTTTACTGTATAGGCATGTTTTAATTTTAAACACAATCTAGGACATTGTTGTCCACATTAAAAGATATTTTTTTTTTTTTCAGAAATCATACTTACCTAGATGGATGCAGCATTGGTCCAATGCTGCATCTGTCCCTTACTGCTTCTAAGACTAATGCCGCGTACACACGGTCGTTTTTTGTGATGAAACAAAACAACGTTTTAAAAAACGTCATTTAAAATGATCGTGTGTGGGCAAAACGTTGTTTTATGTCTTAAAAAAAACGACCAAAAAAATATTCGAACATGCTTGAATTTTTTATGTCGTCTTTTGTTTCACAAAAAATGATCGTGTGTGGGCAAAACGACGTTTAAAACAACGTTTTTAAACCCGCGCATACTCAGAAGCAAGTTATGAGACGGGAGCTTCAATGGAACAGAGTGCCGTCAAAAGTGTCTTACGTAACCGCGCTTTGCAAGAGCATTTTCAGAAAACAATGGTGTGTATGCAACATCGTTTTTTAAAATGAAGTTTGAAAAACGTTGTTTTGTTTCATGAGATAAAACAACGTTTTTTACATCACAAAAAGTGATCGTGTGTACGCGGCATAAGAACTGATTAAACACGACTTATCACTCAGTTCTCATTGCTCTGTGAGCAGAGAGCTGGTGACTGTCAGTCAGCCGACTTAGCAGATCTCTGCTTTGCCCCCCTGGCTCACTGGAGTGCTGGGCTATGGAGTGGGCGGGAGCGGCTGGCCCAGGCTCTCAGCGGATCAATGAAATGCTGGGCCAGATGCCGATCCAGGCATCTTGGTGAATTCTGACCATATGGTTATAATATTTCCCCGGCCTGGACTGGCTCTGTGATGTCAGCTGACAGAAACGGGTCACAGAATGGCAGAAGGAACTTTGGCGGTACTTCTCCTTTAAAGGAAAGGAATGGGGTTTTTTGTTTTTGTTTTTTTTACATACTTCCATTCTTTATTAAGTTCATTTTTTTTTTCAGCCAATATAAGGTAACATGTAATATTAACATATTGCACATATATATATATAGTAATTTGTAGTAACTAAATTGTAGTGATTTATTTAGCCAGCAAGTGGAGCTCTAGGCTTCCTTTTATTGCAGTCCCTCTATCCCTCCCAGGTGTTCAGATTAGATAGATCAAATCGAGTGAAACTTTACGGAGTACTGGATGAGTCAGAGCAATGACTCTCAAGATAGATATAAATATTGTAGGGGGTCAGACTCAAGGCAGGGACAACGCACAGTCTCTTTAGAAAAACACCATGTTTAATGCACAGGATATTTCCAACAGAAGAAGAAAAGGGCATCTTGCCATAAAACAAATAAAATAAACTTCTGCTCTACCAATCCTTAGACCCCTTTCACACTGGAGCGTATTGCAGGTGCTATAGCGTTAAAAATAGCGCCTGCAATACGCCCTTAAAAATCTGTCCCCATTCACTTCAGTGTGAAATCCCGAGTGTGTTTTAACCGCTCCTCCTCCGCTGCTGCCCACTGAAATCAATGGGACAGCGCGGCTAAACCGCCAGCAATGCGCTGCTTCAGCAGCGCATTTCAGGCGGTTTTAACCCTTTCTCGGCTGCTAGCGGGCGGTAAATGCGCCCCGCTAGCGGTCAAAATGTGCCACAAATTCACCCATAGCATCGGCGGTAAAAATAGCGGAGTTTTACCGCCGACGCAATGGGTGGCACAGTGTGAAAGGGCTTTTACTGTGTCCATAATCTGACCAGTCCTTTGGTTTGTAAGTAAGTATCCTTATAATCGCACATACTTGGATCCAAAATCAGGGGTAAGCAGCCATGCTCCAATATGCCTCCAGTCTTCACATGGAGACCCACGCTCTCTAAGTCTCTGCTGGAATTATTTTAGATTATAAATCTAAGAATCCGTGGAGGAACATATATCCCATCAATCACTTCCCCTGTCATTTTAACTTGTTTTACAGGCACGACGCTACATATATATATATATATATATATATAAATCATCTAAATATAAATGTATTCTAAAGCACTTGCTGGCAGGGTCATGGACAGTGTGTATATGTCAAATAGGTACGGGTGATACTGTGCTGTAACCTCTAGCAACCGGTCAGTAAGTGGTAATGATATGCTGTAACCTCCAGCAACCAATCAAAATCACTGCCTGATCTGATACAGTAAACTGATTTTAGGTCTGGCTGATATTTATTGTATGTCTCAGAGCAGGTGGAGAGCAAAATTGCATGGGGGGGCCCAAGAAAATTTTAGCCCAGGGTCCAATCAACTCTAAAGATAGCACAGTGAAAGTCCCCACTTATGAATGTCCTTTTCCTGACAATCCTCCCCAGGCTGCGGTCATCCCTGCTGCTTGTGCACCTTTTTCTTACACACTTTTCCCTTCCACATAACTTTCTATTAATGTGCTTTGATACAGCACTTTGGGAACATCCAACTTCTTTTGCAATTACCTTTTGAGGCTTTCCATCCTTATGGAGGGTGTCAATGATCGTTTTCTGCACAACTGTCAGGTCAGCAGTCTTTCCCATGATTGTGATTCCTACTGAACCAGACTAAGAGACCATTTAAAGGCTCAGGAACCCTTTGCAGGTATTATGGCTTAATTAACTGATTAGAGTGGGACATTTTGAGCCTAGAATATTGCAACTTTTCGCAATATTCTAATTTTCTTAGATTGTGGATTTGGGGTTTTCATGAGCTGTAAGCCATAATTATAACAATTATGACAAATCACGGCACGAACTATCTTGCTTTGCATGTAATGAGTCTAACTCATATATTAGTTTCACCCTTTAAGTTGCATTAGTGAAATATATGAACTTTTGCACGATATTCAAATTTTTCGAGTATCACCTGTATTTATATATATATGGTTAGGGGCTCCAGGGTTTATGGCCGCTGTGGAGAAAACTATTTTATTGCTTTCTCAGAATCTTAATACATTTTGTTGTGGCTCCATGAGCCCAAAGGCTTTGTAGAACTTTGGGTGGTATAAAACCTGCAGCCTATGTCTAGTATTAGTTTCAGCTTTCCATTGGCCTTTTTATATGTGAGCAGACTGTTATGATACTCTGTGGCCCTATATATACAGTATGTGTTCAAGCACTTGTAAACCCATTATACATTTTGTTTAAAGCGGAGCTCCACCCAAAACAGGAAGCTATGCTTATTTGCCTAATCCCCCCTGCGCTGCCACAATTGGCACCTTTCAGGTGGGGAGCGTGTACCTGGTTTTGACAGGTAACCGCTCACTCTTCCGGCTGACTTTGTGGCGTAAAAACTCATCCGGAAGTTTGGCTCTCCTCCTCCTTCCCCCGCCATTGGGCCATATACAAAGTAGCTGCTGACTTTTATTTTATTCTGAAGGAGCTTGGAGCTCCGCTTTAAGAGGACTATAGAATAAAATTACGCTTTTAGGCTATTAAAACATGACATTGTCAAAGCATGGGGAATGTTTTTATGCTTGTGGGATCCCAAACATGTATTTTCCATTTTCTACTCTCCCATAATTAGCCAGTGTCTAAGTTGATGCCAATATCCTGACATTTGATTACTTTTACAATACTACAAATACCATATTCATGTTCTCCTGATTAAATCCACATAAGACGAATAAACTATTGCCACATATTTCTTTTAGCAAAGCACGACTACAGAATTTATCGGCCAGCAGTTTGATAATCCTTGATGATGGCAGAAATTCTTTGTAACCAAAAATGGTCTAAAAGAAAAAAGAAAAAAAATATATATGAAAATTAATGTTCACAACATGGCCGATATATATTATAGGGGGGGAGCAGGAGTGCAGTCAACAATAAGCCCACAATAAAGAGGTTTCTTGCCATAAATTAGGTTTTCGTATTGCAACAGAGCAGTCTGGAGAAACTCCAATGAAGATTGAACCCCTTACCTAGGTGGGAGGTGGATTTCACCCTTTGAAGACAGTGATGCATTCTGAAAGGAAATCTGTGCTAAGATTCCACTGTGGATCTTCTTCCGAAATTACCGGTGCTTAGCTATCTCTAGCTTAAATTCTTTCTCTTAAAAATTGACTCATTAACATGGGACAGGCATGGAGCAGGTAAAGTCCGAACGCCAGATCTGAACACTTGTTTTGGCTTAGCGACTCAAGTATTAAAGCCACTTAAACTGTTTATAGGGGTCCTTCAAGATAAGCTGATCATCAACTATCAACAACATGCCCTTTTCCCTGAATGACCTACCGGGATAGCAAGGATAACTTGTCACAAAATTGTGGCAGTGTTGAATTGTAAGTCTGTTAACTTGCTGCACATTTTCACTGGCAAGTTGTACACTTGCACAGGTCCATCTTTAATATGGTTTGGGCCCTGGGCAAACATTTTTTTTGGGCCCCCCTCCAGCTTATTTTGGGCCTGGCTGATTCACATGTATGTGTTTTGGCAGGCCCTCATTTGTGCAGGCACAGCAGCCCATTGATTTGAATGGGCTGCCATGCCTTTGTTTCCTGCAGAAAAAAGGTGCATTCAGCATTTTAAAAATACAGTGACATGCGCTTTTCTTTGCAGGAAACGCAGGCATGGTGGCCCATTCAAATGAATGGGTTGCTGTGCCTGCACAGATGTGGGCCGCCAAAACACATACATGTGAACGAGCCAGGCCCAAAATAAGCCCATGAAGCAGTTGAATACAGACAGTAATGCCATGTTCTCTGAGGCCTCACTCAGCCTGGAATGCAGGTCTGGTCTGTGATTTAAAGAGTTCCTGTATTTTACACATGGCATGGCCTGGGGTCCCATGGTGCTAAAGCAGAATGGACAGACGGTGCTGTGACCCCATGCCATGCCATGTGTAAAATACAGGAACCTTTTAAAACACTGACTAGGCCTGCAATGAATCATCAAATATTATAAAGACTTTGGGCACACTCTACAGAAAACTTCTATTTACAATATAGTTTAGCAAACAGCGACATACCTTGAGGAGCAGGAAGAATTCAGCCTCGGGAAGATTAAACTGGGGATGCTATAAAATCACATTCTAATTCACTTTTATATACAAGCAGCACCCAGTGGCAGGAAGGGAGAAGTGCACATCTAAAGGGAAGCCAGGGGTGCTGTACATTTTAAAACACTGGGAAGGGAAGCAGTACTGCCTGCCGCTGATGATTTTCAGCACTGATTTGTGGGCAGCACAGGGGCTTAACGGGCGGCTCTGCTTTGGCCCCCAACAGTGACAGGGTCCTGGGCAGCTACCCCTGTTTGCCCTATGGTAAAGACGGCCCTCTACTTGCAGAGCACCTGAAACGCAAGTTCTAGTTGACACTTTTCCAATTTTTATTAAAATTGCGTGGCAAGTCTCTAGCAAAAGCAAGAGCAACAACAAATTTGTAATGGTGAGTCTACAGCAAGAGCTTTGCAAGTCACAGTAACCCCTGTGGTGGGATGACATAACTGAACCGGAACTTGCAGCAGACTTGCAAAATCTTTGCAAAGAAAGTTGATCTAAAATCATGCAATGCGGTCTTTCTGCAATTGTGCAACAAATTTGTGAAGCCTGGCAAGTCTAGCAATAGCTTAGCAAATCATTTTCAAACTTGTAGCTCAATTGCATGCTATCTGAGTAAGAGGAATCTAACACCAAGCTTTGAACTGTGGCCCTCATGTCCTTTAGTGCTTGCACAGAGAATTACCAAAATGTTGCTTGTCAAAATTGCACGTATAGGGCTTACGATATACCAGTCAATAGTGCTCAAAACTTTAATTGGTAGCAAATAAAGAATTAAAGATTTAATCTGACTGGTATCAGTGAAACAACATAGACTGTATTGTTACTTAGGCTCTTTGAAATATAAGGCCTAACATTCTTTCTCTATTGTCATACCTCAATAAGACAGTCTGGCACATATTTGAAAGTTGTAATTGGACCAATGGCATGTTGAAGAGTAACTACCGGAGCAAGGGCAAAAAATATTTTGATTTTTTTGGCCATCTGGGGCATAGTAGAGAATGCTATAAATGCTAGACAGAGAAAAAAAACAATGTTAAGCATCAAGATTCAAAATATCATAAGTCATTTTTTGAACTACATCCTGTAAATAGTGCTACATTTTATGCACTAGCCAAGTCTGGCCGAAACTTTGCGCATTAATCATGCTTTGCCCTCCCACCCATACTATTTGGCACCGCTACTTTCCCACCTCTACCTGAATATGTTTAGTACACATTTTTAAATCTAGTGGAAAAGAACCCAGGCAGCCTTCTCCATTGAAATAAAATATCTAGATTGTCATACTGATAATATATATATATATAATATAATATAATGAGCATACAGTAACATAATCAAATACAAGGTCCTGCCAATAGCTGTTCATGCTACCCAGATGGATCAAGGTTTTTATGCGCAAACTGCAAAAAACAAAGTGTGAACACTGGTGAAAATAGGCTTTGTAGTTTTACAATTTATATGTTCTATAAGGCCAGCTATCCGACAATGTATAAACAGAAGGTAACCTCTAGTGGTATCATCATTCATCAGTACATCCAGAAATATGAGCAGTTGAATACACCTGAAGCTCTAGACTCCCACCCCTCCCTCCTTCTAAGCATCATTTTGGGTTGATGAGACCTCCCATCTTATTAAAGAGGAAACAGAGAGGCTTCAGAAATGGGATGAGGACAGGCCCAGCTCCCTATATCTCTAGTTTAGTGACCGTTATGACATGAAGGCAACCTTGGCTTAAAAATAATTTTCCCATATGCCTAATTCAAAAAGCCCAAGTTTGTGACTGGTTTATTTTAATATAGTAAAAATCAATGTACAAAGTGAAGTACTTCTTGGCAACCAATCAGAAGTCATCTTTTACTCTGACTATTGAGTCAATTGAATTGTCTGGTCACTAATCTCTTCAGTACGCTCTCCTATTATAGGCTTATTTAGTAAGCAAAGGAAGATGATTTATCACTAAACATAAATGAAACCTAAACATGAACAGCCATAGACTTACAGCGCCTTTAAAAAGTATTCACACCCCTTGAAATTTTCCAACATTTGTCATGTTACAACTGAAAATGTAAATGTATTTTTTTGGGATTTTATGTTATAGACCAACACAAAGTGGTTAGTCTATAACATAAATTGTACAGTGGAAGGAAAATGATAAATGGTTTTCATTTTTTTTTTTTTACAAATAGCTGAAAAGTGTGGCATGTATTTGTTTTCAGCCCCCTTTACTTTGATACTCCTAACTAAAATCTAGTGGAACCAATTGCCTTCAGAAGTCATCCAATTAGTAAGTAGAGTCCACTTGTGTATAATTTGATCTCAGTATAAACACAGTTGTTCTGTGAAGCCCTCAGAGGTTTGTTAGTGAGCAAACAGCATCATGAAGGCCAAGGAACACACCAGACAGGTCAGGGATAAAGTTGTGGAGAAGCTTAAAGCAGGGTTAGGTTAGAAAAAAAACCATCCCAAGCTTTGACCATCTAATGGAGCACTGTTTAATCTATCATTCAAAAATGGAATGGAAATGCAAACCTACCAAGACATGGCCGTCCACCTAAACTGACAGGCTGGGCAAGGAGAGAATTAATCAGAGAAGCAGCCAAGAGGCCCATGGTAACTCTGGAACAGCTGCAGAGATACACAGCTCAGGGGGGAGAATCTGTCCACAAGACAACTATTAGTCATGCACTCCACAAATCTGGCGTTTATGGAAGAGTGGCAAGAAGAAAGACATTGTTGGACGAAAGTCATAAGAATTCCCGTTTGCAGTTTGCGAGAAGCAAAAATGTGGAAGAAGGTGCTCTGATCAGATTAGACCAAAATAAATTTTTTTTGGCCTTAAGCAAAACGCTATGTGTGGCGGAAAACTAACACTGCACATCATCCTGAACACACCATCCCCACTGTGAAACATGGTGGTGGCAGGATTATGTTGTGGGGATACTTTTCTTCAACAAGGACAGGTAAGCTGGTCAGAGTTGATGGGAAGATGAATGGAGCCAAAGATAGGGCAATCTTAGAAGAAAACCTGTTAGGCCACGTACACACGATCGAATATATCTGCTGAAACTGGTCCACAGACCAGTTTCAGCCGACAGATTCGATTGTGTGTACGGGCTAGCAGACAGGTTTCCAACAGACAAAAGTTTTAAAGCATGCTTTAAAATCTGTCTACTGGAAACCCGTCTGTCGGATATGTCCGCTGGTTAGTACGCCTAACCAGCGGACCGAAATCTCCCGCATGCGCCGAATGGATTTGACGCATGCGTGGAAGTATTTTAATTCCTGGTTTGGTGACGTGGTGGCGTCAACGTCACCGCCACGTCACCGCGCTGTCTTTCCGCTGGGATTTTGGTTTGATCGTGTGTACACACATCAGACCAAAATCTCCAGGAGACATATCCAATGAAATCGGTCTGTCGGACCGTTTTCATCGGATATGTCTCCTCGTGTGTACGCGGCCTCAGAGCCTGCAAAAGACTTGAGACTGGGGTGTAGGTTTTCAGCAGGACAACGACCGTAAACATACAGCCAGAGTATATTCATGTGTTAGAATGGCCAAGTCAAAGTCCAGATCTAAATCCAATTGAGAATCTGTGGCAAGACTTTAAAATTGCAGTTCACAGACGCTCCCCATCCAATCTCACAGAGCTAGAGATATTTTGCAAAAAAGAATGGGCAAAAACGTCACTCTAGCTGTGTAAAGCGGATAGAGACATACCCCAAAAGACTTGCAGCTGTAATTGCAGCAAAAGGTGGTTCTAAAAAATATTTACTCAGGGGGGCTGAATACAAATGCACACCACGCTTTTCAAATATTTATTTGTAAAAAAGTTTGAAAACCATTTATCTTTTTTCTTCTACTTCACAATTATGTGTCACTTTGTGTTGGTCTATCACATCAAATTCCAATAAAATACATTTAGGTTTTTGGTTGTAACATGTCAAAATGTGCAAAATGTTAGGAGGCACAAATACTTTTTCAAGGCACTGTACAAGTAACTAGCACCTATGAATCAAAACTCACCTATAGTGGTTCCTTGAGAATGGCCGATGTAATAAATTTGTTCCTGACCTGTTGTCTTTAAAATGAAATCTATAACCGCAGGAATATCTTTCTTTGCCATTTCATCAAAGCTGGGGGAAAAGAGAAAAGTTAATAGAACCTATACAACTCTAAGGTTCGAATTAGTCTTTATGGTCATGATAACGTACCTAACCCTCTGTGGACTATATTCTAATGGACTTAATCAATAAAATAGTGCCAGGCCCAGGAACCAAGTGTAGTATCTAGAGCAACCAATCAGATTTCATCTTGCACTAGCATGGTTTAGTAAAGTATGATCAGTTTCTCTGGTTTATTTTACTCTGCTCTTAGCACTTTGCTCCTTGCGCTATTTGTTGAATACATTTCTATAACTAACAGTCATGGGCTTAAAAAAGGGATTTTTAAATACAGCTTACCTGTAAAATCCTTTTCTTGGAGTACATCACGGGACACAGAGCGGCATATTCATTACTATATGGGGTTATATGGAGTACCTTCAGGTGTGGACACTGGCAATCTCAAACAGGAAGTCCCCTCCCTATATAACCCCCTCCCCTAGAGGGAGTCCCTCAGTTTTGTAGCAAGCAGTATGCCTCCCAAAATGTTCACCCAAAAGAGGGGTGGGAGCTCTGTGTCCCGTGATGTACTCCAAGAAAAGGATTTTACAGGTAAGCTGTATTTAAAAATCCCTTTTTCTTTCTCGTACATCACGGGACACAGAGCGGCATATTCATTACTATATGGGATGTCCGAAAGCAATGCTTTAATGAGGGGAGGGAGACATCTTCCAAAGAAGGATTCAATTTAGAGGTATACTCAAATAATAATAATAATTCCAACTTAGTCAAGAAAAAACTTTTTTTTTTTTTTTTTCTTTCTTTTTTACAACCAAGGGTGCTTCTGATCCCGAGGATCTTAAACTGCAGCCTGTAGTACTGCCTGTCCAAAGGCAGAATCCGCATTCCTTCTCACGTCTAGTTGATAAAACTTTGTAAACGTGTGGACTGATGACCACGTCGCCGCCTTGCATATCTGAGCCATAGAGATCTGATGGTGTGCTGCCCAGGAGGCGCCCATGGCCCTGGTAGAATGGGCCTTTACCGACAAAGGAGGAGGCAACCTCTTCAAACCGTAGGCCTGAATGATTAATTGTCTAATCCATCTCGAGATGGTGGATTTTGCAGCTGCCTGCCCCTTCTTGGGGCCATCTGGTAGAACGAATAACACATCTGTCTTCCGGATCTTTTCTGTAGCTTTAAGATAGGCCTTCATGGCCCGGACAATATCCAAGGTATGCAGCAACCCCTCCTTTCTAGATGTGGGTTTCGGAAAGAAGGATGGAAGTACCAAATCCTGGTTCAAGTGAAAATTGGATATAACCTTTGGTAGAAAGGAAGGATGGGGCCGGAGAACTGCCCTGTCCTTATGCAGAACGAGATATGGTTCCTTACACGATAAGGCTGCTAATTCTGACACTCTCCTGGCCGAAACTATGGCGACCAAGAAAACCAACTTTCTTGTCAGTAAGACTAAAGGAATCTCAGCCAACGGCTCAAAGGGTTGTTTCTGTAAAGTGGACAGGACAAGATTTAAGTCCCATGGACAAATTGGTGACTTGACAGGAGGATTAATACGCAAGACCCCCTGTAAGAAGGTCTTTACCAGCGAGTGGGTGGCCAGCGGCCTCTGAAACCACACTGACAGAGCTGAGATCTGTCCCTTGATTGTGCTTAGTGCCAGGCCTTTATCCACTCCTAGCTGGAGAAAAGTTAACACCCTATCAATGGTATATTTGCGGGAATTCCATCTTTTGGATTCACACCAGCCTACGTAGTTCCTCCACACCCGTCAAATTTAGACGCTGTAATGTAGGGTGGAGGATCGGGCCTTGTGAGAGTAGGTCTGGTTGTAGAGGAAGAGTCCAAGGGTCTCCCACTGCCATCTTCAGGACTAGTGAGTACCAAGTCCTCCGGGGCCAAGCCGGAGCTACTAGAATGACTGGCTTGTGCTCCACTCTGATCCTGCGCAACAGGCGAGGGAGTAACTGTAGCGGAGGGAATGCATCTAGAAGTTTGAATTGATGCCAAGGGCAAACCAACGCATCGGTTCCGCAGGCCATAGGATCCCTCGCTCGAGACACGAACCTGTCTAGTTTCTTGTTGAACCTGGATGCCATTATATCTACGTCCGGCATTCCCCACCTCTGGCAGATTGTCTGAAAGACCTGGGGATGCAGAGACCACTCCCCTGGCAACAGACTCTGGCAACTTAAGAAGTCTGCCTGCAGGTTGTCCACTCCGGGAATGAATATCGCCGAAATGCAGGGTACATGAACCTCTGCCCACTGAAAAATCAAGCTCACCTCCCTCTGAGCGGCCTGACTCCTGGTTCCCCCTTGGAGGTTTATGTATGCCACCGCCGTGGCATTGTCTGACTGGATTCTCACCGGGAACCCCTTTAATCTGGAGGTCCATGCCAGAAGGGCTAGGCGAGCAGCTCTGATCTCCAAGATATTGATGGGGAGCTGCCTCTCTGCTTTCACCCAAGTTCCCTGGCGAGAGAACCCCTCGAAGACCGCCCCCCAGCCTGCCAGGCTGGCGTCTGTGGTAACTACCTTCCAGACAACAGGGCTGAAGGATTTTCCCTTTAGAAGATTCTGGGGGTTCAACCACCAGGCCAGGCTTTGTCGGACCCTTGATGATAGCGTCAAAGGGGACTCTAAGGCATGTGCCCTCTTGCCCCAGGCTGCTAGAATGGCTGCCTGTAGGACGCGAGTGTGGATCTGAGCGTATGGTACTGCCTCGAACGTGGCCACTAGCTTGCCTAGTACTCGCATACACAGGCGAATAGTTGGTTTTTTCTTGTTTAGAACCAACTGAACCAACCCCTTGATAGCCTCGATCTTTACAAGGGGCAGGAACACCCTTTGCTGTTCTGTGTCTAACCTCATGCCGAGGTATTCCAACTGCTTTGTAGGCTGGAACGCTGACTTTCCCCGGTTTAGGACCCAGCCGAATCCTTCGAGGTACCGAACCGTGAGGTTTACTGCCTGTTGCAGACCCGGCCGTGAGTGATCTATGATTAAAAGGTCGTCCAAGTATGCTAGGACTGTGACCCCTTGGATCCTTAAATTGGCCAGAACTGGGGCTAGGATCTTCGTGAATACCCGGGGGGCCGTGGCCAGCCCGAAGGGGAGCGCCCTGAATTGGAAGTGTCGCTGCCCCACCGCGAAGCGTAAAAATCTTTGATGCGACTGAAAGATTGGTACATGAAGGTAAGCATCCTTTATGTCTATGGAGGCCAGAAAATCGACCCTCTGAAGCGCGGCGGCTGCTGACCGGATGGATTCCATCCGGAAGGAACGAACCCTTAGGTAACCGTTTAACCTCTTTAGGTCCAAGATTGGCCTGACATCGCCGTTGGGCTTTGGTATGACAAAGAGATTGGAATAGAAACCTAGCCCTTGCTCTTGGGCTGGCACCTCTATTATTACGTCCTGGCAAAGCAGGTGATCCAAAGCTGCCAGCAATGAGGCCTTCCTTGCTGGATCCTTTGGTAGCCTTGATTCTTGAAAATGAGGCGGAGGACACCTTAGAAACTCCAGTCTGTAGCCTGTGGTTACAGATGCCCGGACCCATTTGTCGGGGATCTTGGCTTCCCAAACTTCTGAGAAGAAACGAAGCCTTCCCCCCACCCGCGAGAGTGGGGGCGCCCCTTCATAAGGCAGACTTAGGGGCTGTCTTTGTCGGCTTGCGATACCATGGCCTCTTACCCCCAGGGGCCTGTCCCTGCGATCTACTGTTAACGTTGGATCGTGCAGGCGGCCGTCGATACTGCCTGGAATTTGAGGGCCCCGAGACAGGAAAGAGCTGCCTTTTAAATGTAGGACCCCGGAATGTCTTTTTGACCGGTAAAAGGGTACTCTTGCCACTTGAAATAGTCTGAATATATTTATCCAGATCCTCTCCGAAGAGTCGTCCTCCATGGAAGGGAAACCCTGCCAGAAGCTTTTTGCATGGGGGCTCCGCCGCCCAGTTCTTCAACCATAAGAGCCTTCTCATGTGCACCAAAAATAGTGATAAACGAGAGGCCTGCTGGATGGAATCTTTTATAGCATCTACAGCAAAACACAGAGCTCTGGGAAAGTCAGAAAACTCTTCTGCTTGTTGGGTAGGCATGTCCTTTAACATTTCTTTTGTCTGGTCTTTTAACGCCTGACAAACTCCAATTGCAGCCACAGCTGGCTGTACCACTGCTCCTGCCGTAGCAAAGGATGCTTTTAAAAGTGTCTCTAACCGTTTATCAACCGGATCTTTAAACATATGTATGTTTTCCACCGGGCAAGTTAGTGATTTATTCACACATGAGATGGCTGCATCCACTACTGGGAGCCTCCACCTCTTGGAGAATCTTTCCTCCATGGGGTAAATGACCGCAAATCTTTTCGGTGGCAGAAAAATCCTGTCCGGCCGTACCCAATCCCGAAAGATCAATTCCTCCAAGAGAGGATGGACCGGAAAAACTGCGTTGCTTAACGGAGCTTTCAAAGAGCCCAGAGAGGATACCGGAGGAACCTGAGGCTCTGGCAATGGTAACTAAATGCCAAGCGGACCATGTCCGTCAAAGACTGTACCCACAGTCTTTCTGTCTGGGAGTCTGAAAATGGTTCCTCAGAGGCAGATCCCTCAATCCCTGAACCCTCTTGGTTCAGGTCTAGTTGATCCTCCTGTGATTCCAATTCCTCCGGAGAGAGAATCTCAGCATCTGAGGATACACCTCTTGGTGATGGGGATCTAAACCGTTTCTTACCAGGAATAGCTCTAGCGATCAATGCAGCTATTCTCTCTTCTAGCCCCCCTAGGGATACAGCTAGCATCTCCTCTGTGATAAACACAGGGCTGGGCTGATCTGGGCCAGCCTCCGCACCAGATCCCCCTAATGGCTCATCCAAGGCGCCCTTTATGTTAATAAGTTGCGGGGAAAGTATCGGCATATCATCAGAATCAGAGGGGGAACCCCTTTGTTTTTTGGTCTTTTTTGTACCCTTTGACCCCGAACCTTTGGAAGCCATAATACAAAATCGAGGGACTCCGCCAACAACAACAGACTGTAGTGGCCAGGAGTACAAAACCAGAGCTTAGGGGACAATAGATCACTAATGCCCAAAAACTGATGGGGCCCCGTATGTTTTTCTTTTTTTTTTTTAATATATATTATATATATATATATTTTTTTTAAAACATACAGTGACCCCAAACTTAGTTTGCCAGCCTCCAACCTGCTGCAAAAAGGGGAATTTCTTGGCTTAACAAAAAAGGCATTGGAACAAAGTCCAGCATGTACTACCCCTCTTCCGCCACCGGGAGTCACTGTTCTGCCGCTCTGCGTCCTCTCCTTCTGAAATCAGCCTCAGACTGAGCACTGACAATGCCTGCTGATCTATAACAGCACAAGGCGCGCCCCTGTATGACGCCGCAGGCACGCCCCCCCCCGCCCTCCTCTCTGAACGGCGCGAAAAAACGTCTATAAGACGTGCGCGCGCACGCGCGCGCGTATGCCGGAACAGGAGGAACATGGAGGAGCCGCGCTGCTGGAGACCCAGGACTGCAGTATCAGGCGGCAGATTCAAACCCCCGGCCAGGTAGGACTCTCCAAAAGGCCCCATAGGGATCCTTACTAGTCCTAGGAAGAAAGCAGCAGGTTAGCTATCAACACATTCTTAGACAGGGGAACCTAGTGATGGGGGAAAAAAGGGGTCATCCTGTCTTTCTCAGACATAGTGAGCAAGGTTGCCAATGCAGAGCATACTTAGGCTATCCCCCCTTTTAGGTTACCCCGGAGAGCCTGCTGTCGAACCAAGTCCCGCAGGCTCCCCTCTTACCTGCTCCATGCTGCAGGATGTTTGTCCAGCAAAACGATCCAATCTTCTCCCATCTCCGTGGGTAGCGTAGTAGACCTTCAGGCCCTGGGGTCCTATGAAGGTACCCACTGTCCTGGACCTATATAGCACCCTGGCAAACAGGCACTTATGGTTTTTACAAACTCCAAGTCCTGGGCCCAGGGTCCAGCCCTCCAAAGAGGAGCATTATAGGCAAAACCCCACGGTTTGGGGCCCGGGTACTGTCCACTTTGGCACTGAGGCTCCTTGGACAGATCCGGTTAGCCCGCCCTTAATCCCAAGGATGTGGAGCAAAGCTATTCCGTGACCAACACCTAAGACACTGGCGAAAAAACTGAGGGACTCCCTCTAGGGGAGGGGGTTATATAGGGAGGGGACTTCCTGTTTGAGATTGCCAGTGTCCACACCTGAAGGTACTCCATATAACCCCATATAGTAATGAATATGCCGCTCTGTGTCCCGTGATGTACGAGAAAGAAAACTGACTGTGCATAGGCAAAAGACATTATGAATGTAGCCATGGTTTAAGTAGCAAATTGAAAACACACTAATAAAATGGAAACCTCAAGTTTATACATGAAAAATGCAAAGAAGAACATCTGTAGATTCAAAGTGCAATTGCTCTAGCTCTTTTACTAGTGTGGATTTAGCAAAGTAAATTCCTATTGGTTCCTATGTGAATTCTAGTTGGCTTCTGCACTTTGCACTTTTGCATTTGCTCCTTACAAATTAATATAAACCTATTATCAATACAAACCTCACAAATGATTATAAATAATAGATTGAAATAAATTATAGCATGCTTACACACCTAAAGGCCCAGAATTCTCTATCTTTAGGGGACAGGCTCTTGTGTTTCTGGGACCATGTGCTCCCCCGGCTATTTCCCATCCAGACATCATAGCCGGCATCAGCCAGGATAAACCCCAGACTATTGTACTCAAAGTTAGAGACCCAGACACTGGCATCCGAAAGCAGGCCATGTTGTAGGAATACTACAGGTTTACCACCTAGAAGATCAAAATATGTTATTGTGTAGAATTGGTAATATGAAAATGTTGGTTGTGACAGCTCAAGCTAAACATATATATATATATTTAATTTAGCAGTCTAATGCCTTGTACACACGATCGGATTTTCCGATGGAAAAAGTCAGACGGACTTTTTCCATCAGATATTTTGACCATGTGTATGCCCCATCGGAGTATTTTCAGAGGCATTCCGTCTGAGTTTAGATAGAGAACATGTTCTCTTTTACTCCGTTGGAATTCCGATGTGCTTTTGGCCAGATCGTGTGTATGGGGCTTTAGAACTTGCTATAAGAAGATGCAGAGACATACAAGTGTATTTAACCCCCCCACACACACACTAATATTTTTTATATTTTCTTATAAAAGTATTTAATTCCTTTACATAAATATCAAATAGGTATATAATTATTTTTGTTATTTTATTGAAAGAATGTTGGTATGAGTGTTCCCATACCTACAATTTTAATGATATTTTTTATTAGGATCTTTATTAAATTACGCCTAAAGGAGATGGATTAGAACATCTGTCAAGTTTGTATTGCTTTCTGTGCTTCTTAATTTTGGGTTGTCATCAGAACAGGAATAGAGTGTACATATTTTACTGAGGACACTAGTCCTGGTGACAACCAGGTGTTTCCTCACTTTAGAGGGATTTATTTCATGTAATGCTTTGGCTATGGGACAGAAAGTGAATAAAAATCTTCCCAATGGGACACAGATGGCAATAAAACAGACAGCAATTATAACCCGGCCTTACTCTCCCCGAAATTAACAATAAAACTTTGCTTTTAGTTCTGCGTTATCTAGGAAAAGTATTAAGTTCAAATTTAAAGCTGTTGCACTTGTGTTTTTAGTATTCTTTTATGTGTTTTTATTATTTTTGAGAACTGTCTTGTAAAATAAATGTTACCATATAAAAGATTTTTCATACATTAAAGCGGAGGTTCACCCAAAAATCAACTTTCTGCCATTAGATCCAGCATACTGCTGACAGTATTTTTTGTACTTATCGTTTAATCAGCCGTTGTTATCCGACTCCGAGCGGGGATTCCTTCCTCTACACGGTAGGCGCAGGCGCCGTAAACACCCGAATTTTCGGAAGGCGAGACGCGCTTTAGCAGCCCGTCAATCAACTCTGCTTGGCTTAGGAACGCCTATTCCCTGCAGGAATCCCCGCTCGGAGCTGGATAACAACGGCTGATAAAACGATAAGTACAAAAAAAAAAAAACAGCATACTGCAGATGTCAGCAGTATGCTGGATCTAATGGCAGAAAGTAGATTTTTGGGTGAACCTCTGCTTTAAGAAAATGCCTTACTTTAAACCCCAACCAGTTTTAGAACTCAATCATACCTCTGTGTGTGTGTTAATACAAGGGATAATACATGCCTTTTTGTATGCCAATGCAAGCTGCTGTAAGGCATCCTTTTCAGTTTGGATGGGCTATTAATGAGTCAAAGTGGGCAATTAACGCCCCAAAAAATGTTTGCACTTCAGTACACCATCTGCTATCATATATTGCATTAACAACCATTAAAACACTGGATTTAGTGCACATTCATGCATATAGAGAGGTATGAATGCGTCCTCAACTGACCTTCTCTACAGATAACTCATAGAACCTCATAAATAATGGTAGCCCCAAGCTAGCTGGATTATAAGGAGCGATATACTTTGTGAATTTACTTTTTTTTGGGGGCAAATCAAGCAATCCATTTGCTGTGTTCATATTATGAATGTCTGATGAAAGCCTCTTAGCTATTAAGAGAACATGACCAACATCTATGTTATTTAAAGAGTAAACATTTTAACAAGAACACATTGGTACATTACCCAAGTCTGTTGGCAGCAAAACAGATAAGGAGTGGTTAGTAATAAAGCTGAACTCTAATGCCGCGTACACACGGTCGTTTTTTGCGATGAAAAAAAACGAAGTTTTTTGTGAAGTAAAAAACGACGTTTTTGAAACGTCACTTTCAAAGACGATGTTGCATACACACCATCGTTTTTTTCACAAAAAACGAGGTTACGTTCACCACACTTTTCCATTGAAGCTCGCTTCATAACTAGCTTCTGGGCATGCGCGGGTTGAAAAACGTCGTTTTAAACGACGTTTTTGCTACACACGGTGACTTTTTGTGAAACAAAAAACGACGTTTTGAAAAACGACACAAAAAATTCAAGCATGTTGGAATTTTTTTTTGGTCGTTTTTTTTAAGACAAAAAACGACGTTTTGCCCACACACGATCAATTTAAATGACGTTTTGAAAAACGTCGTTTTTTTTTCATCGCAAAAAACGACCGTGTGTACGCGGCATTAGATAAGCAACATTGGGCTCAATTCACAAAGCGATGTTGCATGTGATATTTGGATCACGTGACTCATTTTATTCAGATATCGCATGCCATAATGAAAATGTGAATTCATTGGTGGTCCTATGCAATCCCCACTTTGCACCTGTCCAGTCTGGGACTCTCAAACTAATTTGACCCCATCCCCAGCCTGAGAGACCTTTCCTTCTCCTTCCCTCTTTCTCTTTACCCCCCCTCCCACCCCCTTCCTCTCACTCGTTCTGTTTCTGGGCCTCTGCCCGCCGTTCTGCTCTCCACTCCCCTACACCCCCCACCCCCCTCATTGTCTAAGTGTGAGTTTGTTTTCTTGTTTTTCGCACTTTTTTCCCCCCATTATTGCGGCTAGTTCCGCTCCCCCTTACCTACCTTAGCCCCTGGGCCTATAGGCTCGGGCATATAGCACGGACTCCTGGCCATATTTAATGGCCTAGCCACTCGCTATTATATAAATACTTAAACTGAATTGGAGCCGGCACCCGCTGTTATCCTAACAACCAGGGACTCATTTCTGCACTGCTCATTCAGCTGTCACCCAGGAATTTCAGAGTGACAGGTAAATATAAACAAAGTAGCCAGGGCAGTTGAAAAAAAAATAGTTCCCCCACAATCCATACAAGGCCCTTCCAATTTGGTATAGGTTTAAGGGGGACCCAACACCAAAAGAAAATGGCATGAGCCCCCCCCCAAATCCCATATGAGACCCTTCCGAGCATGCAGCCCGATACACCAAGAAAGGGGGAAGAGGAGCCCCACCCTTCCTTCCCTATAGCAGGCCACATGCCCAAAACATAGGGGGGAACTCATGTTGATAAAAACAAGGGCCTCTTCCCAACACATTGAGGGCATGTGGCTCAGAATGGTTCATGAGAAGAGAGGTCACACGCTCAATCCCCCTTTTTCTGGCCAGCTAGGCTACATGCTCGTATAAGAGTCTGGTATAGAATCTGGGGGGAACCTCACAGGATTTTTTTTAATTGGCGTGGGTACCCCTTTAAATTCATAGTAGTCCTGAAGTTCCTTGTATGGATTGTGGGGGTAATCCCCACATCATTTTTTTTAAATAGGCCTTTTCTCCTTTGATTAATATGCTTGTCTATGGAAATCCCCAAGTGACAGCTGAATGAGCAGGGCAGGGATCAGTCAGTAGTTGCTAGGAAGCTGGGACCCTGACGGATGCCAGCTCCTTGACAACCAGCATCTCTAAGCTGGAACTGTATCATTTAGCCATGGCAGGGATACTACTGCTAAAGGTTGCATGCTTGCACCTGAGCCCTGCTGCTGGGTCCATTGACACAAACAGCATGACTCTCCCCCACCCCCTGCTCCATCATCACTGGTTCCGATTGACGGCACTGGGTGCCCCAGCAAAGCCAGCGAGACATGGAAGTGGGGGCGGGGAGAAGAGCGGCAGATGTGCACGGCTCTGGATCCAATGAGGGCTCAGGTAAGTAAATTTAGGGGTGAGTGGGAAGCTGACACCTAAGCATTTTTTAGCTACCCCTTTGTTAATTCATCTTATGTCCCCTGGTGACTGTGCTTTATTAAAAATGTAGCTATATACCTTGTTTACTAATCTCTCTCTTCACTCGGCTCGACAGATGCAGCGGGCTGGGCCGAGGATCCTTCGATGACATCATTCAGGAGGGAAGGAGGAGAGAGGCAGCCCACTGCAGCTGTGATTTGATAGAAGAGCGAGGTGAGATGTCACGTAATAGTGGATCTGCACTAAGGGTATATAGCTTTATTTTAAAAAAAAAAGTACAGTCACAGGGGGACATTAGATGAATCAACAAAGAGGATAATGTAACGTTAACCCTAATTTAAGCAGCAGGATGGAAGGGGGTGGCGCGGACACGGAACTCACAGACAGGGAGGGGGAAAAGGATGGAGGAGAGGACACAGGAGACACAGAGCAGGGCGGCAGCTGACAGAGGCATGTACTCTGACCACGGTGTCAGGGCTCAGCAGCCCTGATATATCATGGTCGTGGTCAGTGTTCAGGAGGGCAGAAACTGGCAGGATCAGCCAGGTATTTCAGGTGATACGGAGGGGGCAAATTACACAGCACAAGCACTGTGCTGTATATAAGGAACAGGATCTTTATTTTTATTTATTTTTATTTATTTTTTGGTTAACAAACACTAATGCAAGGATTGCATTAAGGCAAGAAATGTTTAAGCTTTATAACCACTTTAATGCCAGTAGGTCAGGCTAATAGCTAGGAAACTAGGATTTTCAGTAGGTGGTAACCAATGGCAGCCCCATACTCTCATGGCAGGTTTACTTACGATACAACCCATAAATTATTTGGTAGAAATCGTGGCAAAATCAAATGTTCTCAGACTATATTCTCTGCAGGTCAAACATTACTTATTGAAAAAAATGTGTGAATGGAGAAAATATGGTATTATGGCCATTAGAAGGTGCAGAGTATTTTATAAAATAAGTATTCTCCTGTGCACCATCTGGTGGCCATGATCTGGTATTTCCCCTATTCACACAGTCTTTTTGCTTCACTGAATAACATTTGATATGCAGAGAATATAGTTTAAAAACCTTTGATTTTTGCCCCACTCTAACAAAATTAATCTAGCCAATCATTCCCTGCTTAGCATTACAGCTGCATCTCTTTCTTTCTTTCTATCCAGCAGAACCAGAGCCTCCAATTTGTTACTTTACTAATACAAACATGGCTACTTGTCAGTAGCCTGTGAAAAGAACAGGAAAAAGCTGCCTCCAAATTATTCATTTTGTAATAGAAACATCACAGCTGTTTGTAAATTCCAAAAGCCAGTGTAAACAAATATTAGTGGTAAAAAAAGCACTTGTGGGTTTAACCAATCTTGTTTTTTTTGTACTATTCTCCTTTAAGGGGGCGTGGCAAGGGGTGTGTCTTATGCCTGCATACTTTTGCTGATAGGTGTCCCTCATTCCCATGACAAAAAGTTGAGGTTTGTGAAAAGTGTGCATACAAACGTACAAATAAAAGTCTAATCGCCTGGCAACACTCATGCTCAAGTGTGAATGGGGGTTAAAAAGGCTCCCCTAACTAACTGACTCTTCATGCACGTGATCTACCATGTTTTCTTTTGCTTGCTTAGAAAAAACTGACATGTGACAGTGCTAAGGTCTAGCAACATATCGCAACAATTGCTAGGCCTGAACACTGTGACATGAAGTAGTGAATGATGCGACTGCTCCCCCTAGTGTCTGACACCAGCCAAAATGAAAGAATCTGATGTTGGCTATGGTGGAGGAAGGTGCAGTTGAGGAGGTTAGCAAGGGGAGTATTGTTGGGTCAGGGGGGGGGGGGGACTTTTACACACACACACCATCTGCCAATGTCTCTTTAAGCTGATATTAAGAGCCTTTTTATGTGGATCTTTGTGGTTTATTGGCTCAGGGTAAATTAGTTTTACAGTTCTATTGTTCTATGCTAAAAATAGGAACGACCTTCCAAAGATTTCATGCATTTTATCAGATTGACTTTTAATATATCGAATTTTACTAAGTTTTTTTATTTTTTAGTGGTATGCCTGGATTAAAGGGAACAAAGATTAAAAGCTCTTGGAATAAAAGGTATGCGTTTAAGTGTCCTTAATATGAGCAGCGTTTCTCCAGAGAGTCTTTCACAATAGATGAAGTGGGTGTTCAGGAGGAGGAAGGATGAAGTGAGACTGGAATGATGACTCATAGGACTGCAGGCAGCACAATACTTAGACATGCGGCTGTTCAGCCTTACAAATTAGCCGCAGCTCCCGTTCACCATTCCCCATAGGATAATCTCTTCTAATCATTTTATATGTTCCATTTACCGCCAACGTTATTTCTCAGTACACATCCAAATCTACTAATCTACTTAGAGGATTCAAAATTTATCTCCAAAGTTGTCCGATATAAAATAAATACTGTACATTAATACTAAACAGAGACTCGGCAAGGATAAAATAGCAACACATATGGAGTACGAGGCCCAGCAAAACTAACGAAATGTTAGATATTACTTTTTGGGCTCTGGCTCAATAAAGCCAAAGAGCTAAATCAGATGGAAGACCTGGTGCCTTCTGCACAACATAGAAAATAAGCATACTCTAGGGCCTGATTCACACCCATGCAGTTTTAGTTCTTTTTGCATTTAGCAAATTTGCTCTACAGTCCATTTAACATGGTTTCTTATGGAACACGTTCTGTAGTGCAAATCTGCAAAATGCAAAAAGCACTAAAACTGCATAGGTGTGAATCCAGCCTAAATCAGGCCTCACACCTATGCAGGTTGCAGTTTTACATATTTCGGCGGAGAGATTCCCTGCTAAGCAGGTGGATCCACTGGCAGACCAGTGTGAAAGGGGCCTAAGTAATCACTCCCTTGGTAACTGAGGCATCGAGATGTTGCTCCCATTGCTAGCAATCATCATTCAG
Organism: Rana kukunoris; assembly: GCA_029574335.1. Lineage (NCBI taxonomy): Eukaryota > Metazoa > Chordata > Amphibia > Anura > Ranidae > Rana > Rana kukunoris. Next base: position 88,440,498 of record CM056056.1, on the reverse strand, counting down.
CAGTTGCATCTGTCTACAGAGGGAGCGATTTCATAGGGACAGACAAGCAGCCTCTGTAGTCATCTTGTTGCTGGCAATTTGTCTCCAGAAACAGAATCGTCCATCTGACATCAGCCTTATTTCAGTGTGTAAATATTATTCTTTTTTTTGTTTACAAACGGTTTATTGAAAAATAAGTCTCAATACAGTTATGAAGTACAATGGCAAGAGGTACAAAAAAAAAAATAGGATTTTTTATGACAGCTTACCTGTAAAATCCTTTTCTTGGAGTACATCACGGGACACAGAGCGGCAATCCATTACTATGTGGGTTATAGAGTCTACCTTCAGGTGTGGACACTGGTGTAATTAACTACACAGGAAGTTCCCTCCCTATATAACCCCTCCCATACTGGGAGCTCCTCAGTTTTTGTAGCAAAGCAATAAGTGTCCCAATATCCCTAAACAAGAGGGACGGGAGCTCTGTGTCCCGTGATGTACTCCAAGAAAAGGATTTTACAGGTAAGCTGTCATAAAAAATCCTATTTTCTTTATCGTACATCACGGGACACAGAGCGGCAATCCATTACTATGTGGGATGTCCGAAAGCAATGCTTACTGAGGGGAGGGAGACACAAACAACGCAGGCCGCCATCAGATGTGAGGAACTATAATGCTGCATGCTGCATACTGCGCCAAAAAGCTGCATCCTTTTGCCCTCCTATGTACATCTGACAAGAATCAGTGAACCTAAGCACAGACGCCAAGTTGCAGCCCTGAAAATCTGCGTCATAAAGGCTCGGTAAAGCACCGCGCATAAAGCGCTTACTATCCTGGTACAGAGCACCCCCCCAAGAAACAGGGGGAGTCCCACTCTCCGAACCACAAGCCTGAATAATACCCTGATGAATCAATCTTGAAAACAGTTGATTTTAGGCGCTGCCTGCCCCTTCCTGGGGCCTCCTGGTAGCGCAACATCAGCTTTCCGTATCCGAGCAGCCGCTTCAGATAGGCCTTGACCCTTCTACTCCAAAGGAGAGAGAGTGTAACCATTTTAATAGCTGAACTGAACACTGCCTGCCCACATCTAGGGTCTTCTGGCAGCACAAAAAACTTCAGATTTCTATATCTGAACCTTCAGATAGATATTTAACTGCTCTCATCTCTACTGAGAGAAAGCAATAACCTTTCCTTCCGAAAACAAGGTTTTGAAAAAGGGGAAGGTAAGAATATCTAGATTCAAATGATCCTTCTAGTAAATAAGGCTGGGTGAGGATTAACATCACCCTACTTGTAAGAATAAGTATGGTTTTATACCAAGAGGTTGCCAATACTGAAACTCTCTTGGAGGCTACCACAACCAAGAACACCAATTCCCTTGTTAAAGGCTGAAGGGAAATATGGTGCATCGGCCCACGGAGCTGACCCTGTAAGCCGACAAAACTAGAGCCAATCCTCCAAGCACAAGGGCGACTAAACTAGTGGACTTATGCGCGTCACCCCTTGTATAATGGCTCGGAACAAAGAGAGTGAAGCAAGCGACCTTTGGAGGCAAGGCCGAGGTCGGATCCTTGATGTAACTTAAGGCTAGCTCCGTCTCCTTTCCAAATGCAGTAAGGAAGGAATTTTATCTTTGACAAACCTCCAAGGATGCCACCATCTGTTTCATACCAGGAACATGGGCTCTCCCGATCCTGGGATATCTGGTCCTGGAGGCCAGCCTTCCTGTATGAATCAAGGAAGTGCCGTCGATTCTAAAAACCCTGATCCTGAAGAATGTGGGCTAAAATAGCCAGACCATTAATTCACCTGTTGCACGACAGGATGTAATACCCCCTTTCGAAGTAGGCCTGGACAAGATGTAAGGGACCGTGGGTCCTCTACTACCACCCCTACTGTCCCTGCACAGAAAAGGTCGTCAGGGTTATGCCGGAGTAATCAGGCCAGCTTCCGCCATCCTCTAATGTTGCATAGAAGCCACAAATGCCGCGGCACTGGGGGGAGAGACATAACCAGTGACCACTGGTCCCGCCAGATTACTAACACATCTGCCCCGCATGCGGGTGGATCCCTTGTCCTTGACCTCAAGCTGTTCAATTTCTTGTTGAGCCTGGACGCCAATACATCTTATGTACAGGGTACCATTTCTGTGGCCCTTGGTCAGGAAAACAGTCGGGGTGTAGAGGTCATTCTCCCGGAGACACTTGTTGACGGCTACAGCGAATCGCCTGCCAATTCTGCATTTCATGAAATGACGAATGTCAATAGGCAAGGCACAAGCTCCTCCTTGGTAAATGAAGTAAATCACTTAATATGGTATAGTCTGATTGAACTCTGACCGAACAAACCAGCCACCTGAACGTTCAGGCCCCTAAGCCAGATGCTTCATCGGTAGCTCTAGCTGACCGATAAGGCTCCTTTGGAGCTTGACTACTTCCCCTGGGCCAAGGTCTCTTCCTGACCTGGCAAACCCTTTAGTTAAGAACCACCAAGAGGAATTCCAGCATATCTCTGGGACCGGGTTCTTTGGATAATGCTAGGTCAAGATCCACTCCTTCTAGGCCAACACAATACTGTTTATAACAGTCCTGAATAAAAGTATAGGGAACTGTCTTGAATGAGGCCAGCATCTTCCCTAGTGCCTTAAGCAGAAGGCAAAAAGTAAGGAACTGTTCCTTGCCGTAACCACCTAGACCAGCTTTCTCATAGCGATGGTCTTGTCTTAGGCCAAAAGGACTCTCCTGGTGCAAAACATACCCAGCTTCTTGTCAATGAAGAATGTATCTTTAGACTGGAATCCTAACACAGGAGATCCAGATACCTGACCATGCTGGACACCCTTAGGTCCAGCCATGCTGCTGACTGATCCATCAGCAGGAGTCTGCTTCGGTATGCCATTACTGCTATACCCTGGGCCTACAGACCTGCTAGAGGCGGGCCCTAGCACCCTGACAACCCAGACACGGAGGCTAACCCAAAAGGGCAAGACCACCAACTGGAGACAGTGCTGCTTCCCTGCGAAACGCAGACAACCTCTGCAGTCCCAAGTAAATAAACACATATGCAACTGGCTCCCCATATGTGTATGTGGCAAGTGTTAAAGCCATATGCCTCAATGGAAGCGTGTGTACATGGCAGTGTGTGTTCATGGAAGCATGAAATCATATAAATATGTCTCACGCCAAACATGCATATAGCATGTGTGCTCTGGAACGAGCATCCTTGCAAGCAAGCATGTGCTATAAACGTGTTATGCAACAATGTGCAACATGAACCCATGCAGACACGTATCTCTATGCAAACACAAGGCATCCTGTATTGCTTAATTAAGCCGCCATGTGCAACTTTAAAGTAACCATGCATGCGATTCAGCATCTTCCATGCGATCAACATCTTATGCATTTTAAGCACTACTGTGCGGACAAGAACCCTTGTGTGACCAAGCACCCCTGTACGTTCCAGCATCCTTATGCACCCAAGCATCTTAATGCGACTTTAGGCATTTCTGTGAAACAAGCCTCTCTATGTGATCAAGTATCCCTGGGTAATCCAGGACTCTGTTGATCCAACAACCATGTGTGATCCAGCTTCTTTTTGCATTCAAGCATCTTTAAGCGATCCCTTTAGGTCTTGAGTAATCCAGGACTTGGGTGATCGGGTAATCCTGTGTGATTCAGCCTTTTTATGCCTTCAGGCCTCTTTATGCGATTCTAGGCATTTCCGTGGGAACAAGCCTCTTTGCATGACCAAATATCCTTGGGGAATCAAGGACTTGGGTGATCATGTAATCCTGTGTGATTCAGCATTTTTATGCCTTCAGGCCTCTTTATGCGATTCTAGGCATTTCTGTGGGAACAAGCCTCTTTGCGTGACCAAATATCCTTGGGGAATCAAGGACTTGGGTGATCATGTAATCCTGTGTGATTCAACCCCTTTATGCATACAAGCATCCTTTATGCGATTCAGCATTTTTATGCATACAAGCATCTTTATGCGACTTTAGGTACTTTTGTGGAAACAAGCCTATTTGTGTGACCAAACATCCTTGGGTAATCCAGGACGCTGATGATCAGGTAACCATGTGTGATCCAGCATCTTTTTTGCATCCAAGCAACTTTATGCGATTTTAGGCCTTCCTGTGGAAACAAACCTCTTCTGTGTAACCAAACATCCTTGGGGGAAACAAGGACTTGGGTGATCAGGTAATCATGTGTGATGTAGCATTTTTATGCATACAAGCATCTTTATGCGATTCAGAATTTTTATGCATACAAGCATCTTTTATGCAACCTCTTTTGTGGAAACATGCAGCACCATACAGACAGAAACATGTATGCTTATGCGATCCACAATAGAATCTGCTCTGTTACTTGTTTTTATCCCACATGCATTCCAAACTCATGTATGTTATGCAACATGCGGACTGGTAAAGAGGAAATTATCCTCTGCAGATGTGCGTTTCCTCAATTAAGAGACATTAGCAATGTGTGCCCGCAACTGTGCATCCCTCCGATGCATTTGGTTAGCCTAAGGCCGACACCAGGCTGAGGATTATATGGAGGTCTTACTAGCCACCTATAGGAAAACCTCTCTTTACACTCCAAGGAGAAGATAGAGGTGTAATCAGAACCTGTAGGGCTTTTGATAGCTTCTCCTTATTAGGCTGTAGCTCCTGTCTCCTGTCCTCTGACAGTGAAACTTTTATCCCCAAGCCTTCTAATCCCTTTGTTTCAGGATTAAAGCAGGAAAAGGGGGACACCCCCTTTTTTTTTTCTCTTGCAAAACACAAAACACATGCAGAGTGATTGCAATGTTGGGGGAAGGCTGCATTGCCTGATAGGTCTGATGGCTCAATCTATGAGCTGTTTAAGTCTCTACAGAGGAGAATAAGGGTCCACCAGGTTCAGGTGGCGATCCCTCTTTATATTCCTACCCCTGACTTTATTCAATGGGGAGACAAAGTCCTAAGCTATAAGCAGAGGCACTTAACCCAGGTGCATCAAATAGCTGAATTTAGTCTGAGACAATGCCTGCTCATCTGCACAGCTAGATGCGAGTAGGCGTCTTAGATGAATCTGTATCCAACTCACACAAGGTGCTTACGCTTGTGTCCCCCTAGCTTTACAGAGCTCTGACGTCCGGGCCCTTTGAAGAGCCTTCTCTGCGACTGCACTGAGCCGGTGAGCACGTGCAACATGGTAGAGCCTGAAGCGGAGGAAGTGGGACACAATAGATCAGCTAACACTTAAGCTTCCGTTTTTGGAAAGCATGGTAAGCAAAAACATCAGGCATGTCTTCTACTGCCCATAGTAGTGGAAACACAGATAAGACTTGCAGCTACTCAAGGAAGACAATCCTTTGTATAGGATTAAGGGCATATATATTTTTTTTTTTTTTTTACGTACCGGCCCCTTCAAGGGGAGATATATAGGTACTGCAGCCATCCTGTCTAACAGACATGGTGGGCCAGGCTGCATGCCGTCTAGGGGAGGTATATGGGTGCCCTGAGCCATCCTGTCTCAGAAGACATAGTGGTTTACATTGCCCATGCATAGAAGCATAATATAGGCGAGACCCAAGTCCCCCACGGAGGACCTACTGTCAAACCAAGTCCCGTAGGCCCTCCTCTTACCTTCTCCACGCTGCAGGGTATTGCCAAGCAAGAGGCCCAATCTTCCCCCTTCAGCGTGGGTATTGTTCTAGACCTTCAGGGACCGGGGTCCATGGCAGGAACACCAACTCCCCTGGACCTATATAGCATCCTGGCAGCAGAAAAAACATTTGGTCCTTGGAAGGCACAAAGTTCTGGAACCCAGGATCCAGCCCTCCGCAGAGAGGCATTATAGGCTAAACCTCGTTCTTCGTACCGAGGCCCGGGTACCGTCCACTTTGGCTATGAAGCACCTTGGACGGATCCGGATTTATGGAGGTTTTTTACATCCAGCATGGATCCCTCCAGTGGAGCTCCTAAGAGCACATGTTCATTAGTGACCAACACCTTAGACACTGATGAAAAAACTGAGGAGCTCCCAGTATGGGAGGGGTTATATAGGGAGGGAACTTCCTGTGTAGTTAATTACACCAGTGTCCACACCTGAAGGTAGACTCTATAACCCACATAGTAATGGATTGCCGCTCTGTGTCCCGTGATGTACGATAAAGAAATATATGTACATATTTATATATATATCAGCAGAAAGCATCTGTGAAACATAAACATAGCAGTAAATCAAGAGGAGAAAAAATAGGTCCTGATAGGTATAAAAGGTCATTCAGTAGCAATATATAGTGACAAAATGGTCTAACGAATTAGTTTAATGGCCAATGGGAGACAAAAAAAAAAAAAGTGGGGGGAATATAAGGAATCGATCCAGCATAGCATAAAAACACACTGAAGTTCAATTTACTAAAGGCAAAAAGCAAGGAAAGTTGCACTTTGCAAGAGAATTTTCACAAGACCTTAGTAAATGTGGTGAAAATTCACTTTGCAAAAAATACTCAATCACATGCAAGGAAAATTAAAAAAAAAAGAATTTTTGCTTGCATGTGATTCTATGATGGAAGTTTGCAGAACTTCACCTCCTTCACTAAGCTAAGGAAAATTCTCTTGGAAACTGAACAGTCTATTTGTGTTTAATAAACCAACACCACTGTGCCATCATTTTCCAGTCATAACTAAATTTATTCAGAGCTTTAATTTTTGGTAAAACGCACAGAAAATGTGACATCACCCCTCAGAGAGTAAACATACCTACAGACTGTAACTTGGTTCCATGTGGAATTCTGTTTATGGTCAGGATATAACCATCATCAGTGACCACCTCATACTCCTCACTGGGGTATCCTCTGTAGGTGATCAGCTCACTCTATAACATGATACACAAGTCATTATTTCTCATTATTATTGCCAATCTACAGGTTTTTCTAGTAATTAAGGAGTGCCAAATGAAACTACAGTATATCCTATATGATCCAATGGCAAAAATATTACAGGCAGCCTAAAAAAACACATGATGGCAGTGTGAAAATTAAAAGCATACAAGATGGCACCTGCGTGGAAGAACCTAGTCACCATACACATTGCAGACATAGAATATGCCAAACTTCCACCTCAGTTTATTAATAGAGAAACCTAAAGGATAACCCAAAATCCAAAAATGTAATATATTGCAGCTTACATGTGAAACATACATTAGTTTTTTTTTTCAAGCTAAGAACATTTTGAGACGTAAATACCTGTTGCACCTGTCAGAAATGCAACAATCTTATCTTCCTTCTGTAATTTACTAATCCCCCCCACCCTATGTAATGGGGATTAGACATGTGCACAACAAAAAAAATGTATTTATTTTTTTTGTTTCGTCTCGTTTCGTAAAGATTCGTAATTTCCTAGTTTTCCTATTCAGACCCGTTCTATTTTCTTAATAATTTTATTTTCGTTGATACTTAATGATTCGTAATTCTGTCTAATTTATTTTCGTTGATTCGAAATTCGTAATTTTGTTAGATAATAATTTTCATTTAATGGATCCTTCATTTTGAATGTAACGAATACAAATTTATCCGAAGTTACAAATTTGCCGAAATAACGGATGCCGCATCTAAACAAATGAAACAGAACACATTTTTTAATTTTTAATTCCTTACTTTCCATTCATTTAGATACGGCATTCGTTATTTCGGATAATTTGTAACTCTGGATAAATTTGTATTCATTACATTCACTAACAGACAAATTAGAAAGGAAATTCCAATAACTATAATTTAATAGTTAGTTATTATTTCAAATTTTCAAATTTTCAAATATTCAAATTTACGAATATTCAGAAAAATTCATAAAATGGGTTTTCTTTTATTCGGATGTTTCCGAATTAATCGAAATTCATAAAAAAAAGAATTTGGAACTAACGAATCACACGTGTCTAATCTTTTTGCACTTTAGCATTTGCAAATTCTATTCCACTGACTAAGAACAACTTACAACGTTCATGTATACTTCAGGAACCACTTTATAATTAATTTCATTTTCTTCACTTGGAATGTTCAATGTTTCTATAGATCCGGAAATCAAAAAGGTCACAGCCATCAACAACCACATCTTGAAACTGGTGATAGAAAAGGGAAACACTAATATAAATAGAACACCACATCTGTGCTATTTCACAATAGATTTTGTATCTAGTTTTAATGTTTCACAATAGGCTCATTTTAACACAAGGATAAGAATCTGTGACTCATTTTAAAATATCATTGGACTTTACTGAAAATAACTCACTTTTTTTACAATAAGATGCTTATCCTGACCTGTTATACTGCTATAGAATTTATACCATATAACGTCTTAGTAACAAAAGTTTAGACCCTCTGTCATGGTTTTTATTGTTGTCTGTGTCCACACCTGGGAGATTTCACCTCATTTCCTGCACCAAAGACATAACAGAAGTTTGTGGAAACCTTCTCAAAGAGAGGGGAAATCTCACCTTTCACAGCGGTAAATAAATCAGGTGTGCCCACTGAAACCTAACAGATTCTAACCAACTGGTGCCCAACACACAGCCCACCAGCTTTCTGTATGAAGCCCACTATGTGTAGGGATAGGTCCACCACCTGCTAGGCACTAGAGCCACATTAGGGTGCTGGGCACTGAAACACTCTCTCTGTTCCAGCACCTGGCATTGAAATGGATTGTACTGCCAGAATTTATCTCTACCTCACAATACTGGTAAAGTTCTGGTCTCTGGGAGAAAGAGAGTGGCACTGGACTATGTGATCACGTAAGTGATTCTGGGGGAATAAACTTCACTGCCATAAAAAAAAAGAAAGGAAAGGGTTACAAAAATACTGCCACTAACCCCATATGGGATTGGGGGGATCCCAGAAAAGTAAGGCGTGCTGCACCATATGACCAGGTAAGTCATCACCAATGCTGAGGGGGTTAAACTTTACTGTCACTCACCACCAGTGACAAGGGGAAAGTTTAAAAAAAATTGCCACTAAATATCAATGAGGAGGCTTAAACTTCACAATCACTGACACCAATAGCAATAGGAAAATAGCGAGAAATTTGGATAGCCGCACTCCAGGGAACTTCCAGAAAAAGTAGTCTCCATTGACAAAAATCAGCAAAATACATCCAAACACAGCCACAAACTGTACAATCGACGCGTTTCACACTATAGTTTAGTGCTTAGTCATGGCTGAATTAAGGTACACCGACAGTGAAATTTAAACAGGGCCTTCCATAAATCACATGATCCCACTTGACCAATGATATCCAAAGGTCAGATAAAACGGGATGAGACAAGATAATTGAGATCATGTGTGTATGGGAGAAAATCCCTAACCAAAACATATATGCAGTCAAAGATAGTATAGGACAAGTCACATTCCATAAAATTCAATTTCATAGTATAGCACAGAATAAATTTCACTGTCGGTGTACCATAATTCAGCCATGACTAAGCACTAAACTATAGTGTGAAACGCGTCATTTGTACAGTTTGTGGCGGTGTTTGGATGTATTTTGCTGATTTTTGTCAATGGAGACTACTTTTTCTGGAAGTTCCCTGGAGTGCGGCTATCCAAATTTCTCGTTATTTTCCTATTGCTACGTGCACTGCCGGCACCCTGGTGTTCCGAATATTCCCTCTGATTGAGAGTTTGCAGCACCCACCTGGAGCGGTGATTTCTTTCTTTCTCACTGACACCAATAGGGGGGGCCGTTAGGATAACCACTGCCACTTACAGTTCGCAATTGGGGATTAAAAATCACTGCACCGGCACCAGTGATGGGAATTATTGCATCTGCCGACTCCAGTGCTGGGAGATAATGCGGCTGCTAACACCAATGCTGGGAGTTATTGCTATGGCCTTTCGACACCAACGTTGGGGGTTATAATTGCATCCACTGGCAACAGCTCTGGAGGCTTTGATATTGCCCAATGACACTAATGATTGATACAAATGCAGCAGGACCAAAACTTTTGGGCATTGAGCTATGCTACAGACTGTTCATTGCAATGCACCTCAGCGCGTGAAAACGCACTGCTATTGTGCAGCCCTCTGGAAGTGTTGTAAGAAATGTTTAACTCCTACCAGAACCAACAATCTTTACTCTATTTCTCCAATAGTGTAGGATGAATAGAAAAGCAGCTGCAGATTTTGTAGTGCTGTTCATAGATTGAGAACATTTGCAGCCCCACATTTTTCATCTTAACATTTGGGCTTTTCATTTTCGTTATATGTAATGTTAAGGCTCTACTGCAATGCAATATTGCAGCGGTTTTGAGTGCGATTATGTAGTGTGACTTTTATGCAGCTTGACTGCGTTTTTTCATATTCTATGGGGAAAAGTTCCACTGTAAATCACACCAAAAGTAGTACAGGAACCTTTTTACTGAAATCACACTGTGCTGAATCACACTGATGTGAATGGGCTCCATTTTCTTTTTTTTTTTTTTTGTTTAGTTTATTACAGTTGACAATTGACAATATAGTGAAAATCAAATACAGGTTGAAAAAAATGTGTGTGTGTGTATATATATATATATAAAATATATATATATATATATATATATATCAGTTTACAAGAACTTAAAAGAGGCAAATTATGAAGTATATACTTAAATAATGAAATAGGAGTGGCATAATGGATCTGATTCTATGTTAAGGTAACATATAGGAAAGATGCTGCAGGAGTTATACGTTTTTGAAACCAATGAAATAATAAAAATGTAAATAGTAATAATAATAATAACTAATTATAATTTAAATGAACAAAACAAAAAAAAAAGGAAAAAACAAAATGGCCTGGTATAGTAGATTATGCCGCGTACACACGATCACTTTTTGTGATGAAAAAAAACGACGTTTTATGTGACGAAACAAAACAACGTTTTTCAAACTTCATTTTCCAAAACGACGTTACATACACACCATCGTTTTTCCAAAATGCTCTAGCAAAATGTGGTGAAGTACACCACGTTCGACGGCACTCTGTTTCATTAAAGCTCCGTCTCATAACTTGCTTCTGAGCATGCGCGGGTTTAAAAACGTTGTTTTCAACGTTGTTTTGCCCATACACGATCACTTTTTATGACACAAAAAATGACATTTTGAAAAACTACACAAAAAATTCAAGCATGTTCGAATTTTTTTTTGGTCGTTTTTTTTAAGACATAAAACGACGTTTTGCCCACACACGATCATTTTAAATGACGTTTTTGAAAACTTTGTTTTCTTTCATCACAAAAAGTGATCGTGTGTACGCGGCATTAGGCTCCATTTCCATGTGATTCTGTGCGACTCAAGTCACACTAGTGTGAATCGGCATTAATGAGATCTTTCCGACTTGTTAGACATTAATGAACATAATAAAATTATAAAAACTAAACGGAAGTGATAATTTGTAGTATAAATATAGCTGTATTGGAATGTAAAAGCAAAGTTTCTGTGTGAATAGTTAAAAACTTTCTGAAAATCGAAATACTAACTTCCAGCTCTAAATATAAAAGCATACAAATACTTATATTCTAGAGGTTGCCTGAAGCAAATAAATCAACATATAATAATTTGTATTATACAAAATTATAAATTATTGTGCATTGTGAAAAACACAACAGACTGTAACAAACATTAAACCACAATGTTCATGATTACCTGTTCTTTATCTCATCTGTCATACAATATCTATTTTATGAATTTTGCATATTACATTATTACCTATTGGCAATAATATGGACAGTTGAATATTTAAAAATGTTGGCAAGCAAATCCTTTCATGTATGTATGTATGTATGTATGTGTGTGTGTATGTGTGTATATATATATATATATATATATATATATATATATATATATATATATATATATATATATATAGTCTGATGAAGGAAGGACAAGTGTCCCTAAAAAAATATGTGAATTTCAGAACCATATTCAGAACATTTTTAAAGCCCAATGAGGGGATCTGAGCTGTCCTAAAGCTTGCATCTTTATTAACTCAAGTTAGCCAATAAAGAGTATCACTTAAAGTATAACTTAAACTTTAAACTCTGTTGTATAGTAAGAGATTTCCTTACTCACCCCAGGTACCAGAAGTAACGTACTGTCAGTACTACCAGGACAGTGTGTATCACAAGATGTCCCACCTCACTCCACTGACACGCCTTGCCTTATCTGAAGTATATAGGCTGAAAAAAAAAAAAAAATTCTGACACTGACATTGCATTTTTGCAATGCAGGATTAAAAGTGTATTATGTTTTTTTAGGGAAGCGTGTAAAAGAGCTCAGCTTAGGCTTCATGTACACAGGACATTTTAAAACCTCTCCTGAATGATTTAACTTGACAGATATTAAAGCGAGGTCCGGCTTAAAAAACAAAAACAAATTAAAATCAGCAGCTACAAACACTGTAGCTGCTGACTTTTAATAAGGACACTTACCTGTCCACAGTGCCTGCGATTTCGTCAGCCGAAGCCAAGCAACCGCTCCAGTCTCGGGTGCCCCGCCACCATCCTCAGTGAGGGAATCAGGAAGTGAAGCGTTGCGGCTTCACTGCCCGATTCCCTACTGCGCATGTGCAAGCCACGCTGTGCTATGTGAATGGGCGGATGTCTCCTGGGACACACACAAGGTCCCAGATGACACGGCTTCCCATTTCCCAGGAGGCAGCGCAATGAGGAGAAGAAAGAAGACCCACCGCTGGCCAGGAAGTGGCAGATTAGGAGATCTGCCTAGTAACAGCCACTTCTGGTAAGTATAAAAAAAATAAAAAAATTTGAAGCCTTTTTGGCATTTTTTTTAGGGTGGACCTCCGCTTTAACCGACGTTTAAAAATGTTTATTGTGCCGCGTTTAGCTACATTTGCATTCAGAAGTGTTTTTTTTGCATTTTTTGCATTGAAAATAGTAAAACATGTATCTCCATTAAATGCCTGTAAATGAAACGTGGCTAAACGCGAGTTATCGCGTTTACAAGCTGTTACAGGCATTTGCCATTTGAAATGCCTCTGAACATCTCTCTTGAACATTTTTTTTTTGCTTTACAAAAAAAGCTCCTAAACTTAACTGCTTAGAAATTACTATATAAAACCCTGTGTATATGTACAGATAAGATAACATAGAGGAAAACTTCCCAACTGCTCCTAAACGTTCATTTACCAGCAGCAGTGGACATGAAGCCTAATGCCGCGTACACACGATCATTTTCCGGCATGAAAAAGACGTTGGGCCAGATTCAGAGAACCATTACGCCTGTCTAACTGGTGTTAGACTGGAGTAATTTCAAATTACGCGCGTTTTTTAGCTAGTCGAAAACCTCAAACCATGAATAGACGGCTGCGGGCTTCAATTCGACTGGATTACGTGTTCGTACGCCTTCGGATCTACGCTGCAATAAAATTGTGGCCACTGGGTGGACTTCCCGTCGTTTTCCGCGTCGGGGTATGCAAATGAGATTTTGCCGGCGATCCCCGAAATTACGATCTTCAATCGCAATCTCTTACGGCACCTTTAGTCATCTTTTATTTGCGTAACACTATACCAGCTTTTTGCTGGTCTAATATTAGACAGCCCATGTTAAGTATGGCCGTCCTTCCCGCGTCAAATTTCTATGTTTTCCGACGTCTTTTATTATTTTTTACGTAAGTCGTCAGGGAATAGGAGTGTTCGTAAACGACGCTACTCAAACAACGAATGACGTAACGACGTAATTTGGCGCAATGCACGGCGGGAAATTTCTGAACGGAGTATGCGCAGTTCGATCGCCGCGGGGACGCGCTCATTTCGATTACGCGGTGAGAAATAGACTACGCCGCCGTAGCGTACGGGCAAAAATCTACCAGGATTCGGTGTAGAGCCTGGTGAAATACGGCAGCGTAGAGTATTTCGATTACGCAGCGCAATATTAAGTGTATGTGAATCTGGCCCGTTGTTTTTAAAAATGTAATTTAAAGTAATCGTGTGTGGGCTTCACATAATTTTTCGGGTTCTGAAAAACGACAGGTTCTGAAATTTTTTTTTTTAACGTCGTTTTAATCAATGTAGTTTTTCGGGTTGTAAAAAATTATTGCGTGTGGACTAAAACGATGTGAAAAACCCACGCATGCTCAGAAACAAGTTATGAGACGGGAGCACTCGTTCTGGTAAAACTACCGTTCATAATGGAGCAAGCACATTCATCACGCTGTAACAGACAGAAAAGCGTGAATCGTCTTTTACAAACACGGAATCAGCTAAAGCAGCACAAAGGCGAATGGAACTTCCCCTTTATAGTGCCGTCGTACTTGTTGTATGTCACAACGCTTTGCTAGATCATTTTTTTAAAACGATGGTCTGTGGGCAACGTTGTTTTAATGATGAAGTTGAAAAAATTTAGTTTTTTCAACATGCTGAAGGCTCCATGCACACTGGATGCTAATAAAAACGTATTGAACAAAAAAAAGCTATAAAAAACGGCAGTAGCTTTGCCTTTCAACTTTTTTTGCAATAGCGTTTATTAGTGTTTTTCAGTGTTAGCTTTTTTTTTTCAATGGATCAAAAAACGCTGGCGAGCTGCGTTTTTGAGCGTTTTTTGTGTTTATTGGCGCTTTTCTGCTTTTTGCGGTTTTTAGTGTTTTTTCCCGCCGAATAACGGCACTTTGAACACAAATTTCTTGCGTTCAGAAAAAAGCCCATAATCTCCACTGTTTATTAACACTAAAAAAACTTCCATGTGTGCATGGACACATAGGCTAACATGGAGTGCACTTTATGGCCTTTTTAAAAAAAAAAAACACCCAAACGCCAATAAACTGCAGTTAATGAGCTTCAGTGTGCATGGAGCATTAAAGTGGTTGTAAACCCTTTTGTCTTACTTTTATATATAGGTAAGCCTAGAATAAACAAAACAAAACAGTGTTGCGCTTCCTAAATACAAAATAACTCCCCATAAATCCTGAGAATAAGTGATTAACTTGCAATATAGCAAGATACTGGGTGCACAATCAAATATTCGTGTTCCCTGACTGGGAATAGTGAGCCAAAAATGAAAAATACGTGTTCCTTGAATGGGAATAGTGAACAATAAACAATAAAATAATGTTTGAGCCAAAAATGAAAACTGCTATATAGAGGGGAAGGAGTCGCAGTGGCTACATCATCCCGCGAGCATCTTGTCGTTTCTATGCATCCTGAGCCCGTACTGCTTAAAGGGTCACTAAAGGAAAACATTTTGTTTGCTGAAATGACTGTTTACAGGGTATAGGGACATAAAAGTTAACTGATTCCTTTTAAAAATTATTAAAAATAGATAAAAATCAATCATATAATGTGCCTCTAGTTTCACTTTCGTTTTTAAACTGGTTTCATGTTTCTGTGAAGTACAGAAGACACACAGAACAAAAACAAACAAATCCAGGGCAGTGTTTTGTTCTTAAAATGAATCTGGTTCTGAGGAGTTTTAGACACACAGCTTAGACCACAGTGAAAAGGTGCCATGAGATTTTTCATAAGGAGCCAGACAAGCAGGAAGTGTGGAGATCAGAGCAGAATTACAGCAACTTCAAAGCAAAAACGAACAATTAGAACATGAAAACAGTACTGCATTAAGGTAAAAAAAAAAAAATTCCTTTAGTGACCCTTTAAGTGCTATGTTTGTGAGTAACGTTTTAAAGTTTTAATGAGCAAATAAACCGTTTTGAAATTCAGAGAGCACTAGATTTTGCCTTTTCTATTCCTATGTGCACCGGACTTTATTGAGGGAATCTGTATTAGCTGGTATCCATCTAATCAGCCAGAGGCAGCACAGATGGAATAGGAGCTCCATGACCAGCTGACTTGTTTATATCCCTGAGAGGGAACCTGCTTTTTCTGGACCTTCTGGTGAAACATTGGACAGAACGTGAGGTGAGCAGCTAGGATATAGAGGTGGAGGAGAGTAGTTGCATTTTCAACATTCAGACACTTAGTGGTGTGATGTGCGTTTTTATGCAGAAAACTCTGAGGACTATATTTGTGCATTTGGAGTCTTAATTTCTTTTTAGTGTGTGGACTTTATTGTATTGTTTATTGTTCACTATTGCCCTTCAAGGAACATGTATTTTTCATTTTTGGCTCACTATTCCCAGTCAGGGAACACACATATTTGATTGTGCACCCAGTATTTTGCTATCTTGCAAGTTAATCACTTATTCTCATTTAAGGATTTATGGGAAGTTATTTTGTATTTAGGAAGCGCAACACTGTTTTGTTTTATATATTCTACATGTGAAGTAAACGCATTTTCTGTGTGTCCACTTTGTGTTTTTTTTGGTGGGATTTTGTTAAATCACCCACTACACATATCACTATATAGTGACTAAGGATATTTTTTGGGCTGATAGAAATTTGTTTTAAAGCCTAGAATAAGGCTTACCTATAGATAATGGAAATATCTCCTAAACATGCACCGATTATACTAGCCCATTATGCTTTTCATTTGCAGGGTTTGCAAGGAACAAAAGAGAAAGTAAAACCCGTCTGGGTTTACTCTGCAAGTGCAGTTACTCCATAGCTTAGTAAATGAGGAGAAGTTCTGCTGACTTCCATCAAATTAAGTGTAAGCAAAATGATGTTTTTTTTCAGCTTCAGCTAATGAGCAACGTAAACAACAGCTTTTTTTCATAATAATGTAAACACTAGAAAACATTTTAAATTCTCAGCTATTACTTGTACACGAGAAAGAGTGCCCCCAAACTCGGGTACATTGTAGACCAGGATAAAATATCCTTTGAACCCATGGTAGGTAGGCATTTACATCATGTTAGTTTGTCATTAGCTAAAGACTATGGGATCCTTTGCAGAGGATCAAACACAAGGAAAACACATTGTATAAAGATACCTATAGAAGGATAGGGCACATGGTGAGAAATATTTTATGTGTTGTGTTCAGATTTAAAGGACCTGTACCTTTTGAATAAGTTTCCCTTTAAGGCATGGTCGTTCCCCCGAATGGGGCCATTTTGGTTCTGAAACTTACCACTGCCCCTTTTCCAGCATTCTTTGCTGTATGGCCCTGACTGGAGAAGCACAGCCTTTCTCCAGGAAGCTTCCTCGCTGTATCCTCTTAATCCTGCTCATAGGCACCAGGGCCCAATGCTTTTCATGGAGAAGAGCCATACTCTGAAGGGCCGCTAGTGGCAATGACAAATACAGCTCCCTTTAGGATAAAGAGAATGGTTGTGTTGCTCCAGGCAGGGCCGCTAAGAAAAAAAAACCGCTGGAGTTTGGGCAGAGCTACTGTAAATATCAGACCAGGTAAGGGAGCAAGCCCTGATGGACAATTTTTAGTTGTCCTTTAATGTACCTTTTCTGGGAATTAAAGTGTTACTAAACGCAGGACCCTGCATTAAATATGTCTGGTCTCCCACACTACACAGAACATTAAAATGCAATTGTTTCAGTAAATATAAACAAAATCTTGCGAGTTCTATCAGTGTCTGGTTTAAGCTTGAAGGAGGAGTTTTAATTCTACTGTGATTTTCCTATAAGGCTGCAGGACCCCCGACCCTCTGTCTGGACAGTGCTGATTGTCCCTGTGCCAATCACATTCACCCTCCCAAGAATGAAAAAAAAAAATTCTCTAGCAAATTTACTCCAAACTGAGCATGTGCAGAGTGCACTCAAGGCTCTGTACTATCAGCAAATGGTTAGAGGACAGTAAAAGAAGGAGGAGGAGCAGTGAAGACAGGATCAAACAGGATTTTTACACAATTAACTAGTTAGGTTCCACAGTTAGTATAATAAGCATGCTTTACTGCATATACAGACTGATTTAACGGTTGTGGGTTTAGTAACATTTTAACCCCTATTATCAATATGACAACCTCAAAAAGGGTATCCAGATAGATCCCATAACAGACACACTCCTCCCTGCTGTCAGCTAGATAGCCTTGATCTCATCCTTCAAATAATTAGTGATTAAGGTTTCTTTCACATTGGTCTGAATATGTTACCCTGAATACAGATCCTCCACCTACTAAACGGAAGATGAACCACACTTCTTGGTTCAAGCTACCTCTCTCTGTTATTGGTAGAGTCAACCTTATACAAATGGTATGGATTCCGCAGTTATTGTTTTCCCTACACAACGCTCCCATATGGAATTTTTCAAATATTTTTTAGGAAAATGTATTCTTTGTTCAGGGATCTCATATGGAAGGGTAGACGGCCAAAAATTAAGCAGGGAGGTTGTCAAACTCCCAAAGGATGGTGGTGGATAAGCAGTACCCAACCCTAAAGTGTATTTTTTGTCCTCACAAATGCAACATCTTGGCATTGTAAGCCCCCACACAAAGCGTCTTGTTGTCCTAACTGTCACTAGACCAACTGATCTCTTCCCTGGAGGCCGGATGTTTTCATACCTTACAACAACTCCCTACCCTTTTTCTGATTCACAAATTTTGGAGGGCTACCCAAACAGTAATAGGTCATTCTGGCTACTCTCAATATATGCTTATATGGGACAATCTCAGGTACACTGATTTGGCGAAAACTGGAAGGCTTTAGCCACTGAAAGCAGGCAGGTACATATTTGACAATAGTACACTATTTCCTTATCAGTCACTGGTGGACTAATATCAGCTCACGCATACGTCTTTCTATCAATTCTATCCAACTCTGCCATGCCATACAGGGGCAGTCCCACCAATCACCATTAGTGTATAACCCTTCCACTATTCTTGGTATGATAAAGCCACCGAGTACTACCAAAAAAGGCATAACTGAAGATATTTACTCTGGGCCAGATTCAGAGAGAATTAGATTATCGTAGCGTATCAGAAATACACTACGCCGCCGTTTTTTACCTGGCTCTACGTGGAATCCAGGTAGATTTTGTCCAGTAAACGACGGCGGCGTAGTGTATTTCTCCCGTCGCAATCCATCTACGCGAGTAGGGGGCGTGAAGCATTTAAAATAGGCGCGTTCCCGCGGCGATCGAACTGCGCATGCTCCATTCGCAAATTTCCCGCCGTGCATTGCGCAAAATCATGTCGTTACGTCATTCGTTGTTCGAGTAGCGTCGTTTACGGACATTTCTATTCCCGAACGACTTACGTAAAAAAAAAAAAAAATTTAATTCGATGCGGGAACGACGGCCATACTTAACATGGGCTATGCACCGTTAGACAAGCAAAAAGCTGGTCTAACAGTACGTAAAAAAAAATAGACGTAAGCGATTGCGAAGACCGCTCGTATCTTCGTGGATCGACGTAAAAACTCATTTGCATATCCCGACGCATCAAAACGACGCGAACTCCTCCCAGCGGCCGCAAAAATATCGCAGCGTAGATCCGAAGGCTTACGAAGACGTAAGCCTCTCGGATCGAAGCCCGAAGCCGCCGTATCATGGTTTGAGGATTCAAACTAGTGATACGGCGCGCGAAATTTGAAATTACTCCTGTCTAACACCAGTTAGACAGGCGTAATTGCTCTATGAATCTGGGTTTTTTGTTTTTATTCTAATTGCATCTTCTAAAATGCATTTGCACTGTGGAGAGAGATTATGTGATGTATACTGACCCCTTTTTTATATGTATATTTCTTACCAATGTACGCTTAAATTGTATTGAGTCTTATTTTTTTCAATAAACCATTTGTAAACAAAAAGAGAGGCGGTACCCACTGTATCTCCTTCCCTCCCAGAGAATAACCCAACTGTTCTTAATACATAGGGTATTTACATCCCCCAGAAAATGCACACATGAAGCCAAACCGACTCACCTTGCCGTCCGAGATGCGTCCGAACTTTATAACTGCCCCTGGTCAAATTCAATGTAAAGCGTGCACATTAAAAGAAATATCACGCTGACACACACAGGCTCAGAGTAAACATTCTTCTGTTTATTGTTCCTATTTTCACGGCTATATAATATGCCAGATTATTGTCTCAGATAAGGCAAGGCATATACAAAACATAATCATGTGACAGCATGTAAGCATTTGACTGAGTTATGTCCATATAGGGGGTGTAGGAATTGGGGTAGCAATTGATATATAGCTATATAGGGTAACTTCCTTTGATGTTATGTCTTGTGACAGTCATTTTGGAAAGGAGGTACAATCTTCTTAACTCTTTGCAGTTCAGTTTCACAATAAGGGAGGAGTGAGCCAAGGCTTGCTAAGTAAATAGTGATAACATATATATATTACATATTGAAAATAGGCATCTTATTGTAATACCTTAGTCACATCCATTACATTCCCCCCTAAAATGGATATTTTCTTCTGTCCCTCATACTAGAGGTTCTACTCACCTGCCCCATTTTCCTCAGCAACTCTTTTTAGGTTGTGTATAGAGAAGGGCAGCAACTAGCTCACTATCCCCCTCGACACAACTTAGAAAAGGGCAGACAAGTGCTACCTATCCCTATAGGATATAGGGAGATTATGGACAGGGAGTGACTTTAACGGAGTGTAAGGTCTTTCATAATCATCATCTGGTATCTCCTGGATCACAAACAGGGCCGGACTGGGAATGAAAACCAGCCTTGGAAATAATTTCATACCAGCCCCATAGCATTATTATACCAGCCCAACATCATTCATAACATCATGCGCTTTGCTGGTGGTAAAGCTGCGGTGCCCATTCATTTCAATGGGCAGGAGCGATGGAGGAGTGTGAGGAGCGGCTCTTCCAGGGCGCTTTGCAGGCGCTATCTTTAGCGTTATAGCACCTGCAAAGTGTCTCAGTGTGAAAGGGGTCGAACTCTGATATAAAGGGGGGCACTGGTGACCAGAGACCCCACTTATATCAGAGTTCACTGCATTCCCATTTCCATCAGAGTGACCCCTTGCACTGTAAGGTTGAATCCTGCAGACTATGATGTAAAGGGGTACTCTGGGAATGTGGGGAGGACTATGGTGACCAGAGCCCATCTTCCGCAGAAAGTGAACACTAAGATAAGGGGGTTTACTGATATAAGGGGGAAACCTTTAGATCAGTGCCCCCTTACAATATTGTACTGACCCCCCCTCAGACTGGCCTGGCGGTGCTGTCACTGACCTCCTCTCAGGTGCACCGTGCAGGGCTCAGTCAGTCGTCTCCAGCTTGGTGGCTCTGGTTTTATCCCATAGTTTCCCCTCCACAGTCCATACATGTCTGACTTCTCCCATGACCCCCATCCTGGCAGCACTTCCACTCTCGGCTCCTCTCCAGACCTGATAGACAAGAGATGGTCAGAGGCTACCGATGGTACAGGAGAGGTCAGAGGCTGTGGATGGTACAGGGGAGGTCAGAGGCTGTGGATGGTACAGGGGAGGTCAGAGGCTACGGATGGTACAGGGGAGGTCAGAGGCTACGGATGGTACAGGGGAGGTCAGAGGCTGTGGATGGTACAGGGGAGGTCAGAGGCTGCGGAGGGGGGACTGGAGGTCAGAGGCTGCAAAGGTCAGAGGCTGCGGAGGGGGGCAGGAGGTCACAGGCTGCGGTGAGGGGACAGGTCAGAGGCTGCGGAGGGGGGCAGGAGGTCAGAGGCTGCATGGAGGGGACAGGTCAGAGGCTGCAGAGGGGTGGAACAGTAGATCAGAGGCTGCAGGGGGGGCAGGAGGTCAGGGGCTACTGGGGGGGACGTAGGAAGGGGCACGCACCAGACCTCTCCTCACTGAGTGGCGCACTACTGCTTAATTTTTTTTAAAATGGCCATCGTGTCACTGCGCATGCGCCCACCTTTCTGGAAATTGCTGAGCGTGTACAGGCTTTCCCAAGCTCGGCTAGCTTTGATGGCCACCATGTCCCCTAATTTCCATATATGGGGTCTCAGGGAGTTAACTATGGGCTGAGGAGGGGGCTGCCAATCCGGTAAATTATACATGTTCAAAAGTTGCAATTTCCCTGTTGATCCTCCCGTTCCTCCTGCCAACCATGTCCACAGGACAAAGTGGGCGACATTACCCAAAAATATATACCTTCAATATCAAACAGAACTGTTGGTAACCAATGACAGACCAACTTGCTTAGTCACTAAGACTCAAGCAGTAATATCTTATATAAACCAAGTAACAGCGTACCAACCACTGTCCGTCCACAAAGTGGGTGACATTGCCCACATAAATTTGGACCACAACGAGGGGATCTAAAGAGGAGGGAGAGCAGGTCAAAAGATCCAGAAGGAAGGCTGAGGGGAATCCAGAGTCCAGTGGACAGACCTGAGGTAAATGCTGACTCCTCCCAGTGACAGGAGAGGAGATATAAGTAAAAGGTTACACTCATTGGCTAGATGTTTCCCGCCAAAGGATTTGTCACCAATCCAGTGCTCTGCAGCTGAGATAAATCTTCTTAGTAACAGCAGGCAGCTTGTCACTTGAAACACAAAACAGAAAGAACCAGCAAAGCAGCCATAGGGAGACATGTACAATTATCATAGCCCTCTATTAAGAGTAAAATGTATTTATTAAACAAATGGGGGTTAGGGGTGACAACCCAATGGGGCCACTTGTCTATTTTATTCTTTTGTGGCCCTGACATTCTAGCCACATGTGATTCACATAAACATTGATAAGAAAGAAAAAGACAAAGCCGGGCACCCCTTCCATAGACTCCCATGTTAAACGATCATTTCTCCGGTGACTTTGGGGTCGGCTTATACTCGAGTATATACGGTACTTGTATACACATAGCTGAAGCATTGCCATTGTGACATGAGTTAAAGTGCTTAGCTACATTTGTATTCAATTTTTTTTCCCACTATATACAGTGCCTTGCGAAAGTATTCGGCCCCCTTGAACTTTGCAACCTTTTGCCACATTTCAGGCTTCAAACATAAAGATATAAAACTGTAATTTTTTGTGAAGAAACAACAAGTGGTACACAATCATGAAGTGGAACTAAATGTATTGGATATTTCAAACTTTTTTAACAAATAAAAAACTGAAAAATTGGGCGTGCAAAATTATTCAGCCCCCTTAAGTTAATACTTTGTAGCGCCACCTTTTGCTGCGATTACAGCTGTAAGTCGCTTGGGGTATGTCTCTATCAGTTTTGCACATCGAGAGACTGACATTTTTGCCCATTCCTCCTTGCAAAACAGCTCGAGCTCAGTGAGGTTGGATGGAGAGCGTTTGTGAACAGCAGTTTTATAGTTCTTTCCACAGATTCTCGATTGGATTCAGGTCAGGACTTTGACTTGACCATTCTAACACCTGGATATGTTTATTTGTGAACCATTCCATTGTAGATTTTGCTTTATGTTTTGGATCATTGTCTTGTTGGAAGACAAATCTCCGTCCCAGTCTCAGGTCTTTTGCAGACTCCATCAGGTTTTCTTCCAGAATGGTCCTGTATTTAGCTACATCCATCTTCCCATCAATTTTAACCATCTTCCCTGTCCCTGCTGAAGAAAAGAAGGCCCAAACCATGATGCTGCCACCACCATGTTTGACAGTGGGGATGGTGTGTTCAGGGTGATGAGCTGTGTTGCTTTTACGCCAAACATAACGTTTTGCATTGTTGCCAAAAAGTTCGATTTTGGTTTTATCTGACCAGAGCACCTTCTTCCACATGTTTGGTGTGTCTCCCAGGTGGCTTGTGGCAAACTTTAAACGACACTTTTTATGGACATCCTTAAGAAATGGCTTTCTTCTTGCCACTCTTCAATAAAGGCCAGATTTGTGCAGTATACGACTGATTGTTGTCCTATGGACAGAGTCTCCCACCTCAGCTGTAGATCTTTGCAGTTCATCCAGAGTGATCATGGGCCTCTTGGCTACATCTCTGATCAGTCTTCTCCTTGTATGAGCTGAAAGTTTAGAGGGACGGCCAGGTCTTCGTAGATTTGCAGGCCTTCTATTTCAATATTATCGCTTGCACAGTGCTCCTTGGGATGTTTAAAGCTTGAGAAATCTTTTTGTATCTAAATCCAGCTTTAAACTTCTCCACACTTGATTACACAAAGGTGGATTCTACTTATCATCATTAGTCATGTAGGTCAACATTGGATTATTCAGAGATCCTCACTGAACTTCTGGAGAGAGTTTGCTGCACTGAAAGTAAAGGGGCTGAATAATTTTGCACGCCCAATTTTTCAGTTTTTTATTTGTTAAAAAAGTTTGAAATATCCAATAAATTTTGTTCCACTTCATGATTGTGTCCCACTTGTTGATTCTTCACAAAAAATTAGTTTTATATCTTTATGTTTGAAGCCTGAAATGTTGCAAAAGGTCTCAAAGTTCAAGGGGGCCGAATACTTTCGCAAGGCACTGTAGATGTTCATTGAAACAATCACGAAGACGCCTGGTTGTTCTACCAACATATTAAATGCGACAAATGTCGCATGTCAGTAGGTATATGACATAATTGGTATTGCAGCTGTTGAAATAACTACTATTTCAGTTCTTTTGAGTGACTGTTGAACAAAACTGGTTTCCACTAACTACATGGCTGCAGCAAGGACACCCATTTGTGACACACTTGAAGTTTCCCTTGAAATGCAGCCATGTTAAAGATTTGATAGTTCTTCGTTTGAAGAAACTGGGGGACAGTGATCGACCCAAAGTGGTAGCTCTGCGTGGTGCTACATTAATTCCTCCCCGCAGAATACTCGCATAAGTCTCATCTGCGTACAGAACAGGAAGATGTATATTCACAATCTCTCTTATCTCTTTGAGTTTCGTACTGTAAGGAGTAGATAAAGTCATTCTGTTTTGATGTTGATTTGGACCGTGCATCTTTTTTCTACTGATAAGGTCTATGGGACTGTATGCAGAAATGATACTTGTAAATAATGACCAAAGACACAAATACAGTGGGGTATACTTAGTCGCAGGCCTTTATTACTGGTATTTTAATGTATTATTCATATTTTATTAACATATAACCATTCGTAGATATCAAATAAAAAACACACATCACATTAACTAACCCCTATTGTTTTTTGTTAAGAAAAACCAGGAGGGAGTACCACGTAATAATATAAAGGGGTGGGGGGGATTTGAGGGTTTCCTGATAAACCGGTCACTGCAGGCTTGTTGCACCTGCCTTAAATAAGCCTTAAATAAGCTTTTTGCCTTTTGCATTCCTTGTTGACAGGTGACCTCACCTATAACCTTTCATTGGTCCCCAGCTTACCTCACAGTTTACCTATTACCTTACCTGGAAAGGAACAAAATTCCCGCCCCCCTTGCCTAATTGACCCTATTACCTAACAGGTGTGGGGGGGCCTAGACACTTCATTTTTGCAACACTCCTATTTGCTTGGGGGCCTTAAAACAGCCTCCCTCACTCTCATGGGACTGTATGCAGAAATGATACTTGTAAATAATGACCAAAGACACAAATACAGTGGGGTTTACTTGGCCGCAGGCCTTTATTACTGGTATTTAAATGTATTATTCATATTTTATTAACCTATAACCATTCGTAGATATCAAATGAAAACACACATCACTTATTTACTCAATCAACCATACATTCATCAACCCAGCCACTACGACTCAGGTTGGAATTTATAACGATTTATTAACTAACCCCACTAGCCGGGCTTGTGTTTTCTTTTCTTTTTTTAAACAAGACTGGCCCAACCACCCCCCCTCGCAGCCAACTCCACTATATTCTGATGGTCATTATTAAATATGTCTAAAGGTGGACACCATTTGTTCTAAAAAGGCCAACTGTTCCCCCTTCGAGGTCTATGTGTTGAAAGGAGAGACCCCCAATGGTGGGCATGAATTTCGCCATCGTTCTATTGACCCTCTTTCTAACTTTTTCAAAACAGGGAGTTCTACCATACCAACCGTGTAACAATTTCTGAGAAAACCAAACTTACCCTAGGGAAAGACAGACTAAACTATAGATCACTCTTAATTTGAAAAATGAAATCCAAGGTCTTAGTGCACCCTATGTCGTTCCCACCAAGGTGGAGAATCAATTTATTAGTGATCGGCATGGAATGAAACATGACACTTAACTTGTCGAACAAATCCTACCATAGCATACCCCCCCCCCCCCCCATGCCAACAAATATTTACCAACGTGGGGTTTGTAAAAATTCAAGTTTTCGGAATATATTCTTCGCAAAGCTCTCCTTTCGGCCCAGAATATGAAAGAGTGCCCCAGGATCCAAACAGATAAAGCCTGACCTGTAAATTAAAATAATGAGGACAACTTATATGCATCAGACTGCCATCTACCTATGCGTTCACCCTTACCGAACTGGTCCGTTTCTGATCGTGGAATAAATTGTGTAATGCAAGTGTCCTCCAAAAGCACCTGCGACAAACGAAGACCAGATGCAGACTTTTTATTCTGAGAAATTAGTTTAGAGATCCTAAATGCTCCAAAAAATAATAGTGAAAAAAAACGCCCGGAAAATAATAGCCTCATAATGTGAAAAACACACCAAAATCGACAGCTGAACATAGTTTGGTAAGGATAGCTGGAGTAATAGCCATTCTGGTATCAGGGTGAGTTGAACCTTTTTTTATAACCCTTTAGAGCTTGTCTTACGGAAAAGAAAGAAGAGCATGGGAGATGATTGTACAGCCTGCCAAAAAAGGAAATACCAGCTAAAGTTTTATTAACCATAAGGCCTTAGACAGGAGTCCGTTCAAAAAGGACAAAACTAAATGTTCAGAAAAAGCAGATTGCTGCCCTCCCAATAAGCCTAAATGGAAAATAGTGTTTCAAAAATGCATGGATATAATAATTAGTCTAACCACATCCCTAAATACAAGTATAGAGATACACTCATAAGAGTGTGTTTCCTCAATTGGGACTTTGAATTGGAGAGGCTAAATAACTTAATAAAAAATAGTGATCGATACCAAAAGGTTCTAATAGACTTGATTTATTGAAAAAAAAATATATGAATATATATAAATAAAAATACAGCTGTATCTCAAAATAGAACCACACATCCAGATGAATGTAGGGCACAGATGGGAAAAAGCATTGGCGTAAATGACAGATAAATGACAAATGCAGGACAGAAGACCCAACGTTTCAAGGTTTTTCTTTGTTGGTAGAACCTCTATCCCACCTTTGAAGAAGAGGTTCTACCAACAAAGAAAAACCTTGAAATGTTGGGTCTTCTGTCTCACCCTATAGACAGAGTTGGGACCTGAATTGTCACTATCATTTGTCATTTATTATCTGTCATTTACGCCTATATTCATATGGATGTGTGGTTCTATTTTGAGATACAGCCGTATTTTTATCTATATATATTTGTATTTTTTTTTCAATAAATCAAGTCTATTAGAACCTTTTGGTATCAATCACAATTTTTTATTAAGTTATTTAGCCTCTCCAATTCAAAGTCCCAATTGAGGAAACACACTCAGTGTATCTCTATAATAAGCCTAAATGAGTCAACCACAGCAGCCAGGCTGAGGAGTAAAGCTGCCAAAGTAGCGAGAGCAATAGATTTCACAATATTTGCACAAAACAATTCTAAACCCCGTTATCGTCCGCAGGTGGGAATAGAAACTTGAATATCTTCATCTGCAAACATGAAAGAGTCTGCAATGTCATTTAACTTACCAGGTAAATAGCAAGCCTCGATCCACACATTCAGGATTAAACATTTAAAGACAAGGTAACTGATTAAAAAAATTACAGGTAATTTGGACGATAAGCAATTTATTGCAAAAAGGACCCCTTTATTGTCAGTACTGAAAAAGATTATTTTATTCAAAAAATACTTACCCCATAACTCCAAGGCAACCAAAATGGGAAACAACTCCAAAATCACAATGTCAAAATGTTATGAGGGTGTTGGCGCTGCCTGATCCTGAAGAGTTACCTACAGGATCCTAGGTGTCATCTGAGTGGCGAGACCCTGGTCCCTAAAAAGATATGTAACTAATATGTAAATACAATAAACACATAAACAATAACGGTGCATGCCAAGTGGCTCTAGGCTGTGACAATAGCCAAATCTAACGTAGCAAAATATGAACCTGTAGTAACACAATAAATGTGTCAATATATAATATAAAGTGCTGTGAGCTAATAAAGTATTGCAGAAGTGTAGCAATAAAGTCCATACGCTGACATAACAAGGAAAGTAAATAAATACTGTAATAGAAAAACAATATATAAATATGTCTAGATAGGTGCTAAACCCACACCACAAATTTGTATCCAAAAAAATATAGAAAAGTCCAACAAAGATTATGTCCAATAATGGTCCAGTTATGAACCTCCAAAAGTGCGAGGAACCAAGTCTGTGCGTAGTGCCGCAGTGATTGGTGCTCTGGTATGGCAAAGATCTTGAGATGACTATAGGTGCTCCCCCACAAGGGTCCCCACTCACCAGCTTCAATTACCCCTGCAGGGGTGGTCAGCATGTAGGATCCGATCCAGTTGGTATCCAGCACTTCGTACCACTGCTCACCGGGTCAGCCAAATCCAGGCGTTTTCACAAAAGTCAAAGGGTAAAAAATGGTACCAGCAAATATCCAGTATCCTCAAACAAAAAGAGTTGACTCCCATGGTGTAGTACCAACAAATATGTTTTATTAAAAAGCAATGGTTAAAAAATAAATACACACCAGCTCTTGGGCTAGCCAGTGGCGTGATGGATAAAAAATATCAGTAAAAATGGCACGGTACAGCAGCCAAGCTGGAGATCGCAGCGTGCGCTCCAACTGCGTTCCAGACGAAGGTACCCGGAAAGACGTAATGTGCATGGCCACGCACATTACGTCTTTCCATAGGCGGAGCCACGCACATTGCGTCTTTTCGGGTACCGTCGGCTGGAACGCAGTTGGAAATCAAACGAACAAATCTGGCCTTTTTGCGGATAATATCCTACTATTTGTGAATTCTCCGTTAATATCTCTTCCCAACATCTGCCAAGTTCTAAAATCCCTCTCTAAGGTCTTAGGCCTTAAAGTCAATTATACAAAATCACAGGCACTTAATGTCTCACTCCCCCTTTCTAGTGTCTCGCTACTCAATCATTTAAATTTGAACGGACTGATACCTCAATCCAATATTTGGGTATCAAACGAACAGCCTGCACTGAGACCCCTTACTTGCACAATTACCCACCTCTATTCAAAAAACTAGAAAACAATCTGTTGTCTTGGTCTAAAACATGAACTATCTTGGCTAGGTAGGATTAATTTGATTAAAGTGGAGTTCCACCCATTTTTTTTATGTTTGTCTGTGCTGCATGCCCTAATCTCAGTGTTCAGAATGGACATTTTTTATTTATTTTGTTGCTTGTAAATACCTTCATTTTGTAGTCCTTCATTACTTCCTCCTCCTTATCAGCCTAGGCTATTAAGTCACAAGGCTATTTGGAAGGGTTTCTGGCATAGGCATCATATTTCCCAGTAGTCCTTGCAAACCTGACTGAAACCCATTACATTGCTTGTGCAGCACTGAGCATGTGCGAGATATGCAAAGCTGAAATCCAGGAAGTCATACAGTCTGGCTTCATGATACCAACACTTAAGATGGCCACGGTCTATTTCTAGATTATAAACTAAAATCTAAATGCTTTAACAACCTAACAAAACGGACCTTAGTTTACAGACTAACTTTACTAGAATACATTAAGCTTGTGTATTACAGGGGTATTTATATTTAAAAAGTGAAATTGTGGGTGGAACTCCCCTTTAAAATGACATTACTCCCAAGAATCTTGTATTTCAGGTCTTGGGGCTCTTCTGGCAATTGTTTACCCAAAACACATTATTCCATAGCAGAAATAAGGGAGGACTGGGGCTTCCTGACTTACATAAATGCTAGATAGCAGCAAGACTGGCACAGACTTCTTTGATATACTCAACAGAAAAAACGGATTGGATCAATATTGAGAAAAAGGCAGTACCGCAAGTTTCTTTAGAATACTTATTATGGTGCCCGCCAAAAAAAAAAAGAGACCCTTTCCTATGTCAATCATTTGCATCGTAGGATAGCCTCAGGAATCTCCCGGCTCTTATCTCCGCCGGAAGACCCCTTTCTCATTTATTCCATATTTCGGACTCCCCCCCCCCCCCGGACTAGATAAAGAGGCATTTCAATGGTGGGTGGACAAGGGAATATACCATATAGGACAGTTTTTTTTTTAAACTCTAGGGACCTATAACTCTCAATTACTGCATCAAAAACCTGGAGCTTCCAGACTCTGAAAAATCTCGGTTTAGTCAAAATTCTAATTTTCTAAACCAAATCTGGAAGGAAAAACCTTTTCCTCCCCAATTCACGAAATCTGAAATATGGTATGCCCAAGCAGGTGTACGAAGGGGAGGCATATCCGTGATATATTCGTGCCTCAGTCACCTTGTAGCGAAATCTCCCTATATGGAAGGTTGGTAAAACGACACCCAGTTTAGTTGGAACTTAGATACCTGGCATTCAGCCTTCTCTAAATATTTTCAAGGAATTCTGAATGTCTCCCTGATGGACGCAAATATTAAAGTCTTAACCAGATGGTATCTAACCCCCTTCCAGACTGGCTACTATATACCCAGAATCTGACCCAACTTGTTTCAGAAATTGCCAACTATTTGGATCCATGTCCCATATTTGGTGGGAATGCCCTAAAATTCGCCCCTTTTGGAGCAGTGTTTAACATGATTTTCAAGGTAACAGGTTTTCAGGTCCCTAGATCTCTACCAATTGCTCTTTTGAATGCTCATATTCCACAAATACCGAAGGCTACACAAAATTAATCCACTATTTTTACAGGAGCCAAGCTCACAATTGCCAAAGCATGGAAGAACCCTAAACCTTTCCTTTTGGATACCAAAACAAAAATATCTTTGGATAATGACTCAGGAAAAATTAGCCAGTATCCTGACTAATACTACTCCAAGATTAGAAACAATTTTGGAACCTTGGCCCAGATTCATAGGGATCTCGATTTTTCAGGGTGCTGTATTAACATCTACACAACATTAAGATAGACACATACCCCTCCCTATTTTCTCTATCCTCTTTTTTCTGATCTTACAATTTTTTTCTCCTCCCTACTATAGGGATTCCTGGAATATGACTTGAGGGAATACTAGATTCCGGTTATTTTTATATTTTTCTTATAAATAAATAGATGAATTAAGACGGTTTATTGTTTTCTGATTCGTCCCTCCTGACCAGGTAGCCTTGGGAAATCGGTACCAAGGCTGGGAAGTCGGTGGGAGGTCTCTTTTCCTGGTGCAGTTAGATCCCGGCAGGTGCACCAGGCTTTCAAAAAAGGGGGGGGGGGGGTTTATTTCCCCCACCCCCCTTTAATGATTTTCGTTCACTTTTTACACAGGAATCATAAGCTTCCATATAGTGATTTATCTATGTTTGTTTATAAATTAACAGTGAATAGTTGAAACTGTCATATTTCAAGATTTTTTATTTATTTTCATTTTATTTACCATACTTAATATGATGAAATAATCTGTACCATTTACATTCTTCCGTTTATTGTTCCTATTTTCACGGCTGTAATATGCCGAATATATTGTCTCAGATAAGGCAAGGCTTATGCAAAACATAATCTTGTGACAGCATGTAAGCGTTTGGCTGAGTTATGTCCATATAGGGGGTGTAGGAATCGGGGTAGCAATCGATATAGCTATATAGGGCAACTTCCTTTGATGATATGTCTTGTTATAGAGGCACAATCTTCTTAACTCTTTGCAGTTCAGTTTCACAATAAGGGAGGGGTGAGCCAGCAGCTATCTTTTTAGTGAGGTTAAGGCTTGCCAAGCAAATAGTGAAAATAGGCATTTATTAGAATACCTTAGTCACATCCATTACACTGACAGTTCTTTAATTCATGTGCTATGGTGTTGCTCAAAACCAAAGACCTTATACCACCGATGTTTAGGTTAATAATGATATGCATAGTCTTCCTTGCCTCATAGCCCAAAAGCTATTGTCCCCTTGCCCTCCCAGCACAGGGGTTGCCCAAAAACATTTAAAGCATGATCCCCATAGTGAGCATCTACACTCAGAGGACTCTTGTCCCTTCTCTGTCAATTTCTTATTGATTTACAGACACAGGGCACTGTTGATCGCAGTACATTTAGACTACTTTTAAATTGTTTTCACTTAGCTCTCCACTTACCCTTTGGGATTGTACTGTGATATTATCCAGACTTAATAACCATGCTAGGCATAATCTCAGGGATTGTCTCAAGTTAATCACATCACTTTGTAATAGTTGGGCGTAATGCACTACCTATACCTCCAACTGTTATTTGATAGATCCAGTAATTGTATTGCTGCTATTTGACTGTACTGTCCTAAAGTACCTTCTTGTATTTTTTGTCTTGGTTTCAATTATTTGTTTTCCTCTTAGTTACTTTGTATGTCGTACAAAATCTTTAAAAAATTTTTGCATTAGCTAATTTGCCTAGCTCTTTTATATGCCTTAACATTTTGTTTTATAGGCATAGAATTTGTTTAAAAAAAAAAACCAACTCATACATTAAAAAAAAAAAAAATTAAATAAACACACAAGAACAGCAAATAAGTTATCAAGAAGCAACATACCAATAGATGTCAAATGTAAAAGTTTATTCTGGAAAAACATTTGAAATACATTATTTGGCACGCTCTTGGTAAAAACTCATTAGCTTACAGTTTATATACAAACACATAAAAAGAGCATCTTATTTTGTAAAAGCAAAGGATAACCTGAGAACTTGTGATTAGACCTGAACATAGTAAGAAAAGCCTTACCAGGCAATAACAGTCACCCTATAAGACGTGGAACATCCCCTATAAGTCCTGAGCAATCTCCTTGTGTATACACCACTAAAGCATTGAATCTTTTTAAAAATGACAAGCAACTAGTGTTTACAGCAAGGAATATGTCTGTATTTAGATTATACAGAGGACATGAACTGCATAACACCTTTGAAATTGCACTCATTCTATCAATGCAGTGTTTAAATGATGTTTACCTGGTTGAGGGTTTCCTTTCCAACAGCAAATTTCCCTCAAAGCTTCCTAACCTGCTGGGAAAATATTTGCATCTCCGAGTACCCTGAGAGACAATACTGTACATTTCAGACAATCATTTAGGGCTCTTTCACACGTCCGTTCTGTTCGTCCGTTTTTTGGACGTCCGTTAACGGACCTCAATGCTTCCCTATGGGAGCGGATCCGTTAGCGGATGATGCATCCGCTAACGTCCGCCAGATCCGCATCCGTTTTTTCGGATGGAAGAATGTCCTATTTTTCTTCCGTCCGGACGAACGGATCGGATGCAAACGGACAGACGGTCTGTTTCCATCCGATTCCCCATAGGGGGTAGCAGAGGAGAGACAGGGCGGTCCCTGCACAGTGTGCGGGGACCGCCCTGTCCGCCCGACAGCTCAGCGGAGACCCCCCGCTGAGCCGACGGACACACGGAGCGGACCGAAAAACGGACCGCTCCGTGTAAAAGAGCCCTAAAAGTTTTTTTTTTTTTTTTTACATGATACTTGTTAGTAATTAATTTGAGTGATGCAGAAGTAATGTGACTTTCTTTCTACAACCTCAAAAGAAAAAAATAGCGGATTCGATAGCCGGGATCTAATTCAAATGCTTTTCCTTAGAACGCCGTTAGGAGATGTTTGGAATAGAGTGATGGATTAGCTTCAATATTGAATTATAATCCTACACAAATTAATATGAGTATTATCTGATCCATCGGATAGGGGCAGAAGGGTTGCATAAATCATATACAACCCTTTACTAAGCACCCAAGAGTGTACAGTTAGCATGCCTTGCAGTCACCCATCCTGAAAATGGTAAGCATAGATACTGAATGTAAAAAAGGACAGCTACTTTACAGTCAACACTGTTATATGGCTGAGCTTCCACATGTTAAATCTATGGTATCAAAAATGTAGACAAACATTGTAACCTTTGATAAAATTATTGCACAGTTCGTATCCTGAGGGTGCAGCTGGTTTAGAGGATGAGAGTACACCAACTAATTATATATCATTATGTATAGGTTCTACATTTTTATGGCTTAAACCTGTGCTTTCCACCCTGATCTCTAGGCCATGACCTTCTAAAATGTTAGTATTTCTCTCACAATCATGAAAAGCTCTATAATCAAGACTGCCTTGTTTACTTTAACACTATGACCTAAATGTAGGTCTTGTTGGCAGCAAATGGACATGCCTTGTACAGATCAATCTTTAAATCAAAAATACAGTATATAAAAATGACAAGTATTTGAGAAGAAAGCAGTTCAGTGATTTATTAAGGGTGGGATTAGATGGCTGACTTCTGCAGCACATCTTGTTCATTATTTGCCACTTTGGATTCATTTATTATTTGTTTTGTTATTAATGGTTTATGGTGATGAGCAAACATGTTGCGAGACATGTAATGTTGAAGGACTATTTAGTAAGAAGCGCTCTAGTATAACCAGTGGTGCCTATAGCAGTCACCGATAAGCCATGAGATGGCACCACATAGATCCTGTAATAAAACAGACACTACCATATAGCAGCATCACAAACAAAAGCCGATTGGAATATCAGCAATTGTTTTTTTGTTGCTGGTGGAAAAAGCAGCAGTCAACCCAGTGTGCAGACTACCAAAGAACTGGTAAAACTTTAAGGCCTTGTACACACGATCAGTCCAAACTGATGAAAACGGACTAAAGGTCCATCCAATTGTGAAAACAGATCAAAATGTGCCTTTTAACTGATTTTATCGCAATGCGTGTTAAGCTGCAATCCGCAATGCAGTGCCATTTATTTTGAATGGCAACCCTTATGCACACTTCCAGCTAACCTCAATATACACATTTCAGTGCAACACTCAACTATGGCGCACTGATTAAAAATAAATAAAATAAAGGTCAAGTGCTTTAAGATGCTCTTCTAGCCTATTGAAAATGAACTGTCTGGCGTGCATTAGGGGTGCCTTCACATTGCATTAACACAATGCAAAATTTGATTGTACCCTGAGCAAGAAAATACATTGCATATCACAGGAAATGATCATTTTCTATAAGTTACTTGGTAAGGAAATGTTATATTCTCTATTTGGTGTGCATACAAATAAAAATTATAAAATAAGATTTCAAATGCAATAACAAATATATACTCTGGAACTAAAGGATAATACACTTTAGAGCAGGGGTCTCTGAACTTTCTATGCAAAGGGGCAGTTTACCAGACTTTAGGGGGGCCGGACCGTACCCACTGGGAGTAGAAAATGTCCCAGCATCAGTGGGCACAAACAATGCCCTAACATTGGTTTGAATGGAATCAATGCTGTCAATGGGAGGAATAGTGCCCCATTAATGGGGTTAGTCGGTGGAATCGTGCCCCAAGGGCCAGAAAAAAGGTAAGATAAGGGCCACATATGGCCCCTGGGCCGCAGTTTTGAGACCACTGCTTTAGACCTTGGAACTATATATTTTTTGTAGGTAAACTAAAATAGCTAGACTACAAAGGGCATCCCCAGTGTTTATCAGAATCCCCCATTGTGCATTTGATTCTTTCATGTAGCAACACAGGCAGCTTCTGCAGTCTATTTTAGCTGCAAATGGAATTATATCCTATATCAGCACAGTGTTCATACAAGGAGAGGCACCTAATACTAATAAAAACATGGTATTAAAAAAAAAAAAAAATCGACATGCCAGTCTAAAGCATGGACCGCAGATTTCTGAAAGGTTGCCTTTTAAAACTTACATTTTTGGATTATGAAAAAAAAACATTAACAAAAAAAAGGGACACAATTAATTGTTTCTCCTGTTGAGAATAAAATCTGCTGACTAAAACCAAGAAATTCTCCTTACTAGTTCACACCAAAACGTGGCACGGGAAACCCGCATTCTGAGGACTCTTTCATTATGTTCAAAACGCACTGCACTTAAAGCGGAGGTTCACCCAAAAATCAACCTTCTGACATTAGATCCAGCATACTGCCAACATCTGCAGTATGCTGTTTTTTTTTTTTTTTTGTACTTATAGTTTTATGAGCCGTTGTTATCCGACTCCGAGCAGGGAATCCTGCGGGGAATGGGCGTTCCTAAGCCAAGAGGAGTTGATTGACGGGCTGCTAAGGCATGTCACGCCTTCCGAAAATACCCGAAGTGACACTCGAGTATTTTCGGAAGGCGTGACATGCCTTAGCAGCCAGTCAATCAACTCTTAGCTTAGGAACGCCCATTCCTTGCAGGATTCCCCGCTCGGAGCCGGATAACAACGGCTCATAAAACGATAAGTACAAAAAAAAAAACAGCATACTGCAGATGTTGGCAGTATGCTGGATCTAATGTCAGAAAGTTGATTTTTGGGTGAACCTCCGCTTTAAGATCTGCAGCGGATGTCAGTCAACTTAATGACACCACAAATGCAGGTTGCAAATGCAGTGTGTTTGCCTGCACCAGATCGCATGGAACAGTTGTACCATGCGGTCTGGTTGCAGCGCATTTAAAGCAGTGAACGCTCTACTTTTGGTGCTGACCAATGCGATTTTATCCCATTCCAAGGAATAGGCTGAAATTGCACTGTACCCGGATTGCATGCGACTCACACAGGAATGCACAGCACATTCCTTTTCAATTCATGATGTGAACCGGCCCTTAAGGCTTGGGATTTGTGGCATATGTTGCATCCTGTAAAAAAATAGGTCTAGGACAGTGCAATAGCCCCCACATGCACACACATAATATTTATTGAGTGTCAAGGCTAGGACAAAGGGTGGGCAGAAGAGGCAGCCATCTTGGTGGTTAAGCAGGTGCAATCTCACAGCCCATGGATGGGGGGGCAGGGAGGGAGACACTTTGGTTTTTTAGCCTTGGGGGTAAAAGACATTGTCCTGGCACTGGCAAGTGTGGTGCAGCTAGACACACCTGTTGCTTGTAAGAATGGCTCGTTCGTTTGGTGTCCATCCATAGACAGTGGTTTGACAAAGTATTTTGGGATAATAAAAAATAAAAAAAATTCTAAAAGTTTTCCTGCTAAATCTGTTAGTGTTTGCTACATCATTTACATCATTTATTTGTGAAATGTTAAAGTTCAGGAGGCTTTCTTCAGTAGTTGGATTATTTCATTGTACATGCGGTCAGGAGCGTCCAGACCCCAAATGAAATCTAGATGTTCCCACTCTGGAATCTCCTTATGATAGACCAGATTGCTGACTTGAGTGAGTAGCAAAGCCATATCCTTGCGGTCCGCTAGCCAGTCATTGCCTCCACTCCACAGAGCGGTTGGGACCTTCATGTCTTTCACATTGTAGGAAGGAGGAGTAGTCTGAAAGATAGCATTTGCAAGGGATGAACCATGGAATCAAGCACACAACTTCACCAGCCATAAGACTTGACAGTTTGAATATTTAAATAAACAGACTTAGGCATCTTTGCTCCCGAGTTATTTAATAAGAACTGGTTTAAAGCTACAGTTTAATCTGCACCCCTGGTTCCCCCCTTTTCCATATCATTAACTAATCACGTTATTAAATAAATCCTTTAAATTTGTATTGCATACCCTAGTATGGAGCTAGTGATGTCACCACGGACTCTGAGCTTCACTATGGAATGCAGGCAGATCATGACTTGTGGGAGGGGCTGGCATGTTACCATACGTAGCTTCCTAAAAACCTTGAAGCAAGCAGCGAGCTGGCTCTTGGGAGGAGTTATACAAACATTAAAACAGCCTTCAAAGCTGCGTGCCAATCTGAGTGGGCATTCCTAGGCAGAATTTATTTTCATGCAGACCACCCCAGGCAATGGCTATAGGTGATGCTGAGCTTCCATAAAATAACTGAAATACAATAAATTAAATTAAATCCAATGAAAAAAAGGGAAGGGTCAGGGAGAGCGAGCGGCTATTCTATTTGTACTAAAGTTAATGTGACTAGCAGGTGAGAGAGAGCCCACGTAATTTCCTGAAGGGCATCCAGTATCATCAAGGCTCATTGTGGGCCTTGATGATACTGGATGCCGTCCAGAAAATTACGTGGGCTCTATCTCACCTGCTGGTCACATTTACCGCTTATATACCTCGACATAATGCCTCCTGTGGGCAGATCGACATATATACGTCCTCTTTAAGATGCAGCATTGTGGGCATGCACCACAAGCTCCATGAGTCCGACCGAGGGTCCTGCAGACTCAACGCCCGCGATCGTCTCACGGAGAGGAAAAACGGGGAAATTATGTAAACGAGCATTTCCCCATCCTTCCTAGTGACAGGACACTGATAACTGTAACCAGGAGCAGTGATCAGTGTCATGTCACACATAGCCCATCCCCCCCTACAGTTAGAAGCACTCCCTAGGACAAACTTAATCCCTTTAGCGCCCCCTACTGGTTAACCCCTTCACTGCCAGTGTATTTTTTACAGTAATTAGTGTATTTTTATAGCACCGATCACTGTATCAATGACAATTGTCCCAAAATGGCGTCAAAAGTGTCCGATGTGTCCGCCTTAATGTTGCAGTCATGATAAAAATTAAAAAAAAAACACTGATTGCCGCCATTACTAGTAAAAAATAAATAAATTAATTAATAAAAATGCCATAAAAAACTATCCCCTATTTTGTAGACGCTATAACTTTTTCGCACACCAATCGAACACTTATTGCGTTTTTTTCTTGCCAAAAATATGTAGAAGAATATGTTTCGGCCTAAACTGAGGAAAAAAAGAAATTTATATATATATTTTTAGGGATATTTATTATAGCAAAATGTAAAAAATATGGCATTTTTTCCCTAAAATTGTCGCTCTATTTTTGTTTATAGTGCAAAAAATTAAAACTGCAGAGGTGATCAAATACCACCAAAAGAAAGCTCTATTTGTGTGAATAAAAAGGACGTAAATTTTATTTGGGAGCCACGTTGCACGACTGCGCAATTGTCAATTAAAGCGACGCAGTGCCGAATCGCAAAAAGGGCTCTAGTTCAAAAGAGAAGACTGTATAGCTGTGCAAGAGGCAAGGCTGGTGTTCACATGTGAGCACATACACCCCCTTCCTGCCCAGACAAAATTTTAGCTTCCGGCACTGTGTCGCTTTAACTGACAATTGCGCGGTCTTGCGACGTGGCTCCCAAACAAAATTGACGTCCTTTTTTTCCCACAAATAGAGCTTTCTTTTGGTGGCATTTGATCACCTCTGCGGTTTTTATTTTTTGGGCTATAAACAAAAAAAAGGAGCGTACATTTTGGGGGGAAAAAAAAAACAATATTTTTTGCTGTAATAAATATCCCATTTGTTTAAAAAAAAAAAAAAAATGTTTTATCTCAGTTTAGGCCTAT
Source organism: Rana kukunoris (assembly GCA_029574335.1). Classification (NCBI taxonomy): domain Eukaryota; kingdom Metazoa; phylum Chordata; class Amphibia; order Anura; family Ranidae; genus Rana; species Rana kukunoris. The sequence continues at coordinate 88,401,340 of CM056056.1, read as the reverse complement.
ACGTATTCTACATACTTTTGGTAAAAAAAAAACAAAAAAAAAAACGCAATAACCGTATAGTGACTGGTTTGCGCAAAATTTATATTACCTACAAAATAGGGGACATAATTATAATTGTTTTTATTAGTAATTGGCGGCGATCTGTGTTTTTTTTCCAGGACTGCGACATTATAGCGGACACATCGGACACTTTTGACACATTTTTGGGACCATTCACATTTATACAGTGAACAGTGCTATAAATATGCATTGATTACTGTATAAATGTGACTGGCAGGGAAGGGGTTAACCACTAGGGGGCGAGGAAGGGGTTAAATGTGTAGCTTAGTGAGTGTTCTGTAGGGGGAGGGGGGTGACTGGGGGAAGTGACCGATCTGTGTCCCATGTACAAGGGACACAGCATCGGTCTCCTCTCTCTCTGACAGGACGTGGAGCTCTGTGTTTACACACAGAGCTCCACGTCTCTGCTCAGTTACTGGGCAATCGCGGGTGCCCAGCGGCCATCGGGCACGCGCATTGCGTTCCCAGTAAAGCGACGGTTGCGCGCGCGCCCCCTAGCGGCTTTAAATGACAGGCCGTCATATGACTTCCTGTCAGAACAATAGGGTATTCCGCCCGCCGTCATTTGACGGCGTGCAGTTCCCTAGTGGATAAACATTTCAGAAGCAAAAACAGGAAGGCTTCATTCACACTTGTGCGGCGTCATGTAACTTTGGACATTGAAATTGCGTTACAAGTCGCACCCATTCAAATCGCAGTGAGGTGCTTGCACTTTGGTGCGACTTTTGATGTGGCTTTGGTCCAGAGAATGTAAAGTCAGATCAAAGTCACACCAAAAGTCGCACAACTTTGTAAAGGGGCTAATGTGAGTGGAGCCAAAGTGGTTGTCAAGCCTCTCTAAACCTGTATAAACTATCAGCACAGCCTCTTATTTTTGTATCCCCCCTCTGTGTGCGATTTATAAAAATAAATGCTGCAAATAACGTAATTTCACTGCCTAGATTGTGATCACATGACTGGCCAGCTTTCTCCTTCTCTTCTCTGAGAGATGCAGCGGGTGGGGCAGAGATTCCTTTGCTGATGTCGGTCTGGAGGAGAGGAGGAGAGAGCTGGCTGGTCATGTGATTACAATCCCGGCTGTGAAATTAGGTATTTACAGCATTTCTATATCATTCACAGAGGGTTACACTGCAATAAGAGGCAGTGCTGATAGTGTATACATGTTAGTGTTATAAGAGCAACAGGAGGGGGAGGGGTGGCTCACACACAGAGGGGAGGGGTGGCTCACACACAGAGAGGGGAGGGGGAGAAGTACACATGAGCAGAGAGGAGAGCAGATAGCAGGCTGCTGATGACAGAGGCATGTAAACTGACCACAGTGTCTGGTCTCAGCAGCCATGATACAATGATACGCCGTGGTCAGTTTACAGAGGGGTGGGGAAAAACGTAGTATTAGACAGGATTTTTAGGTGTTACAGGGGGCTAAATGACACAGGACAAGCACTGCGTCATATAACATGCTTCAAATGAGCAGCATCCATTAACAAACACTTTAAAGCATATCTAAAGCTCAATGTTTTATCCTCTTTTGGATAGAGCAGGGTAAGGATAGAAGGGCCTTTTTTTTTTTTTTGCCAGGTTTTAATTCACTTCCTTTCTTACAGACACAACATGAAGCGGTGACCACTTTTACTGGCCCAAAGAGGCACCAAGAAAACATTGGTCTCTGTTTGGGGGCCCTAAAGCCCCTTCAAATGGATGTATAATATTTTCAATACTCAAATGTCAAAACATGAACAAGCTGGAACAAAACAGAACATTCTGCAAATGTTTACAAAGTTCCCTGTTCTAATCTTTATTTTCATTTATTTTTTCCACAGATTTTTATTGAAGTATATCCGTTACAGTAAGGAAAAGATATATAAAAACAAAGCAATTTGTGCATCACATTACTGAATGACATGCATAATAGACAAACAAATCTTAATTACATGCGTGTATCTTTAACCCCTTCCATACAGGGCATGTTCACCCCCTTCCTGCCCAGACCAATTTTTAGTTTTCAGCGCTGTTGCACTTTGAATGACAATTGCGCGGTCATGCAACACTGTACCCAAATTAAATTGTTATGTTTTTTTCCCCACACAAATAGAGCTTTCTTTTGGTATTTGATCATCTCTGTGGTTTTTATTTTTTGCGCTATAAACAAAAGAATAGCGACAATTTAAAAAAAAAAAAACACAATATTTTTTACTTTTTTTATTTAATAAATATCATTTTATTTTTTTTAAACATTTTTTTTCCCTCAGTTTAGACCGATATGTATTCTTTTACGTATTTTTGGTAAAAAACGCAATAATCGTATATTGATTGGTTTGCGCAAAAGTTATAGCGTCTACAAAATAGGCGATAGATTTATGGCATTTTTTTAATTTATTTTTTTACTAGTAATGGCGGCGATCTGCGTTTTTTTTTTTTGTGACCGTGACATTGCGGCGGACATATCGGACACTTTTGACACGTTTTTGGGACCATTCACATTTACACAGCGATTTGTTCTATAAAACTGCACTGATTACTGTGTAAATGTGACTGGCAGGGAAGGGGTTAACACTAGGGGGCGCTGAAGGGGTTAAAATGTTCCCTAAACCAGATATCATACACTTTGTACCAGAGGTACTTGAGAAGTTTTAGGTTTATGAAATGGAGGTACATCACGAAGTGGACTTCACAAAACTGTAATATTTATAATAACTTGCTAAGGGGGCGGGATGGTTTGGGGGAATTACTCTACCTCCCCGGGCACAGAGTGATCCCATTGGGGGTGTCAGTGGGGGTGGAGGGTGCCCTTCCCATCTCATTTCTATATATGTTGGACCAATAAGGTTTTGATTTATCCCAACTGCTGTAGACTAGGGACCATAGACGGATTTATAGGAACTGCAGGATTTGGGGGAGGGTAGGGAGCTACCCCGGTTAGACTATATGGCTTAGGGTCAGAATTTACTCCCTTGTTGAACCCGTTTTCCTTTCATCGCAGATAGAATGTTATTTAGGTATGGTTGAGAAATGACGTAGTGATGACTTCAGCAAACGATGTCTCAAAATTTAAGGATATGTAACAAAATGTATTGATTTCCTGATATGTTCTTTAAATTGTACTGACTTTATTAAGAAAAAAAAAACTTATAATTGAATGAAAAAAAAAAAAAAAATGTTCCCTAGAGTATGTTTTAACTGTAGGGGGAGGGGGACTCACAAGGGGAGGAGACCGATGTGTGTTCCTCTGTACTGGGAACACACATCAGTCTCCTCACCACTGACAGGAGGTGGATCTGTGTGTTTACACACACAGATCCACACTCATGCCTTGAGCAGCGGTAATCGCGGGTGCCCAGCGGCAATCGCGGCCGTCGGGCACGGGATCGCGAGTGGTGCCGCGGGCGTGTCCTAGAACGCCGGGAACACAGGACGTCATATGATGTCCACTCTCATCGGCGAGGGGTTGCTGCAGACGTTAATCCCCTATGGCCCGGTATGGAAGGGGTTAAACATCCCGTTCTAATTTTTAGGCTACTTTTACACAGCTCTGTCACAAAAACGTTGTAAAAATGCATACATGTTTTTGCAGCACTTTGCAACTGTGAAAAAAAGCTGTGAATTTTGATGCATTTTCCATTCCTTTTAAATGTTGAGGTGCATTTTTGATGTCGTCTTTTAACAGACCAATCATACAGGAGACACTTGCTGGCCTGTGTGTATGCTGATTTGTCCAACAGAAGCCAGGCATTCGGCCAGCTTCTGTCAATCATGCATGGTGGAGAACCAGCAGCCAACTGACTCCCATTGGAACACAACAGCTCAGTGGGGGAGATCGCTGTACTAATGTCAGATTATTAGTACAGTGGCTCTGACGGGAGCTGTTAGTTTTGTTTTGTGCGACCCAGGGTTAGTGTTCCATACATGCAGACCGGTGCACAGTTGTGGGAAAACTTGCAAGCGCTATTCTTGAATATTTCAGTATTGTATAGTGTACAGTCAGCATGCATCCCCAATGGACATCAGCATACAACTGATAAGCTCTAACCAAAAAAGGAACATAATAATCTTACCTGATTGTAATGAATAAGATTACCCTTGGTACCATAGTCAAATGCACCCAGCTCACCGCACTTCACACCCTGCAAAAAAAAGAATCCACACTGTAAATAAATGAATGAATGAAAAACGTATATAGCGCGGCACATGCGAACTGAATCGCTTATGTCTGCCTATCCCCTAAGCTGGCCATGTGCAGCTCAAACTTTGCTGGATTCCTGCTGAATCAACTGCAATTAAAGCTGTGGGTGGCCATGCAAGCCCCCCCCCCCCCTCCGGTCCAAAAAACTGGATATTAAAAAGGTGACTACATCCAATCAGATGCCGCGGCTGTCTGAATACAATAGCCAGCAGTGGACAATGTGTCATCCGTGCTGTCAGCACAGATAAGGGACCCAACCAACTTTATCTCATTCAGCCCCCAGAATTACAGAAAAAAGAAAGCGGCGCTGTGTATAGCTACCTTCAGAATACATTGGCAGTTGAGTCATAGCTTTACCGCCTCCCAACCACCCTCTAACTCAATAAAGCAGCCAGATGGGGTCACACCCTTGCCACGATGCTTTACTTTACGGCTGGTGAACACGGCTGCACCGCAAATATCCCGCAAGCGTGTGCAATGCAGTTGCAAAGGTGTGGGCTTTCAGGGTTAAAACCAGTACTGGGGAGGCAAGGGCTGCCTCTATTGTAATTGAGCCCTTATAGCAGGGGCAATCTTAAAGTGGTGGAAATCTACCTTGACAACATGGGAGAAGTCAAAGATCACAGGGCACAGTGTCGCCTCCTCACAACCTCTAATTGCCGCACTGCCGTGTCGCAATCACGTAGAGTGCATGGTAATCGTGTTTAAATCAGGCGGTGAGGTGGCAACCCCCTTACCCACCACCTCTCAACCACACTTGGATCGCTTTTCAGATGAGCAGCAGTGCCTGCTGCACTTGTGAATGAGCCTTTGGTTGCATTCCCCAGCAGCACCCTTAGAGCTCGTTCACACATAAATTTGGAGGGTAAAAAAACCCTGCAGTTGAGTTTACCGCCCTCAATCCACACCCCCTTTAGCTGCCGAGGCAGCAGCCAAAGGTGTACACATGCCACAGCAGAAATTAAACCCCTGTTTTGGCAGGTGCTACCGCCAGCCAGTCACAACCCATTAGAGTAAATGGGGCCACTCTGCAAGTGCCCCACAACTGCATGTTTTTGTGGCGTCCAAGGGGTTAAAGGAGGTGGTGATAAAGCATCACCCCGCATGGGACAGCAGCCGGCACTTCAGAGGAGACATCGACTTATACAGCTTTTTCTCCCTATTACAGCTCTAAATTTACAAGTAGCCCCTCTTTATTGCGCTCTGATTGATGCTCTGGGATGGCGGGTCAGCAAGCTCAGACCGCGACCTACCAGTCACCTTCCTGCAATCTACTGGTTGCTGACCCCTGCCTTATAGACTATGTTTTGTTTGAACTATTGGGTACTCGTCGATCCTCTGTGATCTTGTTGATCTTTTTGTAGACTTTGTTATATTTAAGATACACTGTTGGCAATTGTAGTTCAATAAGTCTCCAGGTTTTTCACCTTCAAACTCTTTTCACACAGGGGTGTTTTACAGGCGCTTTAGTCTAAAAAATGCCTGAAAGAAGCCTCATCTGCAATCAGCGCCCAAAAAAACGATGGTAAAGTGCCGCTAAAACTCGAGTGCTAGCGGGGCGCTTTTAACCCCTGCTAGTGGCCAAAAAAAGGGTTAAAAGCGCCCACAAAGTGCCGCTGCCAAGGCATTCTGCACGTGCTTCCCGTTAATTTCAATGGGAAGGGGCACTTTAGCTCATAAAGTGCTGCAAAGAAGCTGCTTGCAGGACTTTTGACGCCCTGCCAGCGCAGCACCTCAGTGTGAAAGCACTCTGGCTTTTACATTGAGATTGCAGATGAGGCTCTTTTCAGGCGCTATTTTTAGCGCTAAAGCGCCTGAAAAATGCCCCAGTGTATAAGGGGTCTCATGCCTTCCTTAAAGTGGATGTAAACCCGAAAATTTATTTTTTAATGTCACAATGTACAGTATAAGATTTCCTATCATCTGTGCCCAGTCTTGCCAGCTCTGAGCAATCCTCTTTTATTGTTCAGTGAAATAAAACGGACTTCGAAAAACCTTAGTCCGTTCCGCCTCCTTGCTGTGAGTGACAGGTTATTTACTGAAGTCATGTGGTTACTTTTCAGGATTTTGACTGGATGTTAGTGATCATAGCAGAATTTAGTGTAAGGGGAGTGTAGAGGAGGGCGGGGAGTCTACTGACATCACGACTCCACTCACCAAGCTCCAGACAACAGATCCACCCACAGAATCTGCAGTTTTTCAATTCTTCTAACAGACAGAGGGGAGACATTTGACAGGCAAGGATACATGCAGGAGGCGTGTATATCCTTATAGATCAGCACTATGGCAGTAGTTTAGAAAGGATGAGAGTGGCTTTACATCCACTTTAAAGGATCACTAAAGGAAAACTTTTTTTTAGCTAAATAGCTTCCTTTACCTTACTGCAGTGCTGTTTTCATGTTCTCATTGTTCGTTTTTGCTTTGAAGTTGCTGTAATACTTCTCTGATCTCCACACTTCCTGCTTGTCTGGCTCCTTATGAAAAATCTCATGGCAGATTTTCACTGTGGTCTAAGCTGTCATTACTGTGTGTCTAAAACTCCTCAGATTTATTTTAAAAACAAAACACTGCCCTGGATTTGTTTGTTTTTGTTCTGTGTGTCTTCTCTACTTCACAGAAACATGAAATCATTTAAAAAATGAAAGTGAAACTAGAGGCACATTATATGGATTGATTTTTATCTATTTTTAAAAGGAATCAGTTAACTTTTATGTCTCTATACCCTGTAAAGTCATTTCAGCAAAAATGTTTTTTTCCTTTAGTGACCCTTTAAGGTAAAAACAAACTGTGCTGCAGCTCCCCCCAGACCCCCCCCCCTTTTTCTTACCTGAGCTCGATCCAATCCAGCAATGTGCAAGAGCGCAGAGGCTCCTGGTGTTATTAACTTCCCAATGAGGAGAGAGTCAGCAACTGGAGCTGCTGCGCTTGTGCACATCGCTAGATTGGATCGATCTCCGGTTAGAAAAAAAAGGGGGGGGGGGTCTGGGGGGAGCTGCAGCACAGAAGGTTTTCCCCCTTCATGTATGGAATGCATAAAGGTAAAAAACATGGAGACTTTACAACCACTGAGAAATGCATGCATTGATGGGCTTGAAAGTAGAACTGCGGGTAAAAAGTTTTTCCTTTTAGACAGAATAAGGGAGGATTATAACCCTTGTCAGGCTTTTTGCCATCTGTCTCTGTGGTGGAAATTTGAAGATGTATTTAATATGTATTGTTGCCATATTGGCACCCAGTCTTGACACTTCCCCAACCCGCTCTAATTAGAACTGATTGGGGCAGTCTGAGGCTGGTTGAGATGCACTTCCCGACTTGGAGACGGGTGTTTGAAGAGTGAGTGTCGCCGGCGCAAGGGCCCCTGTGTGATGCACAGATATTCGCCTGTGACGCGTCACTCTGCAGGCACACTATTTGTTTAGCGGATGTGTGCTTTTGCCATCTCTGTGTCTGATCAACATAAATATGATGGTATGAGCATACAGCTGCATATAGGCTCCCCTTATCAAGAACTGTGTTCATTAGTTATTGTATTATTTCTGTATCATACTGTGTTATTGTACTATCATATTGTGTTATTACTGTAATGAATCCCTGTTGGAAGGGTTTATCTGTGCTGCCATTTCCTATATCTGTATTGAGCCCACATGCTGTCCATCACTTCCTGTAGAGGAGGTCACATGCTGTGACATCACTTCCTATGGTCACATGCTGTGATCTCGTCCAATCCGAGGTGGTCTGTGAAATCTATTGTCTTAATAAAACTGCCTGTAGAGGGCAGGCAGTGATGCCTGGTGAGCGATGGATGAGAGCAAGCTGTTGTAATGTCTCTCGATTTGTATGGATGGGCATAGAATGGATGGTGAGTAAATCTTTTAGCTTAAACATGGCATTATTTCCATTAAGATGGGGAATGTGCTTTAGAGCACATGGCAAGATGGCGGTGTGCTTTGCACACCCCCAAATTGCCACGACAGTCTCCCATAGAGAAAACAGGAAGTTGGAGGAAATCCCTAGTTGTCACTCGAACTACTGTCCCAATTGGACAATTTCATGGTTTCCCCTCTATTCCTATTCCAGTGACCACTCAAAACTTGGGATTTTCTTTTACTTCCAGTGTGAATTCCCCCCCAAAATTGTGTCTTTAGTTATACTTTAAGGGTTACAAGCCTCACTGATCAATACAGTAAAAATTAAAGCTTAATCAGTACCTGCGCCCAATGGAGCATATTCTTTACGGACGTTCCTGATGGGCAATGTGTGGTATACACATCGACTCTGCTCTGTACAAGACAAATGGGTTACCAAGAAAATGATTTAAGTTTGCAGAAGAAAATGGCTCAGAAGTAAACATGCATTTGCTTTCATGGGGATATTTAAAAAAAAAAAAAAATAGAAAAAAATAAACAAAGTATTTTAAAAGTACCGAATTCTTAACAAAAAGAACTGTATTTAAAATAACATTATTTCAGAGAAAACATTCTTTTAATAAAAAAAAAAAAAACTTCTGACCTAAAATGAATCGCAACCTCAAAAAACACCCAGAAAGTTTTACAATGGCTTTGCGACTTTAGCTGAAAACAAACTGCACTAGGAAGTCTAGCAAAAATAGCCGTCTTGGCTGGCAGAGCTCATTGTCAGTTGTAAACTAAAAGTGCACATTGTCCTAATAAAGGGTTAAAGATCTTAAACATGGGCGGTATATTTTATGTTAAAAGAATATTCCACCTTTTGTAGTTAGTTAAAGCTGAAATACACTGCATCTGAGTACCACAAACCAAAAATGCTATTTAATTAAATTTTACATTTTTAACGTAAACTCCCTTAATCATCAATGTTTCCATGCATTATTTTGCTGGGAAATCTTTGAAAAACACCCCCCTGATAGTTCTTGCCGTGGCCATCTTGAGTAAGGGCAGATGATTAATGTAGCATTTACTTTCTGGAATCCCTCCCCCCCTGAAGACTTCTGGGATGTATAACCTATATTGCCTACGCCACAAACTAACTATTATATACTTTACTAATGCTAGCAGCACAAGGATAAAAATAGTCAATGTTGACTGAGTGAAGTTACACTTTGAGAAATGCATCCATATTTAAAAAAAAAATAAAAAAAAAAATGAATATTTTTGCATTGGAGTTTAAAAAGCTTTGCAACTGCAATCACAGGATCATGGGTGCAATGCAAAGGCCACCGCAGACAATTCCACCAGCCACAAGTCTGTACAATGGTACAGACTTCTGTTTTGGGGCTGGAAGAAGTAACCAATGGACTACAAGTGGTAACGCCACCACATTTGTGCTCCATTGAGATCTATGAGTCCCTCTGCCTTGGTAGGAGAAAGGACTTGTAGTCTTCCATTCACAGATTTGTGTGAATAGATATGTGATTGAATGATGAGGCTCTGCAAGTGGAGCCCCCCACAGCCATGCCAAGCTAAGGACAACTTCAGGATGCTGTGAGGAGCAGAACCCCATGATTCAGGCAAAAAAAAAGCAAGTTATTCTAAATAACAGATGCTGCCTAAAGAGTCTTATGTATAGAATTGCTTCAAATAATAATATAGAAAGGTAATAAATAAAAAAAAAAAATTATTTTTTATTATTTTTAGGTATGTTGGGACAATGGTAACACATAACCAACATATAGTGGGAGTTTGTCAAATCTGACTGCAAAAGTGGAAAGACACTTGAAAGTGTTAAAATGCTAACGGGCGATGTTTATTACTTACAAATAATAATTATCTAAATTATAGCCTTGCTTACCATGTTAAGATTCTTCTCATTAAATCCACACAGAATAAAGAAAATATTGCCACATATCTGTTCCACCACTTCATGGGTACAAAAGTGAATGGCAAGCCACTTAATAAAGTCCGTCTGCGGTAAAAATTCTTTATTCCCAAACAGGTCCTAAAAAAAAAAAAAAGAATCGCCATTTTTCTTGCCACTGTATACTATTTTGTAATTTTCTTTTATTTAATAAATATTTTTTTTTAGGTACTTGTATAGCACCGTCAATTTACATATACATTGTACATTCACATCAGTCCTACCTTCAAGGAGCTTACAATGTAAGGTCCCTAACTCACATTCATACACTAGGGCCAATTTTAGGCAGAAGCCAATTAACCTACCAGCATGTCTTTGGCCGTCTAACCCTTTGCCCTTCCTGGGCCAAATTGGAAGAAGAGAAACTGTCTTGGGCCACACACAAAATACACTAAGGCTGCATTCACATCTGAGCGTTTTGTCGCCTGAAGCGCGACGCTCAAAGACGCTAGAGGGGAAAAATAACATTATTCTCTATGGAGATGGTTCACATCTTCAATGCAAAACGTTGTACGCCGAAAGAACTCCGAACGCCTGAATTTCAAACAAGTCCCGGACCCTTTTTCAACACGCGTATCGGGCAGCTTGGGCGTTTTCCATAGCCGACAATGACCTGTACAAAACCGCGGTTTAAAAACGACGCGTTTTGACGCAGCAAATCGCGGTAAAAAACGCCGCAAATCGTCTACGCCTAGGTGTGAATGCAGCCTAACAATAAGAATAGCCGATGAGCAGAAGAAGTCAGGCTGATCACAAGTTAACAATCACTGGTATAGATGTACCTATCAGGGTAAAAAAAATATATAATTTTTGTATTTTTTTTTTAATTATAAAAATAAAATAAAATTGGCAACATAAAACTAGTGCTATCACTGTTTTTGATAATCTAAAACACATCAATATCTGGTTGGATTGATGTAGTAACAATCCTAAATTAATTCTGAAGGTCCTAATCAGATATTTTGGTTCTAATTTTGCCCTTCGTGTTCTTCATCCTTGAAAATATTTGCTCACTAAAATAGGTGCAGAGAAAAACTGATAACATGAATAAGGAGTGATTGTAAGGAGTTGGATATTTTTCCTTGGGGAAAAAAATTAAATAAAAAATGTATAATAGTCCAATAAAGAGACACTGCGGCTGCATGTATTCACCAAGTGTAAATGCATTTTTACAAATATTTTCAACTCGTTTTTTTAGGTAAGTTTACGACTTTGTGTTGGGCAGCCGCATGCAGTGTGTGGGCCGCAGGTTGGTCACCCCAGATATGGTACAGTAATACATCTATTACATTAAACATAGAGCACAGGATAGAGTAAATTATTTAAAATTCTCTTCTTAAATTTAGATACACATTAACTGCAAAACAAACTATCATACCTTGATCACAAATTCTGGGATAATACCAAGTTTTGCAAGTGGGCTGCTGGAGAATTTGACGGTAGCCACAGGGGCAAGACCAAAGAACATTTTGACTTTCTTGGCAAGCTCAGGCATGCTTGAAAATGCAATAAAGGCTAAGATGATTAAAAAAAGTAAAGTCATGAGATACGACAATGAAATTATTATTATATAGGATTTATACAGTGCCAACAGTTTGTGCAGTGATTAACAATCTAAAGGGAGACAGTACTTATAACACAAGAGGGTTAAGCGTGCCCTGCTCATAAGAGCTTACAATCTAATAGTGGGGCAAGCGGTACAAAACGTAATACCTGTGAGGGAGCAGTTGATGGAAGAATTCAAATTTAAATTTTTTGGTGGGGATGGGATAGGCTTCCCTGATGAGTTTTCAGGGATCCCTTAAACACTTAAGCCCCGAACCGTTTGGCTGGCCAAAGACCAGAGCACTTTTTGCGCTATAAAACTAAAATAGAGCGAATTTTTTTTTAAATGCAATATTTTGTAATTTTTGCTATAATAAAATATTAAAAACGTTAAAAAAAAAAAAAAAAAAGCAAATTGTGTTTCTCAGTTTAGGCCGATATGTATCCTTCTACATTTTGTTTTTTTTAACCAAAAATATTGCAATAAGCGTATATTGATTGGTTTGCGCAAAAGTTATAGCGTCTACTAAATAGGGGATAGTTGTATGGCATTTTTATTATTACTCTTTTTTTACTAGTTGGCGATCTGCGATTTTTATCGTGACTGCGACTTTTTGACGGACACATCGGACACTTTTGACACATTTTTGGGACCAGTCATTTTTACAGCGATCAGTGCTTTAAAAAATGCACCGATTACTGTGAAAATGGCACTGGCAGTCAAGGGATTAACCACTAGGTGGTGCTGAAAGGGGGCAAGTGTGTCCTAGGTAGTGATTCTAACAGTTAGGGGGAGGAATTACCAGTGACATCACTGATCACTGTTCCCGATCACAGGGAACATTTGATGAGTGACATGTCACTATGCAGAACAGGGGAATACCTTGTTTACAAAGGCACCCTAGTCTGCCTTTGCTGACTGCAATTGCGGGACCGGCGCGCGCACTCACGAGGCACGCGCCAAATTTAAAGGGACGTACAGGTACTGTTTGCCTGCCCGTGCCATTGTGTCAACGTATATCATCATGCGCTGGTCGCCAAGCAGTTAAAGGTGTACAGAGTAGGAGATAGACAAGCAGATTGAGGTAGATGACTATGGGAGGAGGAGACGAGAGCTGAAGAGCAGGAAGTCTTTGGAGAAGCAGAGAGAATGGTTTGGGTGATATTTTGAGACAAGAGTTGTGAATGGCTTTGTATGATGTGGTTAGTAATTTGAATTTCATTCGCTGGGCAATCAGAAGTTAGTGTAGGGATTGGCAGAGAGGGGTGGCAGACACTGAGCGGTTAGCAAGGTAGAGAAGTCTGGCAGCAGCATTCATGACAGACTGAAGGGGGAAAGCCTGTGTAGAGGTAGACGTGTGAGAAGGGAATTGCAATAGTCAAGGCAAAGGATAACAAGGGAGTGAACGAGTAGCTTGGTGGTTTCATTAGCTAAAAAGGGGTGAATTTTAGAGATGTTACGGAGTTGCCGTCTACAAGCTCTTGACAGTAATTGGATTTGGGCTGAACATGAGGGGAGGGACTAATATGTTGTATTATTGATCTTGATGGAAAAGTCAGGGAGGAGGGCATGGCCTGGGGGGGGGGGGTGGGAATATTACAAGCTTGGTTTCAGAAAGATTTCATTTGAAGGAATGCTGTAACATCCATGCTGACATGTCAGTAAGTTAGTAATGTGAGAGGGAGACTGAAGGAGTAAGATGAGGCGTAGAGAGAAAGATTTGGGCGTTATATGCATAGAGAGGGTATTAGCAGCCGTGGGAGGTTATTTAGTGATCAAGAGAAGAGGTGTAGATAGAGAAAAGAAGGGGTCCAAGAACAAAGCCTTGGGGGACCCCCACATAAAGAGGAAGTGCAGAGGGGGAGACAGCGTTGTAGGCAAGACTAAAGCAGCACTGTGAGAGATAGGAGGACCAGGAAAGAGCAGAATCTTGGAGGGCAAGGGAGTGGCGTTTATTGAGGTGGAGCATGTGGTTAATGTACAAAGACAAAATAATTACTGTTTAGCATGGATGGGGGAATCTACCGATTTCTCGCATTCAGCTGACCAAGGGAAACCTAAGCATGTATGGCAAGCATGGAATAAGGATGAGCTCCGGCGTGTTCGCACACCCCACGTGCAGAGCCCGCCAGGAAGTCGGCACTGCACTGCGCTAATTACAGGCAGTGAAAAATTGTCCTTGATGTGTGGCGGCAGAGATCGGGAAATGTCTCACTGCCTGTGATTAGCGCAGCGCCGACTTCCTGGCGGGCTCTGCACATGGGGCGTGCGAACACGCCTGAGCACATCCTTTGCATGGAACAAGTAGCACGGGCTCTCTGAAAAAAAGATTCTCATTGTAAATGTGTATCTACTAATGTATTTACTTTTAAAATTGTGAAGTAAAAAAATGTTTTGCATACCTATAATGGTGCCCTGAGAATGACCAATGTAGTATATCTGTTCCTGGCCAGTTTTTTCTAAGATAAAGTTGATAACAGCAGGGAGATCTAACTTGGCCATTTCATCATAGCTGTAAGAGAAATACAAGAGAATTCATTATAAAGTGCAAGAAAACACCTTACTAAAAGGGAAAAAAAATGAATATAATATTTTTCATGAATTGAGGGGGGGGGGGGGAAATAAATCTATTACGTGTTAAAGCCCAACTCCAACTAAAGCTTTTTATTTACATTTGGATGGTTCAGGAAAGGGTTAACATGTAGTAAGTGATAAAAAAAAAAAAAAATCTCTCCAATGGGGACACAGACAACATTTTATTTTGGGAAAAAGCATTACATTCTCTGACAATGTTAGGAATGAGGGCAGACGGGGAGGTTTCAGGGATTTTTTTTCCCCACCTCTGAAACACTGTAAAAAAAACCTTGAATGACACATTACAAATGCAAGCAGAAGCTTCACAGCAAGGCACAAAAAAAAAAAAAAAAAAGTGCCCATCAAGAGCGGCAATGCCCACCTTCCCAAGAATGGGCCACTGGGGCAGATACTACCTAGTACGGGGGGTTGTAAACACTGCTTTGCCAACCCTCTAGTCCAGGGATCGCTAAATGACAGGCTGCTGTCCAGGTCACTGTCCCATCTGGACTGCCGCAGTCATGCCACTTAGGTACCAATCCTTACCCCCCAGCCTCTGCCAATCTCAACCTCACAGAAGAGCGGAGAGCAGGAAGCAGCTCAGTTCTACACTGAGGGGCGGGAGCAGGAGCTGGCCCAGTTAAACTTTCAAGTTAACCAGCAGTGATTGGTTGCGGTGCAGTCCTAGCAGCCAATCACCAGCTTGTTAATATGAACAGTTAACTCCTGCCTTGTGTCCTTGTGTCCAGGATTGTTCTACCTTCTGCTCTTTGCTCTGCTGTACACCTGTGTAAGGTAGGAGAGTGAAGCTAGGAGCGAAGACAGCTGTAAGTGTGTGTGTAAAAGGGGGGGGGGGGCGATGTGAAGGAGGCAGAGGACACTACTAAGCGGGGAGGAGGGGGGGCAAAGGACACTACTGTGGGAGGGGGGGGGGGGGGCTATGTGATGTGAAGGAAGCAGAGGTCACTACCAAGTTGGGGGGGGGGGGGGGCAGAGGCAGGGCCAGATTAAGAACATCATGGGCCTGGTGCTGAGGATTTTGGTGGGGCCTTTTATAAATAATAAATAAATGCGTGGGAATCACAGAGCAGCAATGGAGGGCCCAGTCTGAAAATGTAAGTGTACCCTAATGTGATAATATGCTGTGCATATTTGTACATTGTGGCATAACCTACCCCAGGGCCTCTAAAAAGTAGTAATGTCAGGAAAGTAGCTGAGATCCCCGATGTTCCTCTGTACATCACCGTAGTAATCACAGCATTAAATAAGTTCTAATAATGGGACAGAACAAATATGAGAACTGAGATTTCCTTTAGTTGAACTAACAAGTATGCCCATTCTAGAGCTGGTAACATTGAGGGTATTCAGTATCATTTTAAAGAACTGTTTTTGTGGGTAAGCGACATAGGGGAGGAGTACAGACGGTATATAAGTGGGAAGTATGTGCAGGTGAGTGAGAGGAATGTGGAGGGTCTAACATTGGGCACTATGTACAGGAGAAGAGTGCAAAGGGTACGGCAAAAGGCACAATGTACAGGAGAGAAGTGTGGAGGGTATGACAGTGGGCATCATGTACAGGAGAGAAGTGTATGACAGCAGGCACTATGTATAGGAGAGGAGTGTGGAGGGTATGACAGTGGGCAGTATGTACAGGAGAGTAGTGTGGATGGTATGATAGTGGGCACTATGTATAGGAGAGGAGTGTGGAGGGTATAACAGTGGGCAGTATGTACAGGAGAGAAGTGTATGACAGCAGGTACTATGTACAGGAGAGGAGTGTGAAGGGTATGACAGTGGGCAGTTTGTACAGGAGAGGAGTGTGAAGAGTATGACAGTGGGAAGTATGTACAGGAGGAGTGTGGGGGTATGACAGAGGGTAGTATGTACCAGAGAGAAGTGTGGAGGGTATGATGGGGCAGTATGTACAGGAGAGAAGTGTGGAGGGTATGACAGTGGGCAGTATGTACAAGAGAGGAATGGGGATGGTATGATAGTGGGCACTATGTATAGGAGAGGAGTGTGGAGGGTGCGACAGTGGGATGTACAGAAGAGGAGTCTATGACAGCAGGCAGTATGTACAGGAGAGGAGTGTGGAGGGTATGATAGTGGGCACTATGTACAGGAGAGGAGTGTGGAGAGTATGACAGTGGTCACTATGTACAGGAGAGGAGTGTGGAGGGTATGACAGTGGGCACTATGTACAGGAGAGGAGTGTGGAGGGTATGACAGTGGGCACAATGTATAGGAGTGGAAGGATGTTTAGGGACTGCGTAGTGGTTAAGCGGGTCATACATGAATTGAAATTACACCAATTATGCCGAGACCAGCCATAGTCGATCTATGTATGGGCTAGCTGGTTTTACACAAGTCAATCTATTAATCGACTTGAGTACAACCAGCCTGTTTTTCCAAAAACAATCAGTGCTGCCAGCTATAGATAGCAACACTGATCATTGTACTCACTGGCAGAACACAATAACACTGCAGAAGTGATTCCCCCATCCACAGGTCAGCAGGTGAGAGGGTGTGTGGGGACAGGCTGGGGAGAGATACCAGTCAGTAGCTGGGTAGGCACTGGCTAGTATCAGAGCCAGATACACACAGGTTACATACGTCGCGATCGTTCGAGCGAGAGCAATAATTCTAGCACTAGACTTCCTCTGTAACTCTAAACATCTAACCTAAAAAATGTTTAAAGCATCGCTTAGGATACCAAAAAAAACAAAATCGTGCTAACTTTAGTGTTTTTTTTAATGTATGAAACAGTTTATTTCCAAAAAAAACATGTTTGAAAAATTGCTGCGCAAATACAGTACCGTGCAAGAGCTGCACAATTAATCGTTAACAAATTGTGATCTTGATTCAACCCCCCAACATCTCCAATGCAGAGTTTGCTGATTCTTTCATATAACAAATGGAGAGACTTTCAGCTGTCAAAAGAAAATATCTGGACAGTCTGCCAAGTTCTTAGCAGGAAACATTGTAACTAACGCTTTCTTCTTATATCAAAGGGATACACTTCTGTGTGTAAAGAAAATATCTGGGCAGTCTGCCAAGTTTGTAAACAACATGAAACATTGTAACCAACTTCCTTTTTAGATCAAACTTCTGTGTGTAAATGCAAGAAATGTAACCACTTAAAGTCCAACACTTGTTTATGTTAAAAAGCAATATTTTTTGCTAGAAAATTACTTGGATCCGCCAAACATTATATATATTTTAGCAGAGACAAAAATGGCAATTGTTGCAATATTTTATGTCACACTGCATTTGCCTACTTCAATGAATAATAAAAACCATAAAAACAAAACAGTAAAGTTAGCCCATTTTTTTTTCATTTTAATGTGAAAGACGATGTTATGCCGTACGAATCGTGAGAGAATCGTGATCTATCTTCTAAGCAAAAAAATTGCAGTTGTCGTTTTAGCCAGAATCGTGCAACATAAAAAGTTGCAAAGACCACCATAGAGTAATTTTCTAGCAAAAAACAAATGATGATTTTTTTTTCTCAGTCTGCTGCAGTGTGTCAGCTTGTATTTATAATGGCTGCTCTGTATGTAGCTTCTGACAGGCTGTGCTAGCAGGCCCGTATCTCCGGAACCATAAATGATAGCCATCCCATATTTTGACCGGTTGTGGGGTAGGTCTTCAACTGACTACCCCCCAAATGTGGGGTTTCTGTGACCTCTGGTCATCGAGCTACAAGCCCTGAAGTCGATCTAAAAAAAAAAAAAAAAAAAAAAAAATTTTTTTTTTTTGGGGCAAATGGGCCTATCTTGAGAAAGGGGCCTGGAGCTGCAGCTCCATCAGCCCCTCTGTTAATCCGGCCCTGGGCAGAGGATACTACAATGGTGGCACAGAGGGGCAGAGGACACTACTGTGGGGGGGGTGTGATGTGAAGGAAGCAGATGTCACTACTAAGTGGGGGGGGGGCAGAGGATACCACCATGATGGCAGAGGGGGGCAGAGGACACTACTGTGGGGGCGGGGGGGTGCGATGTGAAGAAGCAGAGGACACTACTGGGGGCGGGGCAGAGGATACTACTATGATGGCACAGAGTAGCAGAGGACACTGCTATGGGGAGGCACAGGGGCAGAGGACATTACTGTGGGGAGTGATGTGAAGAGGTCACTATTGTGGGGGGTGGGGGGGCTGCAGAGGTCACTACTGTGTGGGATGATGTAAACAGAAGCAGAGGACACTGCTATGGGGGGGGGGGGGGGAAGAGGTCCCTACTGTGTGGGGACAGAAGACACTACAACAGGGAGCAGAGGACACCACTGTCTGCCTTGAACTATTATCAGTTCCCTGACTATTGTCACTGTTCCCTGCTATTATGTAGCCCTAACACAATGTGATTTAGTCCTAACACACTTCCTGTCTCAAGGTGACAGTGCTGCTCAGCACGGTTGTCAACCAAGGACAGGAAGTGAGAGAATGGCAGGATTACTGGAAAAAATAGAACAAATGCAGGCACCACATTTAGGGACCAGTAAGCTTCAGGTTGTTAAGGTTTAGGTTAACCCTTTCTTATTTTCAGTCAGTCAAACATCCATTTTATTTTTTTCCACATGTAAAAATAGAGTTCTGCTAGATACACAGAGTGCTTTATTGGATTTCTCAGATTACTGCTGTTATGAGAATATTGCCGGCTCTAGGCACCACGTAGCAGTAGCATGCAAGAAATCGATAAAACTGCTCAGCAGATGTTGTGGGAGTAAGTCAGGCTTACATCCTCTACACCTGTAAAGTGTTTGGAAGAAGAAAACAGTCCTTACACTTTCCAGGAATCACTGGCAACACACAAGACTTCATTCACAGAATGACGTCAATGATCGATCTTTACAGTATGGCACCCTTACTGCAGAACTACTGTATAAACATAAAGACAACTCATTATTTGTGTCAGTGGCTGACTGTTTCACCCGCTTGAATTTCTTTAGAATAGAAACTCATATAAATTAAAAAAATAAAAATACTCTGCCAATATCATTGCAATTTAGAGATTATATGAAGGGAATTGTTTTTCCTCAACAAAACTAGTCAAGCTTTACCCATGGCCCCCAGCCAATGCCCACAGCGGTACATAATCCTTCACTTTTAGCAAATGATTGGGACTTAAATTAGGAAAAAAATACTTATAGATGTTTTTTTTTTTTTTAATAATCATCCATATACAGAAATAGAAGGGACAATGTAAATTCAGCCCGGGTTCACACTAATGCAGTATGGGACACGGCATGTAATTCGCAACACGAATCGCAGCACATTCCTGTGAAAAATTAATGAGGTGTCTCTGGGGTGCGATTTGAGCTATGGATTTTTATGACTCAAATCGCACTGCATTCGCAGCAAACTCATGCAGGGCCCTTTTTTTTTGCACCAGAATTGGATCGCATGGGTATTTCCACCCATGCGATCCGATTCTGTGAATCGCACCGAGTTGTGCAAACTGAACCGTTGAAGAGGTTGGATTTTTTGATGCGCTGTGCAGAATTTGCACCGCATCTAGTGTGAACCGAGCATAAACAGTGTACGTTTAGTATCACTTTAAGGATTCAGCTTTCCAATAGTTTGAAAAATCTCCTTGTGTGAAATCAAGCACCTCCACCTTGTGGACTCTATACACCCTCCTGCAGTAGAGAAATGGCTTATTAGTCACCAGAGATACCGGTCACTTGGAACATTTCTTGCTTTTATTCTGTATAGAGTGAGCCTAACAGTCCAATTTTTAACTATTTAAAACATAGCAATTCCCAGAGAAGTACAGTATATAAAATATTTAAAGCGGAGGTCGTTTTTTTTTTCTCTTAAAGTCAGCAGCTACAAATACTGCAGCTGCTGACTTTTGAAATAAGGGCATTTACCTGTCCAGGGCGCCCGCCATGTCAAAACCCAAAGCCGATCGATCCCTCGACTGTTGGATTGCTGCCGCCGCCATCTTCGGTAAGGAAGTGAAGCCTTGAGGCTTCACTTCCTGGTTCCCTACTGCGCATGCGCGACTCGCGATGTGCGATGCCACTGGTCCCCGCTTTCTTCTGGGACCTGTGTGTCTCCCAGAAGACAGCGGGGGGGGGGGGAGAAGAGGTGGAGATACCCGCGGGTGGCTCAGGTATCTATGCCAAGAAGTGGGGGCAAAATACCTGTATTACACAGGTATCTGCCCCCCCCCCCCCTGAAAGGTGTCAAATGTCAGACCATAGGAGGGGAACGTTCTGAAAAGCGGAAGTTCCATTTTTGGGTGAAACTCTGTTTAAAAAACAATAAAGCTACCCATTGAAGGGGTTACTGCAGATAAATTGGCACATGCCAGGGTGAAATGCCAGAATATACTCCACAGCTGTACCTTCTGCAGCAACCAAATCCCTCCATCCGCTCAGCTGGAACAAATGATTACCAATTACCGCCAGAGAATTGTAACATGTTGCAAGCTGACAATATACAGCCTTTCTTACCTAAAATCCCAAAACGTATCCTCTTTAGGTGACAGGGTCTTGTGTTTCCTGGACCAAGTGTTCCCTCGGCTATTCCCCATCCACACATCGTAGCCTGCATCAGCCAGGATGAATCCCAAACTATTGTTTTCCAGATTGGAAACCCAGTTACTGCCGTCTGCAAGCAATCCATGCTGTAAGAACACCACCGGTCTTCCATCTAGAGAGGGAGAGTAATAAAATGATACTCAAATAACGTAACATGAGTAATAAACATGCAGTGCTATACTTTCACAAATACATTTTTAGGTGTAGCTCTACATTGTAGCAGTAGACTATGCACTAGGGAGCTATAAGATGGGGTAAAA
Source organism: Rana kukunoris (assembly GCA_029574335.1). NCBI lineage: Eukaryota > Metazoa > Chordata > Amphibia > Anura > Ranidae > Rana > Rana kukunoris. Next base: position 88,380,345 of record CM056056.1, on the reverse strand, counting down.
AAAGTCCAGGGATTTCTTGTTATCAGAGTCCCCCTTTGGTGTGCTAATACAGAAAACTATAGGGTGCCGAAGTAAATCCTGAAGGGAAAAAAAGTGACTTTGAAAAAAGGTACTATACACCGATTTACCCGATATTGCGTAGGTCCCCTTTTGCCACCAAAACAGCCATGACCCATCAAGGCATGGATTCCACTAGACCTCTGAAGATATGCTGTGCTATGTGGTACCAAGCCATCAGCAGCAGAAATAAGTCCTGAAATTTTCGAGGTGGGGCATCCCTGAATTGTACTTGTTTTTCCAGCACATCCCTCAGATGCTCGACTGGATTGAGATCTGGAGAATTTGGAGAACAAAGTCAATACCTCAAACTCATTGTTGTTTTCCTCAAATCATTCCTGATTTTTTTTTTTTCAATATGGCAGGGCACATTATCCTGCTGAAAGAAGTCCCAGCCATCGGGGAATATTGTTTCCATGAAGGGGTGCACTTTGTCCGCAACAATGCTTAAGTGGTAAATATCAAAGTAACATCCACATGAATGGCAGGATCCAATGTCTCGCAGCAGAAGATTGCCCAAATCATCACAAGGCCTCCGCCAGCTTGCCTTCTTCCCACAGTGCATCCTGGTGCACTCCAGGTAAGCAACGCATACGCATCTGACATGATGTAAAATAAAACGTGACCAGGCCATCCTCTTCTACTGCTCCGTGGTCCAGTTCTGACGATCACGTGCCCGTTGTAGGCACATTTGGCTGTGGACACGGGTCAGTATGGGCACCCTGACAGCTACACAGCCCCATACACAACAAACTGCAATGCCAATTTTTTCTGCTTTCAACACAGCAACTTCAAGGACAATATGTTAACTTGCTGCCTAATCTATTCTGCCTGCTTTTGGGTGTCACTGCAACAAGATAATAAATGTTACTCACTTTACCTGTCAGTGGTCATAATGTTAGGAATGAGCAGTGTATATTGAACACTAATGACGCATTTGGTGACTGTCACTTCCTCAGATTATTCTGTAGGTGTAAAGACATTTTTAGGAAGTTGTGCATGACAAGCAATCACCAGCGTACGGCTGGCTAAATCTGTGTTACACCTTCGATCTGTGTAAGTGACGTGTCTTTGTAATTCAATAGATATTACCCTTTTATCAACACCACTCTGTCCCACCAGGATTTTATTTACGCTAGCACTCCGTGATTTTTGTGTCAGTTTATTTACTCACGGAAAGGGTTCTTCTGCTTAAAGCGGTTCTTCAGTCATTAAATACCAATATTTAGCAGCTACAGAAACAGACTTAAAGTGGAGTTCCACCCATTTTTTTTATGTTTGTCTGTGCTGCATGCCTTAATCTCATAGTGTTCAGAATGGACAATTCTTATTTACTTTGTTGCTTGTAAATACCTTTATTTTGTAGTCCTTCATTACTTCCTCCTCCTTATTAGCCTAGGCTATTAAGTCACAAGGCTATTTGCAAGGGTTTCTGGGATATGCATCATGTTTCCCAGTAGTCCTTGCAAACCTGACTGAAACCTATTACATTGCTTGTGCAGCACTGAGCATGTGCGAAATATGCAAAGCTGAAATCCAGGAAGTCATACAGTCTGGCTTCATGATGCCCACACTTAAGATGGCCACAGTCTATTTATAGATTATAAACTGTAACTGCTGATTATAAATGCTGTAACAACCTAACAAAACGGACCTTAATTTACAGACTAACTTTACTAGAATACATTAAGCTTGTGTATTACAGGGGAATTTATATTTAAAAAGTGAAATTGTGGGTGGAACTCCCCTTTAATAAACAGACACTCAACTGTCCAAGGATCCTCATGCAGGCCAGTTTCTTTGGTCCCTGGCACTGGCATGTTAACTGGGAAGCTGGCTGTGACTCCTTGCGGCTTCACAGCCCGCTACCCACTGTGTGTGCATAAACCACCCCGCACTCTGAATCGTCCCACAGACCAGTCACAAAGTGCACGCGATGTGTCCCAGTAGGTTGCGGGCAGGGATAGTGGAGGAGAACTTCCGCTGGGATTGCTTAGTCCAGTGATGGCAAACCTTGGCACCCCAGATGTTTTAGAACTACATTTCCCACGATGCTCATCCACTCTGCAGTGTAGTAGGAAATGTAGATCCAAAACATCTGGGATGTCAAGGTTCGCCATCACTGGCCTAGGTGATGTGACCAAAATCGGGCACCTGTCAAAACCAGGTACATGATTCCCCCTCCCCCCTCCAAATTTTATTTTCCAAATATGGCAGAGGAGGAGGGGGGGGGGGGGAGAAAGGAACTTCCCCTTTTGTTCCACTTTAACAAGAAATAAATAAAAAAAATTATAGACATCTCACCCCCCCCCCCCCTCCAAAAAACAAAAAGAGAGACCTAAATCATCTCTACATGGAGACAGTCTCTGCAGGCGCTACTTCGAGGTTGCGTGCACCATAAGTTTAGGGTTATCCACAGCCCACCAGATTTACATTACACTTTTTTTCACCGAATGCGACTAATCTTTCTTTTTGCTAGTAATAAATATTAGCAGTCTTTCCTCTTTCTCTTTGGACTTTTCCATATGTCTCTGTAGGCTCTGGACACCACAGGTTAGGATACGGATGCACTAGAGGGCGCACCTGTTATGTCTGGAGTGATTAGAATAGTCAATTTCTGTACTACAATCAAACAGTTCACTGGTTCAAAATCTGTCTAGGCTCCTAATTATTATGAAATGTTTTATTACGTCTTAAGTTGACCAATACGATCCAAAAGACAGAAAATAAGGGGACGGCTGATGTCCACCATGTACAGATATCCAATAGTGAATAAACCAGAAAAAAAAAAAACTTCAGGGACCGTGTAAGCTCATCTATGAACAAATCTGAATACTTTTATCTATGAACACAACTGGTCATGTTTGTAAAAGGCTGAAACAGAAATTTCTTTCTGTTAAACATTTATTTTAAAAGTCTTGCAGTTGCAAAGTTGTTCTTCGCATAGTTCACTAATAATAATCATTTTGCAGATAGCTTTCATCAAATGTAGGCTTGTTTACACCAAAACTGCACAGCACAGCCGTTGGTGGGCACTGAGGGCAGGGCAGTGCGATTTGTTATTATCGGTGCATCGCACCCTTTGCCTTTTTTTTGTCCTAAAGAAGTTGTAAAGGAAAACATTTTTTTTGCTGAAATGACTGTTTACAGGGTATAGAGACACAATAGTTAACTGATTCCTTTTAAAAAACAAATTAAAAATAGATTAAAAACAAATCATATAATGTACCTGCAGTTTCAGTTTCGGTTTTACATGCCGTTTCCTGGTTCTCAGATGTACAGAGCAACAGAGCCAATACAGGGCAGTGATGGTTTGGAAAACGAAACTGATTGGTGCTGAGGGGTTTTAGACACACCGTAATCACACCTCCTTGATTAGTGACCACAGAGAGAAAGCTCCCAGTACTGTGGTTATAAAGAAACAGACAACCAGGAAGTGTGGAGATCAGAAGGATTACAGCAACTTGAGAGCAAAAAAATGAACAATGAGGACATGAAAACAGCACTGCATTAAGGTAAAGGAAGCTATTAAGATAAAAAAATAAAAAATAAATCCTTTACAAACACTTTAACTGTATTAAAAGGTCAATGTGACATTTAATTCATTTCTATTCGCTGTTGCAATGTGGTGTACTGTGTCACTTTGCGGTGTAAAAAACGAATGCGTACGGCATTTTATTTATCAGTTTACACCACCACAAAGCAGTGGTATGAACTGACATAATAAGACACAAGGCAATGTGTTGGATTGTACTGGGAAAGGCTGCCAAGTGCGGTCCCAATGGATCTGTAGTGAACAATTCCTATTTGTGAAGGTTTGATGAACATTTCCACCACCTTTACTTGGCATCATTATTTTCTGCTAGGGGAATGCAGGAGAAAACGTTTTCAGGGAGGGCATTTTGCCAGTCTCCACTTTTCAACTGTTCTTTTCATGTCTGGCTTATAAATCATTGTAATAGGTGATTTTTTTTTTGTAGAAAGTATAGCACCAGCAAAATGTATTATTTTGCCACCACATACAGAGAGTGGAAGTAAACCCTCGTATCGTCTTCAGCCAAGGAAGCTGCCATCTTTGCCTAACCTTGGGTTAGGGTTTCCCATTGAAGAATAAGGCTAGGACTCAGGAATTAGGCTAGGACTCAGGAATTAGAACAGGGACCTTCCTCAGATGTCAAAGGTCAGAAGGCAGGTTGCCAAACGTCAAAGGTCACGGGGGCGTGGCTGACCCCCCCTCCCCCCAAAGTGTACCGCCTACCCCAACTAAGTCGGAGAATGAACAAGTCGGGGGAAAGCGTTTTGCACATGTGATCAGTTATGACACCAGCCATTGGATGGTGTGACAGATTGGTTGAGAACACAACCAATGAAACCATTTTATGGATGGGTTTACTTCTGCTTTAAGTGTAACCAAGCCAAAACTCACTCTCTTTTTTGTTTTTGTGGAGTAGTGAAGAGGTAATCATCCATGTCTGTTCATTTTTTTACTTTCTGTCCTGGTGACTGCATTATCACTGTGGAAAGGTAAATATCCAATGGGGACACAAAAAGCAATCCCACCCTCGCCCCCATCAGAACACAGTGGTCAGCGTTTTTTAAGCCATTGGCTGCAAGCCCTGATCAGATGTTGGTTTTTCAGCATGCCTCTTCGATAAAAGCCAGGCGTTAGACCAGCTTCTGTCGGACAAGCTGCTGTACACATGGGCCGAATGTCAGCGAGTTGGCAAATGCGTACCAGCTTTATGGTTAACTTGCAGAGTTTGTGCTCGATATTCCCAGACAATGGAAGATAAAAATCTAAAAAGGGTGCTATGTGTAATAGTTCCACAATTTCTTTGGTCCACACCTTTTCACCTTTTATTCAGCCGCACTGCATGCAATACCTCACACAATACATACTAGTTTTTTTCGTTCAACCGAGCGATACTCCGGTCAGAGCCGCAGTACTAACAATCTGATGCTGGTACAGCAACCTCTCCTGCTGTGCTATTGTGTTATGACAGGGGGACACCCCCCGCCAGAACACTCTAGTCAGAGCTCTCAGCCATCGGCTGAGACCGCTGATTGCGAGCTTGTCAGCAGACCTTTTTCGATCGTGACTCTTCAACAGATGCCAGACCGGCTGCCGTACACATGGGCCGAATGTTGGCCCATTTCTATTAAACCAGCCGATGCCTCCGAACATTCGGTCCGTGTGTACCAGGCTTAAAGGTCTGCTTCACACAGATGCTAAGGAGTGATGGATGATTTACAGTGGAAAGAAAAGCAGTGTGAAGCCGTATTTGTTACAAAAAAGAAAAAATCAAACTACAATTCAATCTTTGAACACTTATGCCGCGTACACACGGCAGAGAAACGCGACGGGCGGAACACATCGTTCCGCCCGTCGAGGTTCTCTGCCGGCCGTCAGATTCGGCGACCCGCCCGTCGGGAAAGGCAACCAGCCATTCATCCCGACGGGCCGTCGAGCAAATAGAGAACCTGTTCTCCATTTGCTCGACGAGTTTCCCGACGGGCGGGGCTCGCTGAGAGCGTACACACGGCCGAGGTTCTCGGCAGAATGCGGCTCCCAGCGAGGTTCTCGCTGGTTTCTGCCAAGAACCTCGGCCGTGTGTACGGGGCTTCACAGTTCATGCATGGCTGATAACACCATCTTGGCACTAATCGGGCAAACACTAACGTATAATCAACATGATGGCCATTTCTTGATAGGTGCTTGAAATGATCTACTAAAGGTGACTCATGCTCTATACACAACTCAAGCATTACCTAAGTCTGAAAAAATTCAAGTACTCTGCAAAGTCTGCCTGACATTTTTCTGGCAGCTCAAAGGGCAATCCCAGCACTCTGTTTTAGTCATTTGTACCAAACAAATTGCCTACAAAATGTAGCAATGCAAATTGAACAAGATACAAGACACTAGAATAGTTTTTTTTTGACCACACAATTCTACCTGTTAATGAGGTTTGAATAGGACGTCACAACTCAGATATAGTAATTTTTAGCAGGGATTCCCTGAGACCGGAAAGTTATTTCAAGGATTTCTCTGTGTTGAAAAGGTTGACAAAGACTGGTTTAGCCATATTGATTTCCGTTATCGTTCACATCAGAGCCCAGTAATTTCTCCCCAATGTTTCCAGCACTGCTTGGCCCACCATGAACTCTACTTCTACTGCTGCTAGCAGGGGAGTCTAAAAAGCCGTACACACAATCGGATATTCCGACAACAATTGTGTGATGGAAGTTTTTTTTCGGATAATCCGACCGTCTGTGTGCTCCATCGGACAATAATTGTTGTAATTTCCGACAACAAATGTTGGATAGCATGCTTTCAAATTGTCCCACAACATGTGTTCCGTCGGATCATCCGATTGAGTGTACACAAGTCCATCGGACTAAAATCCAAAAGTACAAACATGCATGCTCCGAACCAATGCTAACCATCAGACAACATCAGCAGAAGTTGCCCAAAGGGTGGCGGTAAAGAGCTGAAAAAACACGTAATTGTGTGAATGTTGGCTGAAAAGGTTATGCCGTCCTTATGCAGATCAAAGGGGTTGTAAAGGTAAAACAAAAATTGTCCTAAATAGCTTCCTTTACCTTAGTGCAGTCCTCCTTCACTTACCTCATCCTTCCATTTTGCTTTTAAATGTCCTAATTTCTTCTGAGAAATCCTCACTTCCTGTTCTTCTGTCTGTAACTCCACACAGTAATGCAAAGCTTTCTTCCTGGTGTGGAGTGCCGTGCTCGACCCCTCCCCTGGAATACAGGACGCCCACTAACACAAAGCACCTTTCTCTATCTGCAATGTAGGGGAGGGGCGAGCACGACACTCCACACCAGGGAGAAAGCTTTGCATTACTGTGTGGAGTTACAGACAGAAGAACAGGAAGTGAGGATTTCTCAGAAGAAATAAAGACATTTAAAAGCAAAATGGAAGGATGAGGTAAGTGAAGGAGGACTGCACTAAGGTAAAGGAAGCTATTAAGGAAAACATTTTTTACCTTTACAACCCCTTTAAGCTCACGGCCAACGCCCTTCGGACAAAAATCCACAGATTTGTCCCATGGAAATCCGATCATGTGTACGAGGTTCTAAAATTGTTGCAGCACTATCCAAAAAAAAAAAGCATTAACCACTTGAGTCCCCGCATACAGTCAAATGACAGCGGCAAAGGGGATCTGAATATCCCAGCCGCCGTCATTTGACGGCATCGTCTTCTCTGGCCACTGGGGGGTGCGCACGCTCGCCGATGGCGGCGCGTCCCCGAGATGCCGACACTCGTGCCTGGCGGTCGCGATGTCAGGTACCCGCCGGTCGGCAGTTTTAGAGCAGGGACAGGAGACTGATGCTGTGTCCCTTGTACATAGGGACACAGCATTGGTCACCTCCCCAGTCAGTCCCCTCCCTCCACACAGTTAGAACACACCCAGGATACACATTTAACCCCTTCCTCACCCCCTAGTGTTAACCCCTTCCCTGCCAGTCACATTTATACAGTAATTAGAGCGTTTTTATAGCACTGATCGCTGTATAAATGTGAATGGTTCCAAAAATTTGTCAAAAGTGTCCGATGTGTCCGTCACAATATCGCAGTCCTGACAAAATTCGCAGATTGCCGTATTACTAGTAAAAAAAAAAAAAAAAAAAATTGTCAGAATTCTATCCCTTATTTTGTAGCCACTTTAACCCTTGCGCAAACCAATTACTATACACTTATTGCGATTTTTTTTTTACCAAAAATATGTAGAATACATATCGGCCTAAACTGAGGGGAAAAAAAAATAATTAAAAAAAAATGGGATTTTTATTATAGCAAAAAATATGTTTTTTTTTTCAAAATTGTCGCTCTTTTTTGTTTATAGCGCAAAAAATAAAAACCGCAGAGGTGATCAAATACCACCAAAAGAAAGCTCTATTTGTGGGGGGAAAAAAAAGGACGTCAATTTTGTTTGTGAGGCACGTCGCACAATTTTAATGTAAAGCGACGCAGTGCTGAAAGTTGAAATTTCGCCTGGGCAGGAAGGGGGTATATGTGCCCAGTAAGCAAGTGGTTAAAAAATCAAAACCGAGAAAGTGGGCGCAAAGACAATGTGGGGAACTCAGGGATCTCCCTTTCAGAGCCCTCAAAAGATGTGTGAATCCAGTGGGCAATTCATTCTGCCGACATCTACCCAAATATGAAATATGGTTCCTTAGTAGTCTACCCCTTTAAAGACTCCACTATGAAAAAAGAACTGGAACAAGTCTGTTGCCATTTGTGTAATCCTCATATAAACCAAAACTGAAATCACAGAATTTACTGTGACTACACAATCTCAGCAAACAAAAAAAAACCTGAACTTGTGTTCTGGATGCCCTATACTGCTTCATACTTGGAAAGCTCAATACATCCAAAAAAATTGGGAGATTAACTGGTTTACAGATTTCCATGAAGTAGATCTTGGCATCTTCTTTGAGGCCTTCAACTAATATCATGTTCTGTCATTTCTGTCAGAGGTGTTTATTCAATCTCAGCCTCATACATTGCCAAATGAAACTACGCACTTCCACACTCTGTAATATTTCCAAGAGTACAGATAGCCATGGACATATTGTCCTGGCCACCTAGAAACCTCATTAGATGTTTTGAAGCACCAGAAACACTGAGCCAAATGTGTTGAAGAAGAGTACAGATGAATGTGTGTTGTCATTGCAGCTTGCCTGGGCATTTGTGCGAGGCCAGTGTCACCTCACCACATCAATGCAGAACATTTCACACTTAATTAACTTAAAGAGCAGGACATACGCAATGAAAAAATGGTGTCATTTCTAATGGAAAGGATCATTCGTGCACAGAGAAAAATACATTTTGTAGGCACTTATTTGAAGAAGCTACTGTGTTTGGGAAAATGAGCCAGAACATCACTATAAAGAGACAGATGTTTCCTAACACGGCCTAAAAGGCATGAAAGGGAACAGAATTTTCCTCACGAGAAGAAGTGCAGACGTGTTCACAGTTCTGTCTGGAAATCTAACATATGCTCTCAAACAGAGGAACATAAACAAGCCTGTAAGGTTTAGGTCTGATAAATAGAAAAAGGTGGACCAAATGACCTGAGTCTTTCTTCATACATAAAATATTCAGGGAAGATAAAGACCAAGAGACTTCGCCAGTAAAAAAAGGAATTTCTAAGCAGTAAAATGGTCTTAAACTGCCATAAACTATCTGGGAACACACAAGGCATGTTCTGTCATTTGGCTCCATTGTTTTTGGTAGTTTCTTTTTTGAGCAGAAACTGAATGTTGCACCCAGAAAATTTACCATCAGATTTTTTTTTATAGTTTAAAGCAGGGGTCCTCAAACTACGGCCTGTGGGCCGCATCCGGCCCACCAGTGTGATTTACCCGCCCGCGGACAGCCCCTTTAACATAGCAGCAATCCCCCTCCCCTCTGCTATCTTTATAAAACAAGACGAGAAACATGACAGGACCGGACAAAGGGGTGGGACCCTTTGAGTTAGGAAGCAGGCGATTGGTTACTAGGCAGGGGGATGGTCCCAGCAATCAATCACTTGCCTTTCACAAAGTCCTGGCTTTTGTGCAGACCTGCCCTGCTTCACGTCTTGTGTGATTAAGGTAGCAGTGGGGAGGGGGGGTTATGTGATATAATAGAAGGGGCGGCAGTGTAATATCAATGGGGGAGTCTGAGTCTTATGTGATGATGGGGGGGGAGGAGTCTTATGTGATGATGGGGGGGGGAGGAGTCTTATGTGATGATGGGGGGGGGGAGGAGTCTTATGTGATGATGGGGGGGGGGAGGAGTCTTATGTGATGATGGGGGGGAAGGAGTCTTATGTGATGATGGGGGGGGAGGAGTCTTATGTGATGATGGGGGGGGAGGAGTCTTATGTGATGATGGGGGGGGGAGGAGTCTTATGTGATGATGGGGGGGGGAGGAGTCTTATGTGATGATGGGGGGGGGAGGAGTCTTATGTGGGGGGGAGGAGATGATGGGGGGGGAGGGGGGGGATGGGGGGGGGGGGAGTCTTATGTGGGGGGGGAGGAGATGATGGGGGGGGGGGGAGGAGTCTTATGTGGGGGGGGAGGAGATGATGGGGGGGGGAGGAGTCTTATGTGATGATGGGGGGGGGGAGGAGTCTTATGTGGGGGGGGGGAGGAGATGATGGGGGGGGGGAGGAGTCTTATGTGATGATGGGGGGGGGGGGGGGGGGGGGGGGGGGGGGGTGGGGGGGGGAGGAGTCTTATGTGATGATGGGGGGGGGGGAGGAGTCTTATGTGATGGGGGGGGGGGAGATGGATGGGGGGGGGGGGGGAGTCTTATGTGATGATGGGGGGGGGAGGAGTCTTATGTGATGATGGGGGGGGGGAGGAGTCTTATGTGATGAGGGGGGGGGGGGGGGGGAGTCTATGTGATGATGAGGGGGGGAGGAGTCTTATGTGATGATGGGGGGGGAGGAGTCTTATGTGATGATGGGGGGGGGGGAGGAGTCTTATGTGATGGGGGGGGGGAGGAGTCTTATGTGATGGGGGGGGGGGAGGAGTCTTATGTGATGATGGGGGGGGGAGGAGTCTTATGTGATGATGGGGGGGGGAGGAGTCTTATGTGATGATGGGGGGGGGGGAGTCTGTTATGTGATATGGGGGGGGGGAGTCTGTTATGTGATATGGGGGGGGAGTCTGTTATGCGATATGGGGGGGGGGTCCGTTATGCGATATGGGGGGGGGTCCGTTATGTGATGGGGGGGGGGGGGGGGGGGAGTCCGTTATGTGATGGGGGGGGGGGGGGGGGGAGTCCGTTATGTGATGGGGGGGGGGGGGGAGTCCGTTATGTGATGGGGGGGGGGGGGAGTCCGTTATGTGATGGGGGGGGGGGGGGGGGGGAGTCCGTTATGTGATGGGGGGGGGGGGGGGAGTCCGTTATGTGAGGGGGGGGGGGGGGGGGAGTCCGTTATGTGATGGGGGGGGGGGGGGGGAGTCCGTTATGTGATGGGGGGGGGGGGGGAGTCCGTTATGTGATGGGGGGGGGGGGGGAGTCCGTTATGTGATGGGGGGGGGGGGGAGTCCGTTATGTGAGGGGGGGGGGGGGGAGTCCGTTATGTGATGGGGGGGGGGGGGGGGGGAGTCCGTTATGTGATGGGGGGGGGGGGGGAGGGTCGTTATGTGATGGGGGGAGGGGGGGGGGGGGGGGGGGAGTTCCGTTATGTGATGGGGGGGGGGGGGGGGGGGAGTCCGTTATGTGATGGGGGGGGGGAGGGGGGGGGAGTCCGTTATGTGATGGGGGGGAGGGAGTCCGTTATGTGATGGGGGGAGAGGGAGTCCGTTATGTGATGGGGAGGAGTCCGTTATGTGATGGGGAGAAGGGGATGGGGAAGTCCGTTATGTGATGGGGAGGAGTCCGTTATGTGATGGGGAGGAGTCCGTTATGGGGAGGAGTGATGGGGAGGAGTCCGTTATGTGATGGGGAGGAGTCCGTTATGTGATGGGGAGGAGTCCGTTATGTGATGGGGAGGAGTCCGTTATGGGGTGTGATGGGGAGGAGTCCGTTATGTGATGGGGAGGAGTCCGTTATGTGATGGGGAGGAGTCCGTTATGTGATGGGGAGGAGTCCGTTATGTGATGGGGAGGAGTCCGTTATGTGATGGGGAGGAGTCCGTTATGTGATGGGGAGGAGTCCGTTATGTGATGGGGAGGAGCCGTTGTGTGTGGGGGGGGGGGGAGTCGTTATGTGATGGGGGGGGGGGGGAGTCTGTTGTGTGATGGGGGGGGGGGGAGTCTGTTGTGTGATGGGGGGGGGGGGAGTCTGTTGTGTGATGGGGGGGGGGGGGAGTCTTATGTGATGGGGGGGGGGGGGATGGGGGGGGGGGGTTCTTATGTGATGGGGGGGGGGAGTCTGTTATGTGATGGGGGGGGGTCTGTTATGTGATGGGGGGGGGGGGGGGGGAGTCTGTTATGTGATGGGGGGGGGGGGGGTCTGTTATGTGATGGGGGGGGGGGGGGGAGTCTGTTATGTGATGGGGGGGGGGGTGTTATGTGATGGGGGGGGGGGAGTCTGTTATGTGATGGGGGGGGGGGGGGGAGTCTGTTATGTGATGGGGGGGGGGGGGGGGAGTCTGTTATGTGATGGGGGGGGGGGGAAGTCTGTTATGTGGGGGGGGGGGGGATGGGGGATGGGGGGGGGGGGGGGGGGGAGTCTGTTATGTGATGGGGAGGAGTCCGTTATGTGATGGGGAGGAATTGTATAGGGGGATCTGTGATGGGGGTGTCTGTTATGGGGGTGCTTGTGTTGGGGGGCTTTGTGATGGGGGTCTGTGATGGATGACCCGATATGGGGGCTTTTTGATGGGGGGAATCTGTGATGGAGAGGTTCTGTGATAAGGGGAGGGTCATCTGTGATGGCGAGGGGGATCTGTGATGAGGAGAGTCTGTGAAATACTAATAAGTTTATGTTGATTAAAAAATAGTTTTTTTATTTTAAATATTAAATAGTTTTTCCTGTTTTTTGCACTACAAATAATAATACGTTTGAGGACCCTTGCCTTAGACCAGTAGTTCTCAACCTGGGGGTCGAGACCCCCTCGGGGGTCGAAATGAGGATTTACCAGGGGTCACCAAGTCCTGGTCTGTTCCTGAAGCCTGCATCGCTCTCCCAGACTTTTTGCTATCCCTGGAGCCTGTGGCCACCCAGCTGGGCTGTCCCTGGAACCCGCAGCTGCCCACTCAGCCTCTTCGCACGCGCCCATTCAGTTCACGGCATGGCTAGAAGGCAAAGACTAGAGGTCAGCTGACTGGTAAGGAATGTGAAGTGGGAGGGGCTGGGGGAGACACTATATCCTGATTTCGCCATAGGTGTCACTGCTATGAGACACCACAAAGTCGGAAACGCAGTGAAGCCAGAGGCACATTGAGTGACACTACCTGTGATTATAGTTGCCATCAAACGGACTCAGGGAGTGCTAAATATCTGTGGGTTAGGGGCGCAAAATACTTGTCTTGCCTTGGGTGCTGACAACCCACGCTATGAAAATAAAGGAGGTGGATCCAGCATTGGGAACATGTCGCATGTTCCACCCTAAAAACAGGTGGAACACGTAACATGTTTCCGAAGGTGAACTTATCTTTATATTTAAAAATAAACAATACAGCATACAATTAGTAATTTACTGAATTGTTCATTTTGCAAATTGATGTCTTCTGACAAGTGTGCAATATATTTGAATGCATCTCTTAAAGACAAGCCGTTACAAATCAGATAATTCGAATTGAGGATGTAATGGATCTCATGTCAACACAGTTCAAATGTCCAGAGATTCAGGCATGAAAAATTACACACAAATCTCAGCTTTTCCAACATGATTTGTTTTTCCACCTATTGATCAGATCCATTTAATTTATAGGGCCAATAAGGAGAGTTCATGGGAAGGAGGCTTGGCTTGTATGGGAAAGAATTCAATCCCCGCTTTAGTTCCTCGGGATAACATGCAGCCTTCCTTGAAAGTAACTTCTACTAGTTTTTGCATCACCCAAATTTGGTACAGAATATATCTCTTTTGGTAACCCCTTTATTTTACTTAAAGTGTTACTAAACCCAGGACCCTGCATTTACTATATCAGGTCTCCGACAGTACACAGAACATGGAAATGCAATTGTTTTATTGCTAAATACCTTTTCTCATCAGCAGTATATAGCAATCTTGTGATTTCTATCAGGGTCCAGCAGACCACTGGATAAAGCTTGTAGGAAGAGCTTTTATTCTTGCCCGATTGTCCTACGAGGCTGTAGGACCCCTGACCCCTGGATGGACAATGTCGATTGGCCCTGTGCTGATCACATGCACCCCCCCCCCCAAAAAAAATAGCACTACACACCAAACTGAGCATGTGCAGCTTGCCCCCCCCCCCCCCCCCCCCCCCCCCCCCCCCCCCCCCCAAGGCTCTGTTCTATAAGGATCAGGATCAAAACGGCCTTTTTACACAATGCAGAGGATTAGGCCCTTAGGTTCCACAGTGAGTATAACAAGCATGTTTTACTGCATATACAGACTGATTTTATGGTTGTGGGTTTAGTAACACGTTAATAATTTAGGTGGCCAGTCTTAAAGTGATTGTAAAGACTTACATTTTTTTTCTCTAAATTAAACATGTTATACTTACCTGATCTGTGCAATAGTTTTGCACAGATCATCCCAATCCTCTTCTGGGGTCCCCCACTGCCACTCCTGGCTCCTCCTCTTCTCCAAATGGCCCTAAGGAGGCACTTGTGCTGCTGAGCCCCAACCCCCGCTTTCATGATTTGATTGACAGCAACAGGTGCCAATGGCTCAGATGGGCACAGCGATTGGCTGATTTGATCAGGCTCAGGCATGTATGTTGGGGGTAATGGGTGAAGCTGACATAGAATTTTTTTTTTACTTTAGGTCAGAAACTGCATTAACCGCTTGCCAACCGCCCTCCGTAGTTTTACGGCGGAAAGGTCGGCTGCGCAAAATCACGTAATAGAACTTGATTTTGCATTTTAGCCACTAGGGGCGCGCCCCCTGCTCGTCCCTGGTGCCGGCGTGCGTGCCTGGCGGGCGCGATCACCGCCGGGGCACCCGCGATTGCTCGTTACAGAGCGAGAACTGGGAGCCGTGTGTGTAAACACACAGCTCCTGGTCCTTTCAGGGGGAGAAATGACTGATCGCATGTTCATACAATGTATTAACAGCGATCTGTAATTTCCCCTAGTCAGTCCCACCCCCCTTCAGTTAGAACACACCTAGGGAACATAATTAACCCCTTCCTCGCCCCCTAGTGTTTACCCCTTCCCTGCCAGTGACATTTTTACAGTAACCAATGCATTTTTTAGCACTGATCGCTATAAAAATGCCAATGGTCCCAAAAATGTGTCAAAAGTGTCCGAAGTGTCCGCCATAAGGTCGCAGTACCGATAAAAAAAAAAAAACGCAGATCGCCACCATTACTAGTAAAAAATAAATTAATAAAATTGCCATAAAACTATTTTGTAGACGCTATAACTTTTGGGCAAACCAATCAAACGCCTATTGCGATATATATAATTTGGGGGATATTCATTTTTTTTTCCAAAATTGTCGCTCTATTTTTGTTTATAGCGCAAACAATAAAAACCACAGAGTTGATCAAATACCACCAAAAGGAAGCTCTATTTGTGAAAAAAAAAGAAGGACGCCAGTTTTGATTGGGAGCCACGTTGCACGAAGTCACAATTGTCAGTTAAAGCAACGTAGTGCCAAATCGCAAAAAGTGGCCCAGTCATTGACCAGCAAAATGGTCCGGGGCTGAAGTGGTTAAGGTAAAAAAATGAAAAAACATAAAACCTTTACAAGCATGTAAAAGTACAGACTTTATTAGGACCAAATGTCCACATATTTTCCTTTCTGCTCCACCAGCTGTATTATTTTACACTTAATATGCACAAACTTATCAGCTTTACTCCCAAAGCTGTGTGATATGTTTTAAAGCCTCCTAAAGTGTGACTGTACCTAATTTGGAAACACGCCGATTTAAGTGTATAGTACCATTAGTTTTTTCGGTAGAGTTTTATAAGTCAGTGTAATACATAGTAGAGATTTGGAAACTTGGGGAGTGTCCATATAAACACTATAGCTGTGCCTAATGTTACAAAGCTGTGTGCTTTGGTGCCAAATGGACTGCATAACCATGGATGATGCATCTACAAATAAAAATGTAACATGGTCATCAGGGCAGTAATGTACTTTATAAGCTCCAGTAACATGGTGATGTTGGCATATGGCTCATTACAGATTACTGTAAGGCGGCGTACACACGAGGGGATATGTCCGCTGAAAACGGTCCGATGGACCGTTTCATCAGACATCTCCGCTCGTGTGTATGGGCTAGCGGACAGATTTCTCCACCCGACAGATTTCAAAGCAAGCTTTGAAATCTATCCGGTGGGAATCTGTCCGCCCGACATGTCTGCTGGTTAGTACACTTACCAGCAGACATGTCGGCCCCCACCGCCGCCGCGCCGCTGCCGAATGGATTCGGCGCATGCGCGGAAGTGTTTTACTTCCTGGTGCGGTGACGTGGCGGTGACGCGGCGGCGTCAACGTCACCGCCGCGTCACCGCGCCGTCCGGCGGCGGGGAATTTGATCCAATGGTGTGTACACGCCATCGGATCAAACTCCCGATCGGACATATCCGATGAAAATGGTCCGCGGACCGTTTTCATTGGATATGTCCGATCGTGTGTACGCCGCCTCAGAGTACGCTGCCATAGAGTGGATACTGTTAATCTCCATATCTCCCCCACAGGTAAGACAACACTATTTTCCTGTAACACGTCCTTAAATCGATATTAAACCAAGAACCATTCTATGCATGAAGGTAAAAAATAAAAAATTCTGTGTGCAGCAGCCCCCCTAATACCTCCTGAGCCCCATCTTGATCCAGCAAAGTGTACAAGAGCAGCGGCTCTACCGGGTCTCTTCTGCCATTGGCTTATACGACTGTCAGTGAGCCAATGAGGAGACAGCGAAGGTGGGGCCAAGCCATGCTCTGTGTGTGAATGAACACACCGAGCAGCAGCTCTGAAGAGATCCTGCTTGGGTGGCCCCATAGCAAGTTTCTTGCTATGGAAGCACTCAGCAGGAGGGAAGAGCCAGGACTGCTGCAGGGGACCCAAGAAGAGAAGGATCGGGACTGCTCTGTGTAAAACCATTATTATTATTTTTTCTGCCTTTAATGCATTTTCTGCATTAAGGTAAAAACCTTTAAATAGTAGCACACCTCCCAGCTCCCACTTAATACCTACTTGGGCCAAATCGATGCAGAGCTGTGCATGTCTGCAGTAGCTCTTTACAGGCTTGGCTGAGAGCAGCAGCAGCAGCAGCCATTGTGGGGGGGGGGGGGGGGGTTGCAGCCAGGGGGACCCCAACAGGGGAGAATCGGGGATGCTCTGCGCAAATCCACTGTGCAGAGCAGGTAGGTATAAAATTATTATTATTTTAAAGAAAGCTATACAATTACTTGTATATGGCTTTAATTCATTACATAAACTTGTGCTAATAACTGCTACATTTACAAGGACAAAACTTGGCAAAGGAATGAATGTTACAGGATAAGAGCACTTACTGCACTTATCCTTATTGCTTCTTCTGTTCTCAGGTGCCACAATTAATGTTTAGTGGATATCCATATAAGTAGATAAAAGACACTGCAGGTAAATTCATTACTCTATCTGTGTAGAACTAACAAAGATAATTAGAGGAACTTGACAAGTGTGGGATGCACTATCCTGAAGCTTTAAGAGGAACCTGTCAGGAGAGAAATATAAATACTGCTATTGATGATCGCTTGGTTTTAAAGATGCATCCTTCAGGAATCTGTCCTGACACCTTGCTTGCCTTGAGTCAGTAAATCTTTTAATGGTGAAGTAACAATAAGAGGGTGTCAAGAGGGTGTCAAAACAGAGATTTTTTCCTTTTAGTCAGCAAATTTCTCCATTAATAGATTGCCTTAAGGTCCCTTTCACACTTGTACGACTTCAAAGTCGCACAATTTTACCGCGATTCGCGGCCGCGATTTCAATGAATGCCTGTGTAAGTGGCATCAAAATCGGACCAAAGTAGTGCAGGGACTACTTTGAAGTCGGCACTACTTAAAGTCGTGCCAGTATGAATGGTGTTTATTGAAAATCATGGAGAATGACTTGTCATACGATTTTGCAGTACAAAATTGTGAGACAAGTCGTATAAATGTGAAAGGGGCCTAAAAGAGAAGCATTTTGTTATTTTTGCCCATACTTCTCATGTTGGCGTCACAGGTGTGCACTTGCAGTATTTCTGTGACCCAGATTCATTTGACAGCAGGTTAACCACTTAAGCCCCGGACCAATATGCTGCTAAATGCCCAGAGGCGTTTTTACAATTCGGCACTGCGTGGCTTTAACAGACAATTCCGCAGTCGTGCGACGTGGCTCCCAAACAAAATTTGCGTCCTTTTCTTCCCACAAATAGAGCTTTATTTTGATGGTATTTGATTGTCTCTGCAATATTTATTTTTTGCGATATAAAACAGAAAAATACCGAAATTTTTGAAAAAAAATATTTTCTACAAAAAAAAAAAAAAAATTGAATAAACTAAATTTTAGTCAAACATTTAGGCCAAAATGTATTCAGCCACATGTCTTTAGTAAAAAAAAAAAAAACTAGCTACCTAGCGGCAACAGTGACACTAATACAGCGATCAGAAAACCGATCGCTTAGTGACACTGTCAATAGGGGGTGAAAGGGTTAACTAGGGCGGTGATCAAGGGGTTAAACCTTTATTAGGTGGGGTAGGGGGCCTGGACTTAACACTAACTGCCTGTCACACTAACTGTCCCACTGACACTAAATATATGATCACTGCATTCAGTGGTTCAGGGTTTTATGTGCCTAGGTGTACCGTGTTAGTGAAGTGTTGGTGCAAACTCACTGTGTGATGTCTTCTCTCCTCAGCAGCGATTGAAAAGACCGCCACGAGGAGAGATTACATCACTTCCCCCACAGGCAGAGGGCGGAGGAGTGCGCGGATTGGGTGGGAGCGATCGCGAGGGGGTGGCTAGAAACAAATAGCCGCCCCCTCATCCCAGATCGCTCCTGCAGCCACGGTGACCACCGCAAGTACCGGGGGGGGGGGTCCAATCGGACCCCTGACCCATGTCTAGGCAGGGACGTACAGGTACGCCAATGTGCCTGTCCGTGCCATTCTGCCGACGTAATTGTACATGCGGCGGTCCTTAAGGAGTTAAAGATGTCACAGAGCCACTCAAGGCTCTGCAGGAATCCCAACAATAATGTTGGGATTTATCCAGATGCCTGACCAGCAGCTGTCTCAGGCTCTCAACGCACTGCTAGGATCCAGAGCCAGACGCTCCTGCCCCCTCCATAAACCAGTGGTCCATTGAGTTCTGGAGGGGCAGAGCAAAAAGCCAGTGACTGCCACTCACTGCTCAGTGAAAGCTGTGGACATGAGTGATCAACAATCATGCGATTGCTGAGTTCTCCGACTTAGACCTGGCTTCACTGTCGGTTTCCCTTACAGGCAAAGGCGGCAGGAGCCCCCAAAAGCTGATGGAAACCAGCTGGGGTCCCGACATCGCTGGATTCCAGGAAAGGCAATCGTTCTAATATTAAATATCAGCAGCTACAGTATGTGTGATGTGCAGTGCCATTTGACCTCCAAACATGGTGTGTATTATTGCATACAAAGAGTTAAATTTTGGTCTCATCTGACCAGACTTTATTCTCCCAGTATTTCAAAGGCTTGTCTAAATGTTGTGCAGCAAACTTTAACTTTAATATGCTTTTTGTTTAGCAATGGAGTCTTGCATAGTGGGCATGCATACAGGTCATGGCGGTTGAGTGCATTACTTATTGTTCTCTTTGAAACAATTGTAGCTGCCAATTCCAGGTCTTTCTGAAGCTCTCCTCAAGTGGTCCTTGGCTCTTCAACAACTCTTCTGATAATTATTTTCACTCCTTTTTCACAAATCTTTGGAGGAGCACCTGGTCGTCGCCGGTTTATGGTGAAATTACTTTCCACTTCCCGGATTATGGCCCCAACAGTACTTACTGGAACATTCAGAAGTTTAGAAATCCTTCTGTAACCAATACCATCAGTAGGTTTTGCAACAATCAGGTTGCAAAGGTCTCGAAAGAACTTTTTGCTTTTACCCCTCACGAGATCTTTCTTGTGAGGCACCTTTTTATAGGCCATCAGTTGAGACTGAACCAGTTGATATTTATTTGCACTGACAGGGCGCAGGATTGCTTTCTAATTACTGGTAGATTTCAGCTGGTGTCTTGGCTTTCCATGTCTTTTTGCACCCCCCCTTTCTTTATGTGTTTAATACTTTTTACTTGTGTCATTCCATTTTATTACACACAACATAATTTCTAAACGTATTTGCTTTGGTTTCTTTGAATGTATGAATTGCATAGGTTGTGACCAACATGAGGTGAACATTTAATGTCAATAGCACCTTTAAAAATATATTTACCTAGGAAAATGGTGACGTGTTCAATACATATTTCACCTGGTGTGTGTGATATATTTTACATACACGCACACAAAATACATACTATATGTATATACCTGCGGATGGATACTTGACCCCATGCGGTATTCGGTTGACGCTCAGAATATAACCATCTTCAGTGACCACCTCATATTCTTCACTGGGGTATCCCCTGTATCGGATCAGTTCACTCTGAAAAAGATTATAAATATAATCTTTAAGAACTATGAACTATGTCTAATTTATATCATCTCAATTTTCTCTGCCCAGAGCCCATACGTTTTAGTTTTGTTAAAATATAAACTTATTTTATAGAGAGTAGTGTTTGTCAAGTACTTCTTATGTCACCTTATATGAAGGACCCCTATGAAAAATGTACCTACGTCACCAGAACCCCAAAACTGTAAAAACAATTCCCTACATTAAAAAAATATCATCTAACCAGTTACATATGTGAATACAATACATATGTTAGAATTAGTTGAACTTATGATGAGCCTTAGGGACTACCCATGCTTGTTAGACTATTATGTAGCATTGGCTGGGAACCAGTGACCTGAAGCACTGTACAGCATTGGTTTCACAAAGCAGAAGGTATTTTACATGTTATCACATTCAACAACAAGGGAAGGGGTCATGCCTCATTTTAGGACAAGAGACCATGCAAATCAATCCTGTATGCCTCATGGCCAATCTTGCATTGAAAATTGCTGGTTTATAACACATAAAGCCAAGCTTCACAGAGCCTCGGATGCAGCTGTTTTCAGCCTTCTGTCCACCATCAGAGCAAGCATAGAAAACCTGCCTTGTATGGTATTTTGGAATTTGTTTTCCTGGTGTTTGCACTGGTTCCTATTACAATTCAACTCAAAAATAAGAGCTATTAACACCACATTGGCCATAGAGTGTGTGCGCTCGTGTGTAGGGCCTTCAGACTGGAATCTTTTAGCAGCGTGGGACACAATCTTATGCTGCCTGTCTCTCTCTCCCCGGCAGCTCCCCATAGTGAAGCAATTCTCTGTAGGAAACAAAAGGGACACAAGGGGGCGCCAGACTAAGTGTAGCATGCTTTATAAAGCTTGTCTGAGTTGTCAGAAAACAGGTGGCGGAAAGCTGAAGTTACATTCTGCAGAGCTCAGTGAGGAGAGCTCAGACACCTGATTGGAGGGAAGGGACACACCAGTATAAATTTCAGAGATGAAAATATTTTTGTTGACTAAAATAGCATTTTAGTCAAAAGACTATAACTAAAACTAAATTGAAATTTCAAGTCAAAATTAACAATGCGTCACACAGAACACAGGAACAGAGCCGAGGCTGTCAATCACAGGCTGTGGGCTGGAGATCCCTCCCGTCAACTTTTTTCTCTTGGTGTCAGGAAAACTTGTGCGATTTATGCCGATAGCATTGGAAGGAAGCAGCAGAAATTACACTAAAGCCACGTACACGCGGTATGATTATTGGACAACCAAGCATCTGATTTTAGTCAAATAGGCTTGCGCCTGGATCTCGTCTTCCATACCGTTACACAAATTATAGTGCCACAAACACGAACGTAGTGACTAAGACCCCTTTCACACCGAGGAGTTTTTCAGGCGGTACAGCGCTAAAAATAGCGCTGCTATACCGTCTAAAAAACTCCTGCCCAGCAACCTCAATGTGAAAGCCGGAGGGCTTTCACACTGAGGCGATGCGCTGGCAGGAGAGAAAAAAAATCTCCTGTCGGCAGCATTTTTGGAGCGGTAAGAGGAGCGGTATGTATACTGCTCCTTCCCATTTAAAACAACGGGAAACTGCGGCAATACCGCCCGCAATGCGCCTCTGCAGAGGCGCATTGCAGGCGGTATTAACCCTTTATTGGCTGCTAGCGGGGGTTAATACCGCACCTCTAGCAGCCAAAACCTGCGGAAAATCCGACGGTATAGCGCCACTATTTTTAGCGGCGCTATACCGCCACAGCGTCTCCTGCCCCAGTGTGAAAGAGGCCTTACTACAAGGAATTTCAGCTCTAGCACACAACCTTTTGGGCCCCTTCTGCTAATTTTGTGTGCATTGATTCCGAGCATGTGTGTTTGCACTTTCGGCTTTTTGCGACGGATTTGTGTACCGACGTGGAGCTGTCGTTTGACAAAAATGTACTAGCCTGTCATCCAACTTTTTTTTGCTGGAAAATTGGACACCAATTGTCAAAAGGAGCGGAAGAATTTAGGACAGCACTCTGTTAACAGACAATCCCCTGCCAACAATCGTACCGTGTGTACTGGATTGAGATTGGATTAGTGCACTGGATTGAGACAAGCACACACTATGGAGGGATATCATTTATCTTTCATGCCTGAGGTTTACAACCACTTTAAAAGTTAGAAGCAACAGACATGACAGATTCTACTGAAAAACACATCTTGGAGTCCACAAAACAAGCAGCGAACAAAGACAGACAGCTTTGGTGCCCAAATAACAAAAAAAAAAAAAAAAAACAAACAGTTCACTTTTATTTGATGCCATGACCGAAAAAGGCAGAGTAACTGCAATAAAAGGGCTTACTCAGAGAAAGCACGAAAAACATTAACTAGTCATCATCTGACTGCTGGAACAATCATGTCACACTGAAAGTTCAAAGTACATAGCCCAGCCTCATCTATAGCTCAGATGAGAGAGAATTGCTGGTTTTATAACACATAAAGCGATTTGAGCGATCGCTGCGGGTGGTATTGCCGCGGTTTCCCATTGTTTTAAATGGGAAGGAGCAGTATACATACCGCTCCTCTTACCGCTCCAAAGATGCTGCTGACAGGAAAGGCTTTGATTTCAAAATGATAACATGTAATGACATAATTGATACATAAACAGTGTATCTATACGTCTTGGTCCCCTTTCACATGTGCGGATCCCGTGAGGATCCTTACCTTTCTTATACGCTTGCTCAGCAGAGATCACTCAGTTGATCCCCGCTGAGCCAGCAGATGACAGGACAGTCCGGCACACTGTGCTGGGACCGCCCTGTCAGATCTCCACTCTCCCCTATGGGGGGGATCGGATGAACATGGACCGTCTGTCCGTGTTCACCCGACCGATGGCAAATGGAAAAATAGGGTTTTCCTTCGTCTGCAGAATCGGACCATAGCGGGGACCTATGAGATCAGGTGTCAGCGGATAATGATCTGCCGTTACCCGCTATCTCATAGGGATCAATGTATGTCCCTTTTTGATCCGTAAACAGATGGATGAAAAAGCGGACATACGGTCTGCATGTGCAAAAGGGGCCTAAAGGGGGCAAAAGGGTTATATGCCACAATCTGTGAAAATAACTTGAAAACAAACATTCACAATGCTTTAATTAAGGGGTAGGCAACATTTCAGACGTTAAAGCAGAGTTCCACTTTAAAAATGGAACTTCTGCTTTTCGGATTCCTCCACCCCAGCCCCCCTCCCCCTCTGGTGTCACATTTGGTACTTGATAACTATCTAATCCAGGTATTTGCTCCCACTTCCGGGCATAGATAGCTGCAGTATCCGGATATCTACGCCATGTCCGGCCCCTCCTCCATCCCCCCTGCTGTCTTCTGGGAGACACACAGGTCCCAGTAGACAGCAGGGACCAGTGAGCTTGCGCATGCACAGTAGGGAACCACGTAGTAAAGCCACATGGCTTCACTTCCCGATTCCCCTACCGAAGATGGCGGAGGCAGCACCCAAGATCTGAGGGACAGAGCGGCTTTAGGTGGTGACATCACGGGCGCCCTGGACAGGCAAGTGTCCATATTTTAAAAGTCAGGAGCTGCTTCTGACTTTTAAAATAAATTTGGCCGAACATTGCTTTAAGATCTACCTGGGCAACATGGAGAAAATTAGACGAAATCGCTTTTTAAAAAAAGAAAAAAAAAAAAAAAAAAAAAAAAAAAAAAACACACCAATAAAGACAGCATGAAAAACACATAGTATGTCACAGTGGTATCTTCTGCCCTACTTAACATCACTTTCCTTCCCCCCTCTCAGTAATACAGTGCATCCAGAAAGTATTCACAGTGCTTCACTTTTTCCACATTGTGTTATGTTACAGCCTTAATTCAAAATTGATTAAATTCATTTTTTTCTTTAAAATTGTACAAACAATACCACATAATAACGTGAAAAGTTTGTTTGAAAGCTGTGCAAATTTATAAAAGAGAAAAAAAAAATCCCATGTACAGAATTATTCACAGCCTTTACTCAATACTTTGTTGAAGCGCATTTGGCACCAATTACAGCATCTTTTGGAGTATAATGCTACAGGCTTGTCACTTATTTTCGGGCAGTTTCTCCCATTCTTCTTTGCAGGACATCTCAAGCTCCATTAGGTTGGATGGGAAGCATCGGTGCACAGACATTCTCAGGTCTCTGCAGAGATATTCAATCGGGTTCAACTCTGGGCTCTGGCGGGGCCACTCAAGGACATTTACAGAGTTGTCCTGTAGCCACTTGTTTGTTATCTTGGCTGTGTGCTTTAGGTCATTGTCCTGTTGGAAGATGAACCTTCACCCCAGTCTGAGGTCCAGAGCACTCTAGAGCAGGTTTTCATCAAGAATATCTCTGTGCATTCATCTTGCCTCAATCCTGACTAGTCTCCCAGTTCCTATAACATCCCTATAGCATGATGCTGCCCACCACCATGCTAAACTGTAGGGATTGTATTGGCCAGGTGATAGGCTTGGTTTCCTCCAGACATGATGCTTGCTATTCAGGTCAAAGAGTTCAATCTTTGTTTCATCAGACCAGAGAATTTTGTTTCTCATGGTCAGAGTCCTTCAGGTGCCTTTTGGCATATTCCAAGTGGGCTGTCATGTGCCTTTTACTGAGGAGTGGCTTCCATCTGGTTACTCTACCAAACAGGCCTGATTGGTGGAGTGCTACAGAGATGGTTGTTCTACTGGAAGGTTTTCCTCTCCCCACAGAGAAATGCTGGAGCTCTGTCAGAGTGACCATCAGGTTATTGGTCACCTCCCCGACTAAGGCCCTTCTCCCCTGATTGCTCAGTTTGGCCGGGCAGCCCACTCTAGGAAGAGTCCTGGTGGTTCCAAACTTCTTCCATTTACAGATGATGGAGGCCACTGTGCTCACTGGGACCTTCAATGCTGCCGACATTTCTCTGTACCCTTCCCCAGATCTGTGCCTCGATACAATCCTGTCTCGGAGGTCTACAGACAATTCCTTGGAATTCATGGATTGGTTTGTGCTCTGACATGCACGGTTAACTGTGAGATCTTATATAGACAGGTGTGTGCCTTTCCAAATTATGTCCAATCAACTGAATTTACCACCACAGGTGGACTCCAATCAAGTTGTAGAAACATATCAAGGATGATCAGTGGAAACAGGATGCACCTGAGGTTAATTTTGATTGTCATGGCAAAGGCAGTGAATACTTATGTACGTGCGATTTTTTATCAAATTTGCAAAGATTTTAAACAAACTTCTTTCAGTTTTGGAATAAGGCTGCAACATAAAAACGTGGAAAAAGTGAAGCGCTGTGAATATTTTCCTGGATGCACTATATACACATCAAACCTTGGTTTGAGAGCGTTTTGCAAGACAAGCAACTGGTTTTATTACGTTTTGACTTGATATACAAGTAACGTCATGTCACAACTGAATATAAAAGAACAGAGAGGCGTCTCCAAATGTAGCAATATGGTTAAATTTTTTCCCAAGTTCAATATACCGTATTTATTGGCATATACCACGCACTTTTTTCCCCTTAAAATCAGGGGAAAATTGTGGGTGCGCAATATACGCCGATCCCCGCGCTGTGTTTGAAGCCACCACCAACATATACCAAGCACAGTACACTCAGCCAGGCTCGGCTCCCTTCGCGGTCACGCCCTGTGCCGCCTCCTAGCCTTTATGCGAGAGAAGCCGAGCA
This sequence comes from Rana kukunoris, assembly GCA_029574335.1. Classification (NCBI taxonomy): domain Eukaryota; kingdom Metazoa; phylum Chordata; class Amphibia; order Anura; family Ranidae; genus Rana; species Rana kukunoris. The sequence continues at coordinate 88,354,341 of CM056056.1, read as the reverse complement.
TGCCCGGGTGTACTGCGCTTGGTATATGTCTGCGGCGGCATTTAAACACAGCGCGGGGAATCGCAGCGCGGGAGAAGCGTGGAGGGGAATCGCAGCGCGGGAGAAGCGTGGAGAACACCACGAAGGCCGCCGATGGATGCAGGGCAACTGTAAGTAATTAACTGTAAAACTGTAAACTGCCAGTAGTTCTTTTTTTTCCCCCTTTAGGATTCCCTTCTAGGTGGGGGTGCACGCTATGCGCCGGTGCGCGCTACAGGGCAATAAATACGATAGTTACATTTATTGAAAATACAAAAATTAACATATTGCTAGACTTGGAGGCGCCTCTTTTATACTCTGGAGCTCCTGATGGATTTTGCGTCAAATCCTCTTGTAGAGGCTTCCATTTGTGGATCTTTTATGGGTACACAACCTATCACATTGCTATAATCTTTTTATATGAACTATAAACTGAAGGACTTATGAATAATGAAATTGTGGAACAAATTATTTGAGTTTCCATTATTTCTTATGGGGAAATTTGCTTTGATATACAAGTGCTTTGGATTACATTCATGTTTCTGTAACAAATTATGCTCGCAATCCAAGGTTTTACTGCAATATATATATATATATATATATATATATATATATATATATATATACACACACACACACAAATATATGATAGATTAGATAGATATACAAGTGTGTGTGTGTGGTTTTTTTGTCTTGCTGTCACTATAATCACAGTCGCCAGGTCAGTCATGCTCAAGTAAAGCTATTTAAAAAAAAAAAAAAAAAAAAAACACACAATCCGCAATGTAGCACGAGTTTGGAATATAACCCCTGCCTGGCTTGGTCTTCACAGGACAAACATTGCCAGAAGCAAATACTACTTGATTATTTCCTTAAACCTCCTCCGAGCAGATGACTCTTTTCTCTGTCTGACCCCATGATACTCACATGGTTTGGGTAACATTCAATTTAATATAATTAAATTATGCATTTCCTACCCTGACACCCCCTAGATTGTACGTATGCCGATGTAAATCCATGTGCTTTCTCATTTCTTTCTCACTAAATTCACATTGGAGAAGCCAAATAAAATGACGACCAGCACTATCTGCTCCTTCCTCTATACTGTAGCATCATTTTTATGCAGTTGACCACTTCCCAGTCCTTAGGACTGTAACATGACAGCTACCTTTACCTTAGTGCTGTCCTCCTTCACTTCCATTTTGCTTTTAAATGTCCTTATTTCTTCTGAGAAATCTTCACTTCCTGTTCTTCTGTCTGTAACTACACACAGTAATGCCACACTTTCTCCCTGGTGTGGAGAAAGCCTCTTGAGGGGGGAGGGGGCGAGCAGGAGTGTCAGGACGCCCACTAACACACAGCTCCTTTCTCTATCTGCAAAGTAGAGAGTGTCCTGAATTGTCTGCTTGCCCCCTACCCCCACACCAGGGAGAAAGTGTGGCATTACTGTGTGGAGTTACAGACAGAAGAACAGGAAGTGAGGACATTTAAAAACAAAATCGAAGAATGAGGTAAGTGGAGGAGGACTGCACTGAGGTAAAGGAAGCTATTTAGGGAATTTTTTTTTTTTTACCTTTACAACCCCTTTAAAGTGGATCTATATACCCAACACTGTTTTTCTCCTATTCTGGGATGACATGGAGAAAGGTTAGAACCCCTGTAAGATTTTATTGTTAACTGGGGCTCATTTTCTATTTTGGTGACACAGTATTACAAACAGGAATAGAGGGAAAATCTGCAAAGGGGAAACTGACAACATTAACAAGCAGACAGGGGTTCTATTTTACCTCTGTCTTTGTTGCAGCTGGAGAGATTTCTCCTCACTTCCTGTCTGGTACCAAAGTTTGTGATCAAAACATGAAGTCATAGAAATCTCTCTAACAGAGCCCTATACAGTGAAAAAACATGACAGGGGCTCCAAATCTTTCCCACACCATCCAAAACTAGAGAAAAAAAATTGTTTTTACAAAAATAGGAACAACACAGGAGGAGTTTTCCTGATCACTCCTCTTTCTCAGCATGTTATAGCTGGGCATATAAAAACATATTTGAGCTAGACTTGCTGCCTTTGTGCACGGTGTTACCCCTAAGTGTTTTCGAGGCGGTGGCCAGACTGGAACCACCTATCATGTTTGGTGGACTTGTCCAAAATTTAGGAGGTTCTGGATCAGGGTCTATATTTTATATATTCCTTGACTCAGTTGAATTTGGTTAAATCGGCGAAGCAGGCTCTTCTGGGTGGCGGAGGCCTCTAAGGCCCAAAGACGGCTGCTTACCTTCATTTTCATATCAGCTAAGACTACGATAGCTAGAAATTGGCTGTCCGCTACCCTGCCCTTCGATCAGCTTAAGACGAAACTGTCATGGTTGATGTTGAATGAACGTTTGACAGCATTGGTTCAAGACAAAATTCAGTCATTTCATAAAGTCTGGGACCCATGGCTTGGGTATCTTACTGATGACCTGAGATCGCTGGTGACGTAGTTGGATCCTACTTGATGGATCTTGGGGTTCTGGACGGTAGCTCTCTTCTTTTCTTCTTTGTCCTGGGAATCTAGAGCTTCGGGGAATGGTGCTGATAGTCTTAATTTCTATTTTTGTTGCACTTTGGTTTCTACCCAGGAGATTCTTTAGAGTTGGTGTATTTTTGTGGATCGTTATATTATTTGTATGACTGATGTATGGGCCTTAGTTTGCATTTGCTACAGAGTGCTGTTGTTTTGAGATACTTTTGTACGGTTGTATAAATCTTTTCAATAAAAATAATTGAAGATAAAAACATATTTGAATATATAAGAGTTTCCTCCTTGTGCTTCAGGTATCAGAATGATAATATACTGGCAGGGATAGGCACAAACACAGCATGGCTCAAGTGATTTCCAATGATCCTACACAAGTTTTTCTACTTTCCCTGCACTCTTTTGCTGCTAGGTGGTATGCACATCCAACATCTGCCAGTCTCTGACAATCAGCTCAGAGGGTACCAATATCCTCTACTGCTTGTCTTTCTTCCAATATTAAAGCATACCCATCAGGTCACCTGAGGCTAGGTGACAGATGCACCCCATTGGAGACAGGGTGCACTGCTGAGGTAGTGGACCCTATGGCTGACTGCTGCGGATAAAGCTCTGGGTGGTTCAGGAAGGCAGGCACTCTGGAGCACCAACACGGATCACACTGGGAGCTAAAGCATGAGATTTCCCAGGGTACAGAATCTAAGAGTGTGTGTTCACCAGAGCCCCCGATGGTGGGGATGGATTTTGCTGCAGTCTGGCTCCAGGGTCTCCCAGTTCATGCTCATGGCAGACTGCTGGAGGATAGGGAGGAAGCAGCAGAGGATAGTCAGGAGATAAGCCAAAAAGTCAGGGCAACAAGCAGACAGGGATAGTCAAAAAACACACCAAAGGTCAGGATATGAAGCAGACGAGGACAGTCAAGAACAAGCCATGGTCGGTAAACGGGATCAGATGTAGAATACACAGCAATGAGCACACGGAAACCAAACTCACAATATCGATCAGCAAGGCTGGCTTGCAATGCGCGGGTTAATATAGTGTTCCTAATTAGAGGCTGGGGTGGAGGGAAGATTACTTAAGCAGCCCAGTGAGAGGCGGACAGTCTTTTAAGCTGATCACGTGGAGAAATAAGCAGATAGGAACACTACTGCAGATCCATGACACTACCATCAGAGGTTAACCGATTTCTATAGCTGGATGTGTCACACATATTTCAGTGGAGAGCTAAGAAGCCAACAGTGGCAGATTGCTACCAAGGTCAAAAAGACAGAAACAAGTCTGAGCAGGCCAACCCAATCAATAGTTTAGAAATGGGGGTCAAAATCAGAGGTTTTCACTTCTGCTTTTGGCCTTGGGAGAGTATGGGGGCAGTATACATTTTTGGCCTGGCTGATGAGCATTCTCTATTGTTTGGCTACAAATAACATCTTGCATTGCCCACTATCCATATAAGAAGAGTGTGTGGGTGTCTTAACTACTTAGCTGTCCATATCAGCCACCAATAAGGGGCTCCATTTTGCAGTGCGGACTCCTATTGCGTGTGTTTTTCCCACCTGGGGCAACTTGGATATCACCTGCTTGGATATAGTGCAGTATACAGTAAATAAGACTATGGTCATGTAATTGATGAAACAATTAAAAGGCGAAATGGGTTATAGACCTATGACTTCTGTCCTGCATCTTGTTTTTTGTACAATTATAGTGGAATAATATGAACCGATTCAAATATGGTTAGATAGTATTATGCCCTAGCAGAATTAGCACCCTTTCTGGAATATTCACACATTGGGCCTGCATTTGTTGGACAGGCTGTTTTTATTGGGATACCAATATATGTTTTTAATCAACTATGTTGTTTATAAAGATGTTTTAAATATTAAAAGGTTGTATATTCACAATTTTTTTAGGGTTTTATGTGGCACTCAGAAAATGTTTTTTCCCTCTACTTGCCAACATAGGCCGCGTACACACGACCGAGAAACTCGACGGGGGAAACACATCGTTTTCCCTTTCGAGTTCCTTGTTCAGCAGTCAAAAAACTTGTCGAGACAAATTTTCCCATTGCCCATCCAGGAAATAGAGAACATGCTCTCTTTTTGGCTCGACGAGTTCCTCGGCGGGTTTCTCGGCGAAAAGTGTACACGCGACCGGTTTCCTCGGCAGAATACGTCTCCCATCGAGTTTCTTGCTGAATTCTGCCGAGGAAACCGGTCGTGTTTACGCGGCCTTAAAGTTTAGTCTGGAGTTTTCAGTTCTCAAAATAAAACAAGCAAACTAAAAACCCAGCATGGATTTTCGCTATCCAGGAGCAGCAAAAAAAACTGATGCAAAATAAAGAAATAAATCAGCTAGACTTGGCTAATTTTTGCTTTGTCACAATGTTTTGCAGTAGCTATTGTGCAAATGAAAGAGGAAGTTTCCAGGGAAGCAAAGTCACAGCAAACTCTGAGAACAAGGTAAAATCCAATTCTCACACCAAGGTGAAAAGTCATTTGTATGGTAAAATAAATGGTTTATTTTAACCAATTTATGTTAAAGTGATCACTTGCGTTAGTAAAACAAAAAAAAATAATCCAACCTAAAAACACACGGTTGACGATCTTTAACCTTGTGAGTGATCTTCGACCCCGATATTAACCTAGATCAAGATCATATCTTTGTTTTCCTATTTTATTGATTTATTTAATGAATTCATTTATTTCTACACTTAGGGCTCTTTCACACGTCCGTTCAGTTTTCCCCTTCAGTTTTTCATCCGTTTTTCGTCCGTTCCGTTTTTTTTGATGGAAGAAAAATAGGGTTTTCTTCCGTCCAAAAAAACGGAGCTTACCGCAGACGGATGTTAACGGACGTTTAGCTGATGCTCATCCGCTAACGGACGCTAACCCATAGGGAAGCATTGAGGTCCGTTAACGGACGTCCAAAAAAAACGGACGAACTGAACGGACGTGTGAAAGGGCCCTTATTTTATTTTTTTGTTTGTTTACACTTTTCTCTACTGACTAGGAGAAAAAGATGCATTGTATCTTTTTTTTCCCCATTCAGTAGAAAAACAGTACAACGGCATGTTTTTCTGAGTGATCACTGTGATAGACAATCACAGTGATCTTGTGAAGGAGGGCTGGCCCACCCATCTCCTGAGCATTAGTAAGACACACGGCAGCTGTTGGCGACAGCTCAGTCTCCATGCTGGGAGTGAGCGGCGGAACGCACTTCCAGCACAAACGCTGATGGCATATATGCAGTGCCTCAGAATGATGCTCATTTCCATGGCACCACATATTTGTGAGTTAGGAATAAATGCATTAAAATGCACATTCCCACGCAGGGTAAGCTCCGTTGGAGTCCACCTGCTTAGCAGGAAATCTGTCCGCTGATCCCTTTTGAGCAGCCAGATGGCTTGCTTGTGTCCGCTCTGCTTTTGTAGAGCAGACACATACACAGACACAGCCCACTCTCCTCTATGGGCGGTCAGAGGTAAATGAACCGCCTGTCTGTTTACACCCGACTGCCATCCGATCTGCCAGACAGATGGGGAAGGGATCCTCATCCATCAGTTTTTAGCAAATAGGATCAGAATGGATATCAGCAGGTATCAACAGACACATGTTTATTTACACCTGCTTTTTCATAGAGGAGATGAAGGCTGGATTCACACCTTTGCAAATTGGATGCAGGTTTTTCCATATCCAATTCGCATTGCATGAGAATGTGACCGGCTCTCTATGGAGCTGGTTCACATATCTCCATGGCGGCTGCGGAGTGCACTGCACAGAAGCACCGTGTGTCTTTAGCTCAGTTTCAGGGCCGAATTCAGGCAAACATTCTGCCCTGATTCGTCCCTGAAACGGAGGCCAGTTTAGGTGTGAACAAAAGGGTCTGATCGTGTCTGCCTGAAAAACTGACAGGCGGAGCCTAACCGTGCACTAGTGTGAAAGGGGCCTTAGGCCTGAAGATTGCTTAAAACCTCCAAAACACTACATACATACATATTATTGACATTTAGGTACGCCAATGCGTCCTATGTGTACTCATTCATGTATATGTGCATGTTGGTGAGAGTTCTTTAATTTTTGTTTTTTTAAATTATGACATGGGACTGACAAGCCTTAGAATATAACAACATTGTGATGGGCTTTTTATGGAGAAAAAAAGTGAATCAATTTTGGCTTCCTCACTCCAATACACATTAGGTCAGTGCAGACTGGAATTTTTGCAGAATACCGCACTGTACACAGTGGGCTGTAATATTCTGCATTGCACTGCAGGTGCATTATATAGGTACACCGGGTGTTTTTCTAAAGGAATGCAAATGGAGTGCAGCAACACACATATGGAATGATACTGCACGCTGCAGTAATTCAAGCATTTACACACATTAATAATAATATAGAAGTTTGCCTTTGTTTTGTTTTTTATTCCTGCAATTATAAAACACATATCTGGTTAAGACTTACAATGTTCATTGTGGCTTCAGGGTCTGCTGTAGAGAAAAAACCGCCATCTATACTTCGGATATTCCGGTTCAGAGACTGTTCTGTAATCGGGAGTATAAATGATACCGCTGCAAACAATTGCCACATCTTCTGACTAGGAAACAAAAAAAGAGGAAGAATATTTTGTGTTATAACGTATAATCATTGTGAATTCTGACATGCTTGGAAAGGCAGCTCAGGATGTGTGTATGAAAAGGTCACACTGGGAAATAATTCCTTCTTCCAAGCAAAACTGGTAACTCTGAGTAGCAGCTCCACTCATTTAAAGCAAAACTTTTTTTTGGAGGGAGGGGGGGAACAGAGAAGAATTAGAAATTCTGTTTTTACAGGTACAGTACCTTCTAAACAAAATAAAAATATACCCCCACATTATTGAAAGAAAGAATATGCATTTATTATTTTTTGCATCTGAGCCTTAGACCGCTTTCACATGATCATGATCTATGGAGCAGTAGATGTAAACAGACTTGTGTTCGTTTACACCTGCCTACCTCAAATCCGATCTGCAAAAAAAAAAGTTGAAGTGTATCTGTCCCCTTCTATATGGGCAGATCGGAGGGCCCATATTGCGGCCTCCGACCAATTACCAAGTCGCTTAAGTGGCCCTTGCTCTTCAAAAGGTTTGGCACCCCTGTTGTAGATTATTCCTCCAGCCCCAAGTCTGTACGGAGTTATGGATTTTTCAAGTTACACCTATATTTAGGGCCAACAGAAATAATCAATGGACTTCAAGTGTGGTGGTGTCACTGATCTGCCCATTGTTAGTCCCTCTGCTGCATTGGTAGATGGGAATTGTAGTCTTTCCACTCACAGATCCGGAGAATGGATGATATGGCTATGCACAGGACCGATCCTAGGCAGGGTGCACAGGGTGCATTGCACCCGGGCGCCTGAAGAGGTGGGGGCGCCAAAGTACCAGAGTTCTCCCCTCCCTCCTTCTCTCCTTGTTTGTTTCTGTCCAGAACTAATGTGTGAGTATAGGGCAGCCCGTCCAGCCTGGCAGTGCTCGGGGGAGGGGCCGCTCCTCTTTCTGACATTAGAGTTCTAGTTTTTAGTGGCTGATGTGCAGGAATGAATTCCTAACACTGGGAGTCTTGGATCATGTCTTCACCAACTCCAGTTGGAATGCCTCCCACTCCCATCTCTATCTCAGGCTGCACAGAGAGAGAATCGAGGTGAGAGTGAAAAACTTATAGAGCGCAACGCTTGCGAACTGAATCGCCTCTGGGCACCGTTTCCATTCCTTGGATAAAGGAAGGCTTTGCCTTCAGAAGAGATGAGTTTTAATTAGGGTTGTCCCGATACCACTTTTTTAGGATCGAGGACAAGTACCGATACTTTTTTTCAAGTAGTCGCCGATACCGAATACCGGTACTTGTTTTAAATGTGTCCCCAAATGCAGCCATGTCCCCCACATATGCAGCCATGTCCCCCACATATGCAGCCATGTCCCCCAAATGCGGCGGCTTTCGATGCGGCGGCGCGATGTGGCGGCTTTCGATGCGGCGGTGGCAGCGGCGGGGGGTATTCTATTTAGGTATCGGGGGTATTTGCGGGAGTACAAGTACTCCCGCAAATACTCGGTATCGGTCCCAATACCGATACTGGTATCGGGACAACCCTAGTTTTAATCATTCTCCTGAAGGCCAAGTGGTCCGACTCCAGTCAGATGGTGGTAGGTAGTGCATTCCACAGTCGCGGTCCTTGGACAGCAAATCTCTGATCTCCTTTGGATTTGTATCTTGCCTATGGGATGTGCAGTAGGTTTTGATTTGTGGATCGCAGAGTGCGATTGGGGTTATGGGCTTTTATTTTTTTGCATAGATATTGGGGAGCATTTCCTTGAATACACTTATGTGTAAGGCAGAGTGCCTTAAAAGTGATTCGGTCTTTCACTGGTAGCCAGTGAAGAGATCTCAGCGAAAGGGAGATCGACTCCCTAGTTTTTTACCAGTCACTAATCGAGCAGCCGTATTTTGAACGACTTGCAGATGAGTGATTTGGTATTTGGGAAGACCTAAATAGAGGGCATTTGCATAGTCGAGTCTGGAATTAACGATTGTTCCCACTACGACTGCAATGTCCTCTTTAGGAATAAAAGGGGTGAGTCGGCGTAACTGGCGCAGCAGATGATGGGATCCGCTGATTACCGCCCCTATTTGTGCATCCATTGTCATGTGGGAGTCAAAAATGACTCTGAGACTTTTGACTTTGGTGCTCGGGGCGATAATTTTTCCCAGGATGGGTGGTGGGGTCCAAGTTGAGGTGGGGAGACTTTTCCTGCTTGCGTGAAACAGGAGAAGCTCTGTTTTCGAACCATTGAGTTTTAGATAACTGGATGTCATCCAGTTATCTATAAGAGTGAGGGATCTCTCTAATCCCAGCGAATGATCCTTTCCGTTGCTAACGCGGAGATACAGTTGTGTCGTCTGCGTAGGAATGGTAAAAGTAGCTTCTGGTTGTTGATAATCTCAAAGAGGGGACGGAGATAGAAATTAAACAGTACCGGTGACAAGGGAGATCCCTGGGGGACTCCGCATGATATCGTACGCATTTCTGACGTGAAAGAGCCCAGTTTCACTGTTTGTGATCTGTTTTCCAAGAAGGAAGAGAACCAGGGGAGATCCGATTCTGTGACTTTGGCGACTTCAGCTAGCCTAGCGAGTAGTAGTCCGTGGTCTACCGTGTCAAAGGCTGCACTTAGGTCCAACAGGATCAGGAGAGAAGATTCTCCGCCATCTGCTGCCTCTAGGACGTCATCCCATATTTTTACCAGAGCCGTTTCAGTTCCATGCCCTGGCCGGAAGCCTGATTAAAACGTATCCAGTAATTTTTGGGTTTCTAAATGCTGTTGTAACTGTTGTACAACTTCTTTCTCCATTATTTTGGAGAAAACATTTAGGCCCGTTATGGGTCTCCTATTGTTTGGGTCTTTCGGGTCCAGGGTGGGTTTTTTCAGGATCGGTTTTATGGTACCTTGTTTCAACAAGGAGGGCACCATGCCCTCCTTGAATGATTGGTTTATAAGCTACGCGATAGCTGGTGCCAATATATGGGCACTTTCTTTCAGCAGTTTAGTGGGAATGATGTCATTGGGTGCTGTGCTGTTGCGCAGAGACCGAATTATATTTTTTGCGGCAGCGATGGAGATGGGTTTTAAGGTGAATTTCTGTGCTTGAGGCGGGTATATAATGGTATCGGGGTTGGGCTTCGGGGCGGGATTCATGCAGATTCCATTTTGCTCAATGCTTACCCGGATTCTTTCAATTTTATTAATGAAATAATCTAATAGTTCGTTGCAAAATTCTTGTGAATCAGCATTGGGGGCTCTAAGCAGGCTGGATTCATCGACTGTGACACCAGCTTTAAGAGTTCGCGGGGGCGGTTTAGGGCCTTGGTGATGATGTTGGCAACATTTTTTTTTTTTTTTCGCCATAAAGATTTCCTTATGATATTTCTTCGTTATTGTCTATAAGACTATTATAAAATAGTGAGGTTTCTATCTGAGGAGCTCCTTTTCCAGGCAGCTTCTGCTTTTCTACGCTCTTGCTTTAGCAACGTCAGCTGGTTGTTAAACCAGCCGGCGTTGTTTTTCCGAAAGCAAGTTTTGCGTTTTGGTGCCACCCAGTCGGCGGACTGAAGTAGTGCCTTGTTGATGGCATCAAGTGTTTCTACAGGTGTTCGTTGTTGTTGTATTGTGTTTATTTTATTTCCTAGGGTCGTTTTGAAGATTTCCGAGTGGAGCTTCTTCTGAGATCTAGTCCAGTGAGTTAACACCGGTTTTCTAGTTTTATTTGGCCTGAGGTGGTTGGCTATTTTAAATTTAATGGCATGGTGATCGGTCCATGGTAGTGGCTCATTTTCCCCGATCTCAATTTCCAAATCCTGTTTGAAAATGAGATCGAGGGTATGGCCTGAGGCATGAGTGGGGCCTCGTATTAATTGCTGCAGACCTAATCCTTCTAGATGGTCGATGCAAGCGTCAGCGACTGGGTCCAGCGAGGAGTTGGCCCTGAAGTTGAAGTCCCCCAGCACCAAAAGGTGTTTGATGCTTAGGGTGTATGAGGAGATGAATTCTGTTAATGACGTGACAAGGTGCGTTTTAGGGCCAGGAGGTCTATAGCAAAGTAGCATATGGACCGTGTCTTGGGGGTTTGTTTGCAGCTGTAGAGTGAGGGTTTCCATAAATGGAAGCGAGTATTGGAGGACTGGTTTGGTGATCAGGAGGTGAATCTTGTGGATCACTGCCAGGCCTCCCCCTCTTTGCCCCTGCTCTGTTCTGCATTTGGATGCGATAATTTGCCGGCACCAATTCTTCCAGAATGGTGTTGCAATCGCCTGTGAGCCAGCTGTCAGTGATAAAGAGGCAATCTATATCATGTAGAAGGTTTAAATCATGGATTTCTTCCCGGTGTTTTACTGCCGATCTAGTATTGACCAGAGCGCAGGATATTTGTTTGGGACTTGAGTGTTCTAATGCGATTTTTTACTGTTAATCGTCTATTGATTCTTAACAGTTCGCTTATTAGGGCTTTTTTGGTGACCGTTGGGAGTGTTGAGGCAAACGGTTTTAATTCCCAGATGGTTTCTGCAGAGTATTTCAGATAACCCATAGTTGCAGAAAAAAACGGGAAGTATTTATGGGGGGGGGGGTTTAGCGATGCTGGGTAGGAGGAATAGGGGTAGGAGGAATGTCCTCCTTTTTTTCAATTGGTCCAGAGGAAGGCAAAAAAAAACAGGTGTGCTGTGCCAATCTGAATTACCTGGGGAAAAAAATCCTTCCTGATCCCCAATAGGCGATCAGTCGCAACCCTGGATCAATTTATGAAAGTGGGGTGTTAGCTTTCAGATTGAAAGAAAGCCTGAGTCAGGGGTTGGCTGCGGTGACCAGTTTTCAATTTGAAATGGCCAGTGCACGGGGGGGTGAGGGGGGGAAATGTTGGGTGGTGTATTGTATGCTATGGGTGTACCAAGATGGCCGCCGACCGGCACTAGGCCCGAGCCGGGGGCTAGGGTACGGGGGACCACGGAGGGAGAGAAGGGGCCTGTAATGGTACAAGAGGGGGGAGGCCTCGGGGGGCCCCAGGCGGATGGTGGTATTTTATTTAATTTGGCTCTGTCCACCTAGCGCGGGAGGAAGGCGTCCTGCTAGGCCGCGGATGAAGCCGCAGACTTTCCTGGGACGCCTCCTTGCGCTGGCACGGAACCAGCGAGTGTTGCGATGGTCCGGTGCTAAGAGGGGGATGGCGGAGGAGCGGCCAGATGGTGTGTGGGATGCCGGGGGGGGGGGGAAGGGGGCGGTCCCGGTCGTCTGATTGTCCGGATCCCGGGACTTAAAGAACCGCGACTATCCTAAAAAGGACGGTCGCATCCAGTCCCGGGGGGTAGACCAGAGAGACCAGGCTAGGCAAGGCTTACCTTTGAGCAAGAAACAGTGCCGAGGAGGGTTGCAGACTGTTGCGGTGTGAAGCTGTTGAGGCTGGGCTGGGCTGGGAGGGAGACCTGCCTGCCTGCCTGGAGCCAAAGCGTACACGCCCTACTACTAGGGAGACGTGCGCCGTAGTGTGCTCCTGTAGCTAATCCAATCCAACCGTGGATTCATGGTGTTCAGTGTGCTGTGTGCTGGCATCCCCAGCATCCCTTTACACGTGCTCTGGGCTGCCCCTGCTCTAGATGTTTTATGGCATAATAGATTGCAAAAGATACACAGCCCCTGCCCATTCCTGCGCCTAGTCTATCTACAGATGTGATGTATAATGAGATGTAAAGGGGAGGAGTTAGTAAAATGATAACGCCCATGTGGGGGCGCCAGAAATATTTCTGCACCCAGGCGCCTGTGGCCCTAGGATCGGCCCTGGCTATGCACATGGAGCCAAACACAGCCAAAGTAAATCACAATGAAATCAGGGTGCTCCATGGAGAAGCACCCCAAGATTTCGGTAAGGGGGCTGGGGAATAAATAAATGGTCAGAAAGGTGGACTATTCTTTTAAATGGTGTGTTCCCAAAGAGGAAATGTCTTTTCTCTTTCTATTTCCGTCTGATACCCATCACTCACACAGGAAGGGAATCAAAACTACCTTACATGGACACAATAAAATCGTAACCATTGTTCTAAACCAGGTGTCTCCAAACTGCGACCCTGGGGCCGGATAGCCCTTTGCTTGCCCTAATGCGGCCCTTGGGGCATTATTCCATCCAATTTAAATGGGGCATAATTCTTGTTGCTGACACCAATGGGGCACTATTCCTCCAAATGACACCATCAATTCTTTCCATTAACACCAACGATGGGGCACTAGTCCTCCCACTGTCACAACAGATATGGTATTATTTACTCCCACTGGACACCTTGACATGTTTTACTCCCAAGGGCCCTAGTCTGCCCCCCCTAAAGTCTGGAGGACTGTAAACTGGCCCTCTGTTTAGAAAGTTTGGAGACCCCTGTTCTAAACCTTCCTCATGCTATAAAGTGTTTCACTTTGTGTGCTAAGGCGGTAGGGGTCCATCTTATGCTGGGTGCACACTTCTAAAATGGTTGGTTTGGCAGATGCTGGGCCTCCATGATTGAAAGAACTGAAATCCAATGAATGAAAGGACAGGGACAATCAGGCTGGGGAGGAAATGATGCTGGGCAGTGGGCACCCTACAACCAGGAAATAAGGCAGGCTTGCTGTAGCTCCTAAAGCATACTACACAGTGTGCAGTGAAATCAGAGGAGCAATTTCAGCACTGGAGGGAGGCACGGGGTACTGGAGGGAGGCACGGGGTGCTCCTTTAAAGCTAAACTCTGGGACAATGATTCTTGCAGTGGGGATCCCATGGTAACTAAAGGGTTAAATGCTTGTTTAGTCTAAGGCGCCCTTTCACATGGACGGACCGATCGGGTCCGCCTGTCAGTTTTTCTCAGATGGACCCGATCGGACCACCCATTGCGCTCTATGGAGTGGCGGATGTCAGTGAACATGTGTTCGCCAACATCCGCTAGCATCTAATTTAAATCTGGTACGCTAAAAACAGACACATGAAGATCCATTCCCCATTTGTCCACCGGATCAGATCGGATGACAGTCAGAAGGACCGTTCCATAGGGAACAGAGGTCTGTGTCCGCTCTGCAGAGCGGAGAGGACACAGAACCGACATCCACCTGCTCAGCGGGGATCGGCGGACAGGATCCTTTACTAAAGCAGGTGGATCCACTTGGTGGAATTCACCCCATCTGGAAGGAGCGTAAAGGAACATATAAAGCAACAATAATTACCTTATAAGTACCCTTCCAGCAGCTTCCTCCAAGCTGAACCACAGGAACCCCCAAGCCGCAGCTCTTCGGCACTCTATAAGACGCACTCTGAAGCAGTCACATACAATGAAGGGCCAGTGGTCCTACACTGTAAGGCCTCCTTTTTACAGGTCTACTTAAAGCGGAGTTCCATCCAGAAATGGAACTCCAGAAATGCGACACCGGAGGGGAGGGACCATCCTGAAATGGTTCCTCCCCCCCTCCGGTGTCACATTTGGCACCTTTTGGGTGCCGCTTTAAGCGTGCACCCATGCAAGGGCCACATTTTGCCTGCATGGGATACACGTACGTAATCCCATTCATGGCAATTGGGACTCAGCAGCTGAACGGACACAGCCACTGCTCCAAATTTGATATCTGTGCGTGTGCAGGTTCCTGGACCCACAATGTCTGCATTCCGGAACCCGCCCAGATATCAAACTGAGAGCAGGTTCACCTTTGAAGTGGGGTACACACTATTAAAAAAAAAAAAAAAAAAAAGAGCGAACTTTCGTCCGATTTTTCACAGCAAATCGGAACCGATAAAGCAAAATTCGTACGAAAATTCTTATCAATATTCTCAAACGACAAAGGCTTTTTTGTTGTTTATTGTTTCTGATCACGCAGAGTATTTTTTCCGATTTTTCTTGTACGAAAATGGTACACATTAAACAGAAATCGTTCGTACTGTTCCCGTGCAAGAAAATCTTTACCGTTTGTCCCTTCCGGAATTTTCGTACTAAAAATCAGAATCGGCTGTCAAAAGTTGTGTTACATACTGTACGAAAATTATTCAAATGAAAATGTTTGCACGATTTTCTTAATATAGTGTGTATTGAGCTATAAGCCAAAAACGAAATAATCTCCTGCCTACGGGTTCAATTTACCACCAGAATTCAGACGATTGTAAAATCTCAACCGGGCAGTAAAATGACAGCATCACATTGATGCCACTTTGAAATCGCGCTACTTTACTTGAGATAGGGCGATTTCAAAGTAGCAAGGTCAGCGTGATTTCAGGTGCAAACTAGATAGACATCTGTGTGGCTTCATGCATTGGCATCTATTGAAGTCGCACCTGAAATCAGCAAAAGTAGTGCAGGAACTACTTTTGCAAATCGGTGCGGCACCGCAAAATTGGGGTCGCACTGACTGGAACAGTGCCATTGTCTCCAATAGGTGACGACTCGTCATGCGATTCGATTTCTCCAATGTGAGCCTAGGCTATGAGAGATTGAGTGGAATCTAATAGGACTACAACAACATAAAAGGTCTTTTAGAGCACCGCTGTTGGGACCAGAATCCATTTCTGTCTTGTAGCTGATCAAAACCAGCTTATAATGCAATTCGGATAAAGAAAGGGAAGTTCGATCTGTCACCTTTCCTTATGTATGGCAGGCTGAGCATCTATGGCGACACAGGGATGGCATACATGGCGACACAGGGATGGCATACATGGCGACACAGGGATGGCATACATGGCGACACAGGGATGGCATACATGGCGACACAGGGATGGCATACATGGCGACACAGGGATGGCATACATGGCGACACAGGGATGGCATACATGGCGACACAGGGATGGCATACATGGCGACACAGGGATGGCATACATGGCGACACAGGGATGGCATACATGGCGACACAGGGATGGCATACATGGCGACACAGGGATGGCATACATGGCGATTTTATAAGATATACAAACACTGAATTAAAAAATGATGAACCTAAAAGAGACAGTAATAACTGACTGTCCATATTGTCATCTGCACAGAGAATCCACCCCACTCCATAGAGGGCTCATCCCCACCTTCCATAGAGGGGGGGCTCACCCCCACCACCTTCCATAGAGGGGGCTCACCCCCACCACCTTCCATAGAGGGGGCTCACCCCCACCACCTTCCATAGAGGGGGCTCACCCCCACCACCTTCCATAGAGGGGGCTCACCCCCACCACCTTCCATAGAGGGGGCTCACCCCCACCACCTTCCATAGAGGGGGCTCACCCCCACCTTCCATAGAGGGGGCTCACTCCCACCTTCCATAGAGGGGGCTCACCCCCACCTTCCATAGAGGGGGCTCACTCCCACCTTCCATAGAGGGGGCTCACCCCCACCTTCCATAGAGGGGGCTCACCCCCACCTTCCATAGAGGGGCTCACCCCACCCTCCATAGAGGGGGCTCACCCCCACCTTCCATAGAGGGGGCTCACCCCACCCTCCATAGAGGGGCTCACCCCCACCCTCCATAGAGGGGCTCACCCCCACCCTCCATAGAGGGGCTCACCCCCACCTTCCATAGAAGGGCTCACCCCCACCTTCCATAGAAGGGCTCACCCCCACCTTCCATAGAGGGGGCTCATCCCCACCTTCCATAGAGGGGGCTCATCCCCACCCTCCATAGAGGGGCTCACCCCACCCTCCATAGAGGGGCTCACCCCCACCTTCCATAGAGGGGGCTCATCCCCACCTTCCATAGAGGGGGCTCATCCCCACCTTCCATAGAGGGGG
This sequence comes from Rana kukunoris, assembly GCA_029574335.1. Lineage (NCBI taxonomy): Eukaryota > Metazoa > Chordata > Amphibia > Anura > Ranidae > Rana > Rana kukunoris. The sequence continues at coordinate 88,337,516 of CM056056.1, read as the reverse complement.
CTCATCCCCACCTTCCATAGAGGGGGCTCATCCCCACCCTCCATAGAGGGGCTAACCCCCACCTTTCATAGAGGGGCTCACCCCACCCTCCATAGAGGGGCTCACCCCCACCTTCCATAGAGGGGCTCACCCCCACCTTCCATAGAGGGGCTCACCCCCACCTTCCATAGAGAGGCTCACCCCCACCTTCCATAGAAGGGCTCACCCCCACCTTCCATAGAGGGGGCTCATCCCCACCTTCCATAAAGGGGGCTCACCCCCACCTTCCATAGAGGGGGCTCATCCCCACCTTCCATAGAGGGGCTCACCCCCACCTTCCATAGAGGGGGCTCATCCCCACCCTCCATAGAGGGACTCACCCCACTTAGAGAGCGACATGCTGTGTTCTAGGACTATGAACACATGTAACTAATAAGGACTGTGTTCGCTCTTACCACCTGGACAGTCCTCGCCTCTTCTCCTCCTCTGCTGATTACTGGCACTGGAGCTCTCTGTGTGACAGCAGGAAGCTTCCCCCTCTCATCTGTCCCCACACTGACTGTACACAGATCAGCTCTGCACAGCTCCGCCTACTGTCCGTCCAGGAAATGGCTCCGTGGGAAACTGTACACAGGGCACAGAAACACACAGTGACAGCAACAACGCTGCAAACACACAATGACACCGACATAAAACACTAATATGATTTCACATAGAAGTAACTGAAGTCTTCCATAAAAAGAGATAAGCAATGTACGTGACCACAACACAGGAAGAGAGGAGAGATGAGCTCCATGTGCTGAACACATTCATTACCTGCTTATCAATTCTGACATTTCCAAATACACTATATTACCAAAAGTACTGGTACGCCTGCCTTTACATGCACATGAAAATTTCCCCCCCTTAATGTAAGGTGACCAGATTTTTTTAAATTAAATCCTGGGACATATTTTTTTTTGTTTTACTAATACTCATAGCGGCACTGCAATATTGTGGCAAGTAAATCAGACACTAAGTGACACTTTTGAAACTTTGTGGAAACCAGTGACACTAATACAGTGAACAGTGCTAAGAATATGAACTGTCACTGCTCTAATAACACTGACTGGGAAGGGTATAACAACTAGGGCAGGGGTCTCAAACTGGCGTCCCTCCAGCTGTTGCGAAACTACAAGTCCCATCATCCTGTGGGAGTCATGCTTGTAACTGTCAGTCTTGCAATGCTCATGGGACTTGTAGTTTCACAACAGCTAAAGGGCCGCCAGTTTGGGACCTCTGATCTAGGGCAATCAAAGGGTTAAATGTGTGCCTAACAAGTGTTTTCTCACTGTGGGGGAGGTTCTTTTACTAACGGAAGGTATTGATCCCTATACCTGCTTTTCAGGAACACAGGATCAATGTCTTCCATAGTGACATAATGGCAAACTGACTTGTTTACATAGTTAGACCACTGTTCTGTCTGTGTACATAACGATCAGCGGGTACCGGTGTCATTGAGTCCGCCGGAGCCGCTGATTGGCTCCGATACCCAGAAATCCAGGATCACGTATATATGCTATTGGGCGATCGGCAACTGGTTAAGATCATCGGCATTATGATAACAAACAAGCAGCAGGCCCTCTATCATGGCTCTGGCAGTGCTCTGTCACAGTGTCACATAACATGGCTCCTGCGTGCTGATTTTGTTAACTTATGACCAATAACTTAACAAAATCAGCACCCAGCAGCCATGTTATGTGACACTGTGACAGAGCACTGCCAGCCTGAGCCATGATTAAGTGCCCGCTGCCTGTGAGTTATGATATCATCCATTATGGTAGAGAGACAGACAAAGTGCAATGTAGTCACAGACACCCCCAAAGCACACCTGTGTTGAAGCCTTAAAGGCACTGGCAGCCCCCGATCGGATCCGCTTCCCCTCTGTTCCTGCTGTCCCTTCCTGGATGCCGCATCGCCCTCCACCTTCTTGGTCCATGGGACACTGTCCTCAATCGGCTGGAACAACCATCTGGACTGTCCCCGCTCTTTTATACAGAAACTGGTTGCCCCGGTACTCTTTCCTGTCACACTCACATCTGTCCACTCATATCAGAGGAGAGCTCCCAGAGGTATTGTACCCCCCACCCTACGGTTTTGGCCAGCTATTTTGCTACTCCTTTACAGCGGGATATTTAACCCTTCCATCATACAGTATGTAGCTTCTCCCTATGGACTCTAGGTGAATTGTGTTATTCTACTATATATTCATGACTTTTTTAATTCATGACTTCTGTGCAAAATATATATTTTTTTTTTATATGTTTTTTTTCATATGTGCTTTGGACTATTAAGTGTCATTATAAATTTTAACCCACTGTGCGCTGCCTCTGTTGTTTGTATCGACTCAAACATCGTCTGTTCGTACGTTCGTCGAAATTTTAACAAAACGGGTCGTTCGCGCCAAATTCGAGTGACGCGTCACGGCCCATAATTCACTGCGGCATTGCCTGCTGATAATTGGCCAAACATGCACTATGACCCGCATGCGTGGCCAATCACAGCGCGCAAAAAACAGAGAGCCATAATTGGTCAAAGCCAGGGTGGCTTTGACCAATTATGGTTCGGGGCTTTAGCACACGCCCCACACTATAAAAGGCTGCCTGCAAGGCGGCCGCGTGTAGTGTGTTGCGGTGTTGTTAAGAAGATCAGTCCTATAGAGAGAGAGAGAGAGAGAAAGAGACAGTGTCTTTATTACTAGATAGATAGAGCAGGCAGGCTAGTCAGTTTAGTTAAATTTACAGTGTGTAGAGGATATATATACATCCCAGGAGTTGTACATATATTTATACACTGTATAGTTTAGTTAGATCAGTTATTCCTAATTTACTGGCGGCCAGGTGATTGTGCTATTTAAAGACGTTATCACAGGCATAGACACCCAGCAGGTAGAATATTTAAAGGGTCACTAAAGGAAAAAACATTTTTTGCTGAAATGACTGTTTACAGGGTATAGAGACATAAAAGTTAACTGATTCCTTTTTAAAATGATTAAAAATAGATAAAAATCAATCATATAATGTGCCTGCAGGTTAGTTTCACTTTTGAACTGGCTTCATGTTTCTGTGAAGTAGAAATAGACACACAGAGCAAAAACAAACAAATCCAGGGCAGTGTTTTGTTTTTAAAATTAATCTGATTGGTTCTGGGAAGTTTTAGACACACAGTAATGACAGCTCAGACCACCGTGAGAAAGCTCCCAGCACTGTGGTTATAAGGAAACAGACAAGCAGGAAGTGTGGAGAACAGAGCAGGATTACAGCAACTTCAAAGCAAAAACGAACAATAAGGACATGAACCCAGTACTGCAGTAAGGTAAAGGAAGCTATTTAGCTAAAAAAAAAAAATCCTTTAGTGATCCTTTAAGGAATTTTTCATTTTTTTTTTTTTATTTAAGCATCATTAACCACTTTGCAACCGCCCTATGCCGAAAGTACGGCTCTAGGGCGGTTGCTGTATTCTAACTGGCCGTTAATTAACGGCCTGTCAGAATCGCGCTCCCGCGCGCCTCCTGAGGCGCGCACACGGGAACATCCGTGACCGCCGGGTCCAGAGGACCCGGCGCATCACGGATCACGGTAAATCGCCGCTGATAGCGGCGGTTTACCACGTGATCGCGCCGTCCAATGACGGCGCGATCAGATGTAAACAGACCGGCGTCATTTGATGACGCCGGTTCCTCCCTCCTCTCTCTGTACCGATCGGTACAGTGTGAGAGGAGAGGGGAGGGAGCGGATGGCAGCGCCAGTGCTGCGGGCTGGATCTGTGACAAATGCAGTCACAGATCCATCCATCCCTCCCTCCCTGCTCAGCCATCCCTGCTGCATATACTCTGCAATACTCACCTGGGCATACTCTGCAATACTCAGGCATACTCTGGCAATACTCTGGGCATACTCTGGGCATACTCTGGCAATACTCTGGCAATACTCTGGGCAATACTCTGGGCAATACTCTGGCAATACTCTGGCAATACTCTGGGCATACTCTGCAATACTCTGGGCATACTCTGCAATACCCTGGGCATACTCTGCAATACCCTGGGCATACTCTGCAATACCCTGGGCATACTCTGCATACTCCGCAATACTCTGGCAATACTCTGGCCATACTCTGGCAATACTCTGGGCATACTCTGGGCATACTCTGGGCATACTCTGGGCATACTCTGGGCAATACTCTGGCAATACTCTGGCAATACTCTGGGCATACTCTGGCAATACTCTGGGCATACTCTGGCAATACTCTGGGCATACTCTGGGCATACTCTGGGCATACTCTGCAATACTCTGGGCATACTCTGCAATACTCTGGGCATACTCTGCAATACCCTGGGCATACTCTGCAATACCCTGGGCATACTCTGCATACTCCGCAATACTCTGGCAATACTCTGGGCATACTCTGGCAATACTCTGGGCATACTCTGCAATACTCTGGGCATACTCTGCAATACTCTGGGCATACTCTGCAATACTCTGGGCATACTCCGCAATACTCTGGGCAATACTCCGGGCATACTCTGGCAATACTCCGGGCATACTCTGGCAATACTCCGGGCATACTCTGGCAATACTCTGGCAATACTCTGGGCAATACTCTGGGCATACTCCGCAATACTCTGGGCATACTTAGCAATACTCTGGGCATACAGCAGCCCCTGTCCCCGCGAGCTCGCATGCAGAAGCGAACGCATACGCAAGTCCCGCCCACATATAAAAACGGTGTTCAAACCACATGTGAGGTATCTTTATATCATGTTTTGGGGTTTTATGTATTTTTCTAGCAAATAAATGATGATTTTTACATGTAGGAGAGAAATGTCAGAATTGGCCTGGGTGCTCCCTGCATGTTGGGCCTCTGTATGTGGCCGCACTGTGTAAAAGTCTCACACATGGGGTATCGCCATACTCGGGAGGAATAGCAGAATGTGTTTTGGGGTGTAAATTTGTGGTATGCATATGCTGTGTGTGAAAAATAACCTAATAATATGAAAATTTGATGAAAAAAAAATAAATCTTGATTTTGCAAAGAATTGTGGGAAAAAATTACAACTTTAAAAAACTCACCAGGCCTCTTTCTAAATACCTTGGAATGTCTTCTTTCCAAAAAGGGGTCATTTGGGGGGTATTTGTACTTTTCTGGCATGTTAGGGTCTCAAGAAATGAGAGAGGCTGTCAGTACTTCAGGTGTGATGAAATTGATCAATTTTCAGGATTTGGTACCATAGCTTGTAGACCCCATAACTTTCACCCAGACTAAATAATATCCAACATTTTTTATTTTTTTTACCAAAGATATGTAGCAGTATACATTTTAGGCCAAATTTATGAAGAAAAATTACTTTTTTGCAAAATTTTATAATAGAAATGAAGAAAAATTATTATTTTTTGCAAAATTTTGTTCTTTTTTCATTTATAGCAAAAAAAATAAAAACCGCAGAGGTGATGAAACACCACCAAAAGAAAGCTCTATTTGTGGGAAAAAAAGGACAAAAATTTCATTTGGTTATAGTGTTGTATGACTGAGTTATTGTCATTCAAAATGTGAGAGCACCGAAAGCTGAAAATTGGTCTGGTTATTAAGGGTGTTTAAGTGCCCAGTGGTCAAGTGGTTAAAATCACTGCTCCTGGAGCAGTGATTTTAATGATGCTTAAATAAAATAAAAAAAAATTCCTATAAATATTGTACCTGCTGGGTGTCTATAGTTGGCCTGTGAAAACGTCTTTGAGAACCCGGGTCTTGCCCAAGGGAACATGTATCAATGGAAAAAAAGTTTTAAAAACGGTTGTTTTTTAAACTTTTTTCCGTTGATACATGTTCCCTGGGGCAAGACCCGGGTTCTCAAAGACGTTTTACGATAATGACTTGCATATTAGGCTTTAAAATTAGCACTTTTGAAACCCGGACACATGTTTCAAAACCCGGACCGTGAATCCATAACTCTCAGACCTTTCATTTAGTACTTTCATTGGACTTTGTAAAAGTGTTAACATTTTGTCATGAACGAATCTCCCTGATTTTCAAATTAAACCAAACGTATTCAGTAGTTGATGAAAGAAAAACCTGGACCGCCGCGCTCCTCAAAAAACGATGGACCAGATTCAGATACAATTACATTGGCGCAGAGTATCAGAGATACACTACGCCGCCGTATTTTACCAGGCTATACGCCGAATTCTGGTAGATTTTGGCCCTTACGGTACGGCGGCGTAGTGTATTTCTCGCCGCGTAATCGAAATACGCAATTAGGGGGCGTGAAGCATTTAAATTAGGCGCGTCCCCGCGGCGATCGAACTGCGCATGCTCCGTTCAGAAATTTCCCGCCGTGCATTGTGCGAAATAACGTTGTTACGTCATTCGTTGTTTGAGTAGCGTCGTTTACGGACATTCCTATTCCCGGACGACTTAAGTAAAAAATAAAAAAAGACGTTGACATTCGACGCGGGAACGACGGCCATACTTAACATGGGCTGTCTAATATTAGACTAGCAAAAAGCTGGTATAGTTTTACGCAACAAAAAGATGACTAAAGATGCCGTAAGAGATTGCGATTGACGTTCGTAATTTCGTGGATCGTCGGCAAAAGCTCATTTGCATACCCCGACGCGGAAAACGACGGGAACTCCACCCAGCAGCCGCAAATTTATTGCAGCGTAGATCCGAAGGCGTATGAACACGTCGGATTGAAGCCCGCAGCCGTATTTTCATAGTTTGAGATTTCAGAGTAATGAAAAAACGCGCGTAATTTGAAAGTACTCCAGTCTAACGCGAGTTAGACAGGAGTAAGGGCTCTGTGAATCTGGCCCGATGTCGTCGAGTAAGCATCACACGATGTGAAACATGTCAGCCATTTTCCCTTGTCCACTCCTTTTTTGACTGCATGAACTTTGGCTGTTTTTTCCAATTGAATTTTTGTTGTTTTTTATGTTTTGAATAAAGACATCGTTTTTTGAGGAGCGCGGCGGTCCAGGATTTTTCTTTCATCCCATGCAAATTGTGCACAGCCAGCACCCTCTTGGTTCGTTGGGACGGAAGCAACGGGGATTAATTAATTAGGTTTTTCAGAGCGGTATACTTTTCTTTACTAAACGTATTCAGTAGTTGATGCCTTTTAAAACTATTTCCACTGTTAGTGAGCTGGTGAAGTGTAGCTCATGATGACAAAATTGTTATTGAAGGTTAGTATCTACAGCGATGAGGGACAGGGTGACGCAAACTTGTGGCTTAGCCTTGGATGGAGGGCAAAGTGCAGATTAGCTTTGGTCAATCAGTAGTGAAAATCAGCAGAACCAAAAAAATGCACAAATCTTCAAATACTGGAATCTTGTCTGGAAATCAGCAATTAGCAGTAGACCTTTTCTGCCGGCTTGGTTGAATTGTTAACTATTTATGATTTCCTCAAATTTTTCAACTATATAAATCAGTGTTAAATAATGATATATACTATGTGTATATATATATATATATATATATATATATATATATATATATATATATATATATATATATATATATATATATATATATATTGTAAACGTTGGGGGTTTAACTCAATGGTAAATGCATTTTTTTAGCGAGTCCACAGCAGTCAGATGTTATGTTTGAGGGCATGGCAGCCCATTTTTATTGAAGGAAACAAAAAGAACAGTTCACATACAGGATTTCCCACGCAGGGGTTCTTCTCCAGTAATGTTTACAGAACTCAAAATACCAAGCCTCCTGGCTCCTAGGCTTACTTAGCCTTGCTGTACCTGCTAACCTGGCACACTCCTGGCCTCAATAGGTTCTCCAGCCCACTGTCTCCCAGACTTCCGGACTTCCTTCAGCCCCTCTTGGACTCGCTAGTCACCTCAGGTCCACCAGCCTCCCAGTCCCTCAGGCACGAAGTCCCCCCACACCAGGGATGTAGTCCCCAGGGCAGACAGACAGACAGATCCCCACACACAGGTCTGTCTTGCAGCAACAGCCAGCTCCACACCTTCCACCTCCCTCTCTCTCTGTTCTGACCAGTCCCTGATTATATTGTCAGCGTTCAGCTGGGAACCCAACCTGCTGGTTATTACCAAGACCCGGACACAACAGCCCCATTCAAAACTATCAAAACCTGGAGAAAACTGACAGAGCAGTTTTCTCCATTTAAAAACTATGCTGTGTAGTTCTGCAGTCTGCTGACATGCAGACTCTGTGTCCATTTTTGCTGCGTCTCCATGGTGACAGGGACCCTTACTATTACAATATATATATGGATATAGATATAGATATGCATTGCATACATAACCCCTAACCTAATAACTGGAGCAGAGTCAGATGACATACATTTTCATTATATATCATGGGATCATGGAAGTTCATAGGAAGTTCACAGAATACATAATCAAATTTATCTTTATTAGATGTGTGAGGTCTTTAATATAATTTTGTCCACATAGTCTGTAGAAATGAGCTCTAATGAATTTGTTATAACAAAGGCCTTTTCAAAAAATTCCAATAGCGGCCTAGCCATTGGACATAACACGTGTAGCGCCCACCCCAAAACTAGGGGGCACTATTTCAAATTTAAGTCTGGGCCTATACTTGGGCCCAAACATGTTTGATTAACACAAATTTGCCTCTGTTCTGGCTGTGGTACTACTTGGTAGTTTCCGTTGTTGCCTGCAGGTGGTGTTGCCATCTTGGCCTTATGTTGGAACGTAGGTGTACCATGGTATGTAGGGTGTCCCTTCTCGGCAGCAGTGCAGTGGGAGTGGTGAACCCCCGCTGTGCATGGTGGTGAGGGGTACTTAAGGGGCCTTCACCTCGTGGCCCTCCTGGCACGAGGTGCGTGTGTGTGTGAGCCCAACTTCTGGGCCACGTTGGCCCGGAGTTGTTTCGCTGTTTATGCTGGGGCCTGCAATCCTTAAAGGGGGATCCCAAGCTGTCTGTCCACAAGGGAGGAAGCTGTCTTATTGAAGAAAAGCGGGGGAGGACCTGCCCTGGAGGAGACCGGCAAGGTGCTGACGTCTCGGATGAGGCCTGGTGACCTGATTAAGGAGGGATCCACTATAAAGAAAGCCCTGCAGTCTTCCGGTTCCAGCTTAAAAGCTCTTCTACAGCACGGCTGGAGGTTCGGGACTTTGAGATCCTGTGGCAGAGGATTTCTGGACGCATCCAAGCTCATTCAAATGTCTGTGGCAGAAACCAAGTTCATTCCAAAAGGTCTGTGGCAGAGACTGTCTGGACATTAGTTTGTGCATCATCCTGGCTGCTGGGCCATGTGTGAGGGGACTATCCGGGTGAGCAATTCTCACTCAATAGCTGAGAGTGGAGACTGATTGACTCTGTACCATGTGCCTGAACCTTCCCCTACTCTTCTCTTCCCTTCTACTTTCTCTACTTCAAGTTTTCCTGCAGTGAAAATAAAACCCAACTGTTGAAGGTTTTACATCTGTCTGGACATTGCATTTATTATGGACTTCCATACCCTGACAACTAAGCTAAAAAAAAGGTAATGTGCAAACCCAAAATGTAACCAGCAGCTCCTCGGGGGGTAGTGCTACACACGCTTTTAACAAAAATAATTCTATGCTTCCCTTTGTCACCATTGTTAGTGAGCTCAGTCATGCTCCCACCTGGTAATAGGGAATATAAGGCTAGAATGATTTGGTGCCCTGGGACTCAGATTTTCCCCAGTTCTTTAATACCATTATGTTAATTAAAATCAGGTTGTCCCATTTGAAGTCACCTGATCGCTGTGATAGCCCTGTGAGAGCGCTGTGATAGTGAACAGTCACTGTGAGCCCACCCCTGTGTTTACTTTTTTTTCTGAAGGAGAGGAAGAGATAAACAAACAAAAGTGTGTATAAAGGAAAAAACTAAAATAAAGAATAAAAAAAAAAAAGAAAAAAAAAAAGTTAACGTTAGGATCAAGGTATAGGTAAAAGGTCACAGGTCAACGTTATGGTCTAAGATCATGGGCGTCCACAAGGGGGTGGCAACGTGGCAAGAGCCCTCCCCTGCATGGAATCGGCAACTTTTTCTAAGTCTGCTGAGTGACTGCTGGCTGCTGCTCACTGATAGTCTCTTCCTCACGCCCGATCATCTGATGCAATGGCTCGGCCACTTGGCTCCAGCCTCCAGTCCCTGTGCAGAGTGCAGACTGTGAGATGTGGATCTGGCCGGCGTGGTGCCGCCCAATCAAGTGGACTGGAGTGGTGTAGAAATGCTAGAGGAGGAGGAAGCAAGGAGAACTCGTCTCTGTCTAGGCATCATCATCACAGGAAATCCTGAAGTCAAGTGGCGTACCTTTCAGCAGTGAAGAACCACAGGTAACAGCAGTTGAGTGAGTATAATATATATTGGAAAGTTGGAAGTTATACAGCTATTGCTGGAAAGATCATATCATCTATCCTATGTACACCCACCTTCCTTCCTGTATTCCTCCATCATCACTGACTGCATATATACATCATCTGTCCTGTATATATAGCTGTATACACCTACCTATCTTCCTGCATATAGAGACCTTCCTCCATCATCACTGACTGCAGATATACATCATCTGTCCAGTATACAGCTATATATACACCAACCTTCTTTCCTATACACTAATCTATTAACCCCCTCTATATACACATACTGTACACCCTTCGTACTGTACAGGTCGCATTTGACGGGCACAGTGAGGCTTCATTTGATGGGCACAGTGAGGCTGCAATTGATAGGCACAGTGAGGCTGCATTTGACAGGCACAGTGAGGCCACATTTGATGGGCACAGTGAGGCTGCATTTGACAGGCAAACTGAGGCTGCAATTGATGGGCACAGTGAGGCTGCATTTTGTGAGCACATCAAGGCCGCATTTTATGGGCACAGTGAGGCTGCATATGATGGGCACAGTGAGGTTGAAATTGATGGTCACAGTGAGGCTGCATATGATGGGCACAGTGAGGCACAGTGAGGCTGCATATGATGGGCACAGTGAGGTTGAAATTGATTGGCACAGTGAGGCTGCAATTGAGGCAGTGAGGTTGAAATTGACGGCATAGGCTGCATATGAGATCACAGTGAGGAAAATATCTATCTATCTATCTATCTATCTATATCTATCTATCTATATATATATATAGATATATATATATATATATATATATATATATATATATATATATAGATATCTATATATATATATATATATAATATATATTCTTTGCAGGGTAAGAGGCCAGAGAGCCTGGAGTGTGCTGCTGCAGGAAAACCTGGGGATTATATTCTATATACACAGTTAAAAAAAAGATAAGAGTAAGAAGACTAAGTAAAGGGGACATACTCTATGGGGGACCTGACCTGCTCTAAAGGGGGGCCTATATGGGGGACACTGGCCTAGCCTGCTCTATAGGGGGATCTATGGGTGACCCTGGCCTGGTCTGTTTTAATGACTCAAAAAGGGGCAGAGCATGGGTGACCTTAAAATGATGCCCCCTCACCCCCTGAAAAAAGTTCTGTGAACACCCATGTCTAAGGTCACGTTCAGCATATTTTGGGTAGAATTTAAAATAAAAATAAACTTTTTATCAGTGTCAGTTAGGGCTGGTTCACACTGAATGGAAGCCTACTGAACAGGCTTGGAGCAGTAGAGAGAAGAGAGATAATATCATCTCAGATGCTGTTACTCCTTCACTGTCCAATCAGAAAGCTACATTCTGTCCTGCTTATCTGCATTCAAGACAGAGGTGTCTGGATCAGCACACTGGCTGAACAGAATTTTAAATCATTTGTCAGTTCCCATATGAATTTCAGTTGGCTATTTAAACTGTTTGGAGAGCAGGTTTTAACTGAAAAAAGAAAAAAAAATCCAAAAGAGCATGCGGCTCACAGCAGGGATCTGGTGCGTCTCCAGTCACCATTTCATGTTTGATTTCGGTCCAAATTTTGGGCTGAATTTGGACTTGAAACGGACCAAAAGACGCACAGGACACCTGTGCAATTTGCGCTGGAGCCGCTCTGGGGATGTGTGAACGGACTCCATAGAGAGCTGGTCACAATCTCCTGCTATGAGAATTGGATACGGGAAATCCTCATTCAAATCGCAATAGTGTGAACCCAACCCAAAAGATTAACTAAACGTGTGAAGCAAGTTTGTGATAATACCAGGCCTGAATCAGTTATATTTGATAAATATCTGAACTTTGGTCCCATCAGACTGCACAGCGATGCAGATTTATCAAATGCTTTGGATGATGAGTGATCATTGTCATAATATCACTGTGGTGAGTAATAACCATTAAGAGAGATAATGGCAGAGAGGGAAGCTGAGTCACCTCTTCTTTAATATTCATTTATATTATAAAGTAAATGTCAGTCTAACTTTGCTATTACTTATAACAGGTTTATTAACCACTTGCTACCCAGGCCAATTCTGACAAAAAATTATATTTTTTTAGCTAGAAAATGACTCAGAACCCCCATGTATAACGGTACATGTTTAGGAGATATTTACATTACCTATAGGTAAGCCTTACTATAGGCTTACCTATAAGTAAATGTCTGCAGAGGAAGCATAGCTTAGCATAGCTTAGCTTCTTGAGTGTGCAACTAAATTCTTCAGTCAGTGCAGAATTAAAAAATAAAATCTGAATTACACCCCCCCCCCCCCTGCTCTGCCACTCCTACTAGCTTAGGGGGTGTATTTTTTTCAATATCTGTGCTCCTTTCTGATGATCATGTGTTGGTTGGAGCGGAGGGAATATTTCTTCAGTTTCGGGTGCATGTCTGTTACGCTCCCGCTCGCATGTTCTTCTGCCTTGGCTCAAGTCCCGGCCAGCCGCCTGCCTATCTCCTTGCCTTGGCGAAGGAAGCCCCACCTAGTAGTAGCCGGGGCCGCGTACACACCATCACTTTATGTGATGAGAAAAAACGAATTTTTTTGTAAAGTAAAAAACAACATTTTTGAAACTTCAATTTTAAAAAACGACGTTGCCTACACACCATCGTTTTTTCACAATGCTCTAGCAAAGCGAGGTTACGTTCACCACTCTTTTCTAGGGTTGTCCCGATACCGATACCAGTATCGGTATCGGTACCGAGTATTTGCGGGAGTACTTGTACTCCCGCAAATACCCCCGATACCAGAATAGAATACTTTTCAAATGAATGCTGTGATGTTCCCCGGGCGGCGGTGGCTAGGTAGGGTGGACATGGCTGCATATATGGGTGATTTGGCTGCATATATGGGGGACATGGCTGCATATGTTTGGGGACATGGCTGCATTTGTGGGAGACATGGCTGCATTTGTGGGAGACATGGCTGCATATGTTGGGGGACATGGCTGCATATGTTGGGGGACATGGCTGCATTTGTGGGGGACATGGCTGCATTTGTGGGGGACATGGCTGCATTTGTGGGGGACATGGCTGCATTTGTAAGGGGACATGGCTGCATTTGTGGGGGGACACGGCTGCATTTGGGGACACATTTGAAAAAAGTATCGGTATTCGTTATCGGCGACTACTTGAAAAAAAGTATCGGTACTTGTACTCGGTCCTAAAAAAGTGGTATCGGGACAACCCTACTCTTTTCCATTGAAGCTCGCTTCATAACTAGCTTCTGGGCATGCGCGGGTTGAAAAACGTCGTTTTAAACGTCGTTTTTTGCTACACACAGTGATTTTTTTGTGAAACAAAAAACGACGTTTTGAAAAGCATGCTTCAAATTTTTTTTTGTCGTTTTTCACAAGACATAAAACAACGTTTTCCCCCACACACGGTCATTTAAATTGACGTTTTTAAAAACTTCGTTTTTTTCCATCACATAAAGTGATGGTGTGTACGCGGCATAAGACTTGACAGGCTGTGAGGCAGGCGGCGGCGGCAAGTCGCTGATTGCCACCAGTACTAGTAAAAAAAAATATATATATCCCCGGATTTCATTAAAAAAAATCTGATCACCTTATTTTAAATGTCCTTATTTCTTCTGAGGAATGCTCACTTTCTGTTCTTCTGTCTGTAACTCCACACAGTAATGCAAGGCTTTCTCCCTGGTGTGGGGGGAGGGAGTGAGCAGGACGCCCACTAACACACAGCTCCTTTCTCTATTTGCAAAATAGAGAGTGTCCTGACTTGCCTGCTCGCCCCCTCCCCCCTCAAGAGACTTTCTCCACACCAGGAAGAAAGCATCACATTACTGTGTGGAGTTATAGACAGAAGAACAGGAAGTGAGGATTTCTCAGAAGAAATAAGGACATTTAAAAGCAAAATCGAAGGATAAGGTAAGTGAAGGAGGCCTGCACTAGGGTAAAGGAAGCTATTTAGGGAAACATTTTTTTCCTTTACAACCCCTTTAAGAACTATATATACCTGTGTATATGTGCACAAATCCACCTGGACTCTTGTGGGCCCTTTGCTGATAATACCTGTTTGTTCATTGTACCTATGTACTAATGTTAATCTTTTCTTATGTAGCGCTCACCCCCGAAGGAGCCGCTGGATGATCGGGTCTTCTGTTTTACCTCTGTGACACACCACAAACAATGAATCCACAGCACACCAGCACACCTTGTGAGAGTTTAAATAACTATTTACTGTATATATAATAATCTGAATAGCAATATACAACATCAACATTTATCTCTACACAGCATAACACAGAGACTGCATATGAGACACCAGCATAACAGTGATGAACGATAAATGCGGTTATTCTAACTGTGAACTTATATATATAAACTTAGTCCCAATGTACCCGGGTACCTAACCCACTGGCCAGTGGTAGTTTCTTCAGCTAGCCAACGTTGGGGCCCAATATGAACGACGAAAATCTGTGTGTATGGTTAATGACAACGGGCCGGAGGCCTCTCACCCATCCACGGAGGGAGATGTCCGTCTGTAGCCGGCAGGGATGTCAGCAATTATCTTCTGCGATGAAGAGCTGTATATAGGAGCTGAAGTCTGATGTCATCAGGGGTTCTGGTCATCAAATTTGGCGTCCGTCCGGGCCGAGTCGCCGCCCGCAGTGTCCTCTCAGCAGGGTGGCACCTTACTCACAGCCCCAGAGGATCCTCTTCCAGCCAGGAACAAACAGCCGTTTACCCTGTGTAGCAGATGTCACTTCAGGAAGGCACGTGTGACAAGTCAGCACAGTCTCTCCACAAACAGGCGGCACACCCAAGCAACAGCAGTCTGTTCTCCCTGTCTCCTCACCAGACTGAGGCCAGCAACCTCTTGCCCCAGAGTTCACTTCCTTCTTTCCCCTGTAGCACTCTGGGAACTGTAGTCTAAGTATCCATTTTCATTTGTAATTCCTCAGTGGCTGTGTCTACAATCCCCACAAAGCTGTGCTCTCCGGCTCCACCTGCAGCTGCAATATCTTTTCTCTTAAAGGAGCTGAAATCAACAACAGGGCTACATTCTCCCCCTACTTAAAATCTTTGGGTCCCTCCAAAGGGTAAACTGCGTTTGTAGGTTCTACAGACAGCATATACAATATAAAGGCACATATAAAGTTTATACTAAACTACTTGAATACCTTTACTGCGTGCAGATAGATGCAGTTTATGACAGCGTCTAGCAAGTGGGGTGGGTGAGGGACACTCCACCAAGGTGTGCTGATGGCCTGAGTTGGACACAAGTCCTTTGATACTTCTGTGGTCAAGGTGGACACCTCGGGTGATCTTCGCACAGTAGTTACAGCTTCCTCTGTGCTATTCCCTGGTGAGTCATAAGTGAGTCTCTGAGGGGGTCGCACTGGTCGTTTGGACCTTGATTCTAAAAGCCATGATGGGCCCTCATCTGCGGAGTCCCCTTCTACTTGAAGTGTTGGCTGAGAGGATTCAGTTTCCTCTTCGACTGGCTGAACAAGAGCATCCTCTAGCACTGAGGTTTCTGGCAAGAGACTTTCCACTTGAGAAGGTACAGAATTATCTTCCATGGGCATATCCTCGTTTGCTTGAGGCACAAATTCAGGGGCATCCGGTCTCAAATTGCTCAAGTCCTGCTCAGGAGCCATAATAGTTGGATGGACATCCATAGGTTCAGATGGCCACATCCAACTCGGACACACATCTTCCTCATCGCTGTCGTCCTCACTTTCTCTTGTAGAAGGTGGCTGTTGTGACCGGGTAACAGGTGCTTGACGGGAAGTGGATGGAATGGGTGAAGGAGACTCATCTCTATCTGGTACCCGCACAGCTTCATTCAGAGGTAGGAGATGATTCCGATGCCAATTCTTCAGTGGCCCGGTCTTTCCCTCCTGGATTGATTCACGAGGCTTCCTAGGCCCGTGGGCTGATGAACCCGGCTCAAAGGGCATTGATTCATCTTCTGCTCCTTCCATTCTTAGAAGTTTGTTCAGAGGCTGAGCTATCTTGGCAAACCCCTCTACGAACCTTCTATAGTATGAGCAGAATCCCAGGAAGGACCGGAGTTCAGTAATATTACGAGGTCTCGGCCATGAAGCCACAGCTTCCAACTTCTTAGGATCAGTTGATATGCCTTCTGCTGAAACAACATGTCCCAGGTACGTGACTGAAGGCAGACAGAATTGACACTTCTCCAAGGAAAGTTTCAATCCTTCTTCATGCAGCCGCTTCAAGACCTTTTCCAACCGCTGCTCATGTTCTTCCAGTGTTCTTCCGAAGACTATTAGGTCATCCAGATACACTAGTACCTCAATCAGGTTCATGTGTCCCACCGTCTTTTCCATTAGTCGTTGGAAAGTTGCTGGGGCTCCTGTGAGGCCTTGGGGCATTCTATTAAACTCAAAGAATCCCAGTGGACAGATGAAAGCAGTCTTCTCTTTATCTTCAGGATGCATGGGTATCTGGTGATACCCACTTCGCAGGTCAAGTACACTAAACCACTTTGCTCCAGACAGATTTTGGGATAGAACCATTCAGCTGGGATCTCTCTGTCTACTCCCCCCACCAATTCAGTGGGTGAGAGGGGTGTGGCAGTGGCCACTTGTCCAATCGGCATCCGTGCCTTCAAGGTCACTGGGTAGTCTGACACATTGCATACACTTACAGAGACTCTCCCACGGGCCCGCTGTAGGGCTCTGGTGGATATTACCTCCGGCACCAATTCCACTCCAGATCTCTTCACATTTCTGGGATCAGTTTCCAGGACCACATAGGGGCCTGGTTGTGACCAATTCAACTTGACTGAGGCCCGGAAACTAGTCATTTCTCCTGGCTGTAAGACCTTCTCCGCTCTTTCTAATCTCCAAAGCCGTCCCACTTCTGCAGGGGCCCTCTGTTCTTGTATAATCCGCTGGTAGATTGGCCGCAACATCGGGTGCATCTCCTCAAAAGTAGAACTCTCTTCCGTCACTAATGGAGTTATAAGGCGTCTCACCAAGTCAGTATTTGTCCCCACTATTATAGAACTCCGATTAGCTCCTGGTGGGCGGGGACATACAATGGCCAAGGCGTTACAGACCCCTGGTTGCCCAACAGTTGCCGAACTGAACTCCAGCTTCACTTGTAGACACCCATCATATGGAAGCTTCTGAGTCCCAATACCCCAGATTTCGAGATCCTCTAACTCCATCAGGGTAGATGCTTCAAATGCTTCTGGTAGAAGTCCCGGTAAATCAGTGTTACTTGAGCACCTGAATCGAGGAGAGCCTTCGTGTAAACCCCTTCTACTTGAACTGGGATAATGGGTGAAGGACCTATCAACTTGTCAGGGAACTTCTTCGGAGTAGTAGAAGGCATAGACCCAGTCGGCTGCACTCTAGCCTTCTTCCTAGCTCGTGGTGGTTGTTTTCTTCCCCCTAACTGGGGTTTAGGTTGTGGGTGTGCATTGCTTCCCTGTGACACAGGACCAGACACCAAGGGAGGGGATCTTTTTGTCGTAGCAGGGGGGGCTCTGGGTAAAGACTTGGGCCTCTTATTGGTATCCTGGGAATCAGAGCAGTCTTCAGTAGTTGGGCACCTAGTTTGCTCCCTCACTGGGGCCCTCTGTAGTTTCCCGCCGGTAGATAACTTCCTCTTGAATTCGATGGGCTCGGACAGATACTTCGGTAATGACCCACTCCTCCACAGTTATAGCAGATGTTTGACGGTTTCTTGATAGGCACCACCTGAGTGGTAGAATCAGGAACTGGTTCTGACGTGACTTTTTCAAGGGGCGACTTGACACCTGCAGACAATAGGGTTAGCATTTGCGTCAGCTGGGAAACTTGCGCCTTTAATTTCTCTATTTCTGAATTCCCATTCGACACATTGAGCGTTCGAACCTCAGCAGGAAATGAAAATCCTGAGCCCTTCTTTTTCTCCTCTAGGATAGCCTCTTCCTCCCTTACCATCTTAATGAGATCAGAGTATCGCAAAGAGGTACCTCCTTGTAAAGTTTTCAACTGGATCCAGATAGGGTCAGAACTCAGAGCGCCTCTCAGGATCTGTTTCATTCTTACTTGATCCATATCCCTGGGCTCTATTCCTTTCTTTAGTACAATCTGGTATAGCATTTTGTTTAGTCGTCGAATATACTCGGAAAGCTGCTCATTTTCCCGTTGAAACATGTGTTCAAAGAGGAAGATTAAATCTGTACCTTTCTCTGTGCGCCCAAACTCATCTTGCAACATGCGAAGATAGTCATATGCTGTACAAGACTCCTGACTGAATTTCAAATTTCGGATGGCTTCTGTTGCAACGCCTTTCAGACTTTCAGTAATGCGCTGTTTCTTTTGAGCCTCTGGAACATCCCATTCTTCCAGTGCTTGCATAGCCTGTTCCATCCAGGTTTCATACTCTTCTTCTCCAGGAGGTACAGGCTGCACTCCAGAAAAGATTCTCAACTTCCTGTAGCCATAGTTCACAGAGGGCGAGGAAATTTTTATAACGCTCTCTACCAGTTTTCCTATGTCCATGAAGAAGGAAGCTGGGGGGTAGTTAGTGGTTGGCACAGACGTGGTAGTTACTTCCACTGTGTCTGACATGGTCTGGCTTGGTCCCTCCAAACAACTTGTTGAGGTGACTAGAGGGAGTAACCGTGCTTTAACTTCTCCGGTTAGCTGGATGCTATCACCCTGGAAGCAGGTTGGGACTCCTTTCTTCCATTCTAGTAGGGCATAGGTATGGGAGATTTCTTGATCTATTTTTGTGTCTATTACAAACACTTTCTGGTCAGGTGCTAGTGTAGTTACTGCTTGATGGATCTGTTCCTCTGTCCATTTGTCAGCAGGAATGTCCATTACTACACTCAGCCCTAATTGGCCATTTTGTTCCTCGCACCACTCTGCTGCTGTGTTTGGATCCATTGCTGGCTCGTTTGTGTGGTTATCACTTTGCGAGAGGTATCAGAAAAGATCCCGGACGAGAACCCCACGTGTAGCGCTCACCCCCGAAGGAGCCGCTGGATGATCGGGTCTTCTGTTTTACCTCTGTGACACACCACAAACAATGAATCCACAGCACACCAGCACACCTTGTGAGAGTTTAAATAACTATTTACTGTATATATAATAATCTGAATAGCAATATACAACATCAACATTTATCTCTACACAGCATAACACAGAGACTGCATATGAGACACCAGCGTAACAGTGATGAACGATAAATGCGGTTATTCTAACTGTGAACTTATATATATAAACTTAGTCCCAATGTACCCGGGTACCTAACCCACTGGCCAGTGGTAGTTTCTTCAGCTAGCCAACGTTGGGGCCCAATATGAATGGTGAAAATCTGTGTGTATGGTTAATGACAACGGGCCGGAGGCCTCTCACCCATCCACGGAGGGAGATGTCCGTCTGTAGCCGGCAGGGATGTCAGCAATTATCTTCTGCGATGAAGAGCTGTATATAGGAGCTGAAGTCTGATGTCATCAGGGGTTCTGGTCATCAAATTTGGCGTCCGTCCGGGCCGAGTCGCCGCCCGCAGTGTCCTCTCAGCAGGGTGGCACCTTACTCACAGCCCCAGAGGATCCTCTTCCAGCCAGGAACAAACAGCCGTTTACCCTGTGTAGCAGATGTCACTTCAGGAAGGCACGTGTGACAAGTCAGCACAGTCTCTCCACAAACAGGCGGCACACCCAAGCAACAGCAGTCTGTTCTCCCTGTCTCCTCACCAGACTGAGGCCAGCAACCTCTTGCCCCAGAGTTCACTTCCTTCTTTCCCCTGTAGCACTCTGGGAACTGTAGTCTAAGTATCCATTTTCATTTGTAATTCCTCAGTGGCTGTGTCTACAATCCCCACAAAGCTGTGCTCTCCGGCTCCACCTGCAGCTGCAATATCTTTTCTCTTAAAGGAGCTGAAATCAACAACAGGGCTACACTTATATAATGCTTGTATTATTTCCATACAAGTGTGCATTTATATATTTATGGTTATTGTTAGGGTTTCAATGATACCAGTATAAGTGCCAATACTAAGCATCTGCAAGAGTACTTGTACTCGTGCAAATTCTCCGATACTAAAACCGATACTTTTTTGTGGAGTACGATTTGAGCCTATACAAAATGAATGGGCTTCAAATCCCACTGCAAATAGTCACATGTGATTTGAACAGAAATGCATGTGATTCTTGTCCGAATCACATGCAGTTTCCTGCACTGCTCCTGTGAAATAGGTATTGATAATTGATATAGACGAGTACTTAATAAAAAGTATTGGTACTCGTTTTCGTTCTTAAAAAACTGGTATTGGTGCATCCCTAGTTAAATGTTATATACTGGCTGCAGTAGTTCCTCTGCACTTATTTACTTTGATTAGATCACAGGTTAATTTCCCAGGAAATAAACCCCCCTCAGTTCTAAGATGACCTGTCCTGGGTGGAGGCACTGCCAACTTAAATATCATTCCCACTCTTTCATTTACCAAAGGTTCTAGTTCTCTCATTTACCTACAGGTTTAGCACCATTTCCTGTGTGGGGAGGCCATTTCTTATAACCCCCCCCCCCCCCAAAGAGGGCTACAAAAGAATTCTCTGAATGGTGCCCAAGATTACCGGCCATGGTGTTTTTTTACCAGGTGCTGCTCCATACATATCCATGAATTTATTGTCAGAATGGCCTTAGATATGGCCACAGCAGCGGTCTAGGAGGCTGCTAAAGACCACCAAAAGGGGCCATCGACAGGGTCTAAGTATGTGTATTAAGCTCTTCCCTTCAGTAAACAGATTTTGGATCTCGGGAACCAAGACATCCATACGTGTAAGACTTCTGGTGCCTCTTTTTAGAGTAACAGTGGCACGATTTCCTGACTCTAAAATAAGTCATTTGTGCTCTTGCTTGCTTCTGGTATTACAAGAAAGTCTGTAAACTTGATCATGAGTTACATTTGGAGATTTTTACACTAAATTAACACAAATGCCAGAGTCACAGGAAATGCAAATGGTGTTACATATTATTCATTTTGTTGCCCTGGGCTGCTAGGGAACACTCTTAGCCCTCCTTTACCCTTGTGGATAAAGGGCAATAAAAAACATGCAGTTGAGCTTTTTCCACTCTCAACCGCGCCCCATTAAAGCGGTATTACATTTACACCAAAAATATATTATATTGCTGTAGCGCCCCCTTGTTTTTGCATGGGCGCTGCGTTTTAAAACTAGTTGGACTGGGAGAGCTAAGTTGCTCCCAGTTGTGACTTGTTTAGGTTGTTGAGCCCTTCCTCCGACGCACAGTGACGTCACCACACACGAAGGAAGGGCTCCTATTGTCTGCCGGCCGGCACTTTGCTATATGCAGTTTTATAACTTTCATATTGTAAGTACATATGTTTTAATAAATTGATCTTTTACCTTACGGGATCACACTATGGTGCATCCTCTCCTTTATTTGTTTCTGCGGATGATCGTGAGCTGTGCCTACTATTAACCTGTTGGATCGTGAGTTTTTGCCTGCTACTAATCTGTGGGAAATCCCTTCCATACCACATCCCCTGGATCTAAAGGCCGCGGCTGAGCTATAGCCGATCGTTTTACTGGGCTTGCCTTCTGGTAAGTGGCCATTTCATTATTGGTGAAGGGATCACTTTCAAGTTATCATCTGTCACTGTGGTGGTGTTGCAATTGATGTCCCTGCATGTGATGTAATTGGGGAGATATTGTTATTGAACCTTTCATCAGAGACTTTCTGATCTCACCCCAAAGTAAAATTGCGTTTATCATCTATATGCCACAGGACTGTTTTTCAATTGTTCTCAATATTATATGGTTTAATCAGTTTAATTTTACTCTAGTGGCGCGGCTTTGCTTTTTCTTGTTTATATCCAAATTTACTGGCCTGTGGCAGAGGCCTAGAGCCGGGCCTGTGAGAGAGACCTGTTCCTTCCAGCCAAGATTTGAGGTGGCGCCTCGGCTGCCAGGTCTGTGTGAGAGACACCTGTCCGGGGACACCTTACCCACTCAATCTCATAGGAGTGGCGACGTGTAAAAGTTTGTGCTGCTAAGGCTGATCTGCCTTGTGTATATCCAGTGTTCTCTTCTCTCATCAACCTATTCTTCCTTCACCAAAGTTGATGTTGGCTAATGTTGGCCTGGAATTAAAGCATTGAGAAAATCTTTGTTGACTGTGTGGACCTCCGTTTACTGCTAGATCCTTCTGGTGCATCCCTAGACCAAGCTGGGGTAACTTAATTTGCCGATCCCAAATCAAACCAGCGGCTCCTTCGGGGGTAAGCGCTACATTGGATATTACAAATTATTAGATGTAGTGGCTACCTTAGTTTTCTCTTTTTAAAAGTTTTTCCCTATTTTCACCTGCTGATCTGGCCAGTAACACACCTCCTGTATTAGAGTGCCCCACTCTGAATGAAGGAGCAATGGGGACACCTTTGGATAGCAGCACTGTCAGCCTGGCGGAACGGAGTGTTATGCCGCGTACATTTTTTTCGTTTTTAAGGGTCTAGAAAAAAACTATTTTTTTTTCAACCTGATCATTAAAACTGCCTTGCCTACACACAATCGTGAAAAAAAATGCTCTACCAAAGCGCGGTGACGTACAACAAGTACGGCGGCACTACAAAGGGGAAGTTCCATGCGGATGGCGCCACCCTTTGGGCTGCTTTAGCTGATTTAGTGTTAGTAAAAGTCGATTCACGCTTTTCAGTCTGTTACAGCGTGATGAATGTGCTTACTCCATTACGAACGCTAGTTTTATCAGAACGAGCGATCCTGTCTCATAACTTGCTTCTGAGCATGGGTGTTTTTTTCAAGTCGTTAAAGCCCACACATGACCATTTTTTACGTTAAAAACTACGTAAAAAATTAGAGCGTGTTCGAAATTTTTTAATGACCATTTTTTACAACGTGAAAAATGCTCTGGAGCCCACACACGATCATTTTTATTGACATTAAAAAAAAAAAAATTTTTAGAACCCGAAAAACGGTCGTGTGTTCGTGGCATTAGATGCACTAGCAGATTTAGATACATTAATACATTGAAGTCAAACTCCAGCTAACACTTTATTAGCAGTTACAGAAAAAAAAAATCCATTTGGGATAATATTTTTGCATGAATAAAAAAAAAAGCCGATTATTGTGTTTAAACCCCTCAGTCACTGGTAAATGATTTGTTTAATTTCAAACTGCTATATCTACAGGGCAGTGTTTTCTGTTGAAAAACAACAGACTTACTGGTCAGATCACCAGGTGAAAATAAAGGGAAAGAAAGCCTAAAAAATAAAACAAATGCAGCCACCACATATAAGAACTGGTAAGCTGCAATAAAATAAAAATTTGTTCTTTGGTTTAATACTGATTTAACCTGGAAAGGCAGAATTAAAAAATACCCTGACGTATTCAGCGGGCACTACTGCAGTCTGAATGTGATCCATTTGCATAAATGAAGCCACACTGCAACCACCCCACAACCATATATGGAATTAAAACCTACAGTGCGGAGGCGCCTATCACCTCTTCACTGTCTGTCAAACGCCTCTGAATAGCAATCTGCAGGTGCACTGTAGTAAGAGCACAAGCCCAGAAGTTGATTAATTCGCCACTGGGCTGAGACTAGGGGTGTAAATTTCCGTTTCAGAGCGGCTCACATCAGCATTATTGTTGCCCTCAAAGGGCCGGTTGTATCTGTAACACTATATAAATTTATCCTGGGCTTTTTCTCAGAGAATAGGTGCAGGAACCTCAAATTGCAGTGGGAGTACCTTAAAGGGGAAATAAATACAAGAAGTACTTTATTTGCAGAGTTTAGGGATGCGCTATGCACAGAGTGCAGAGCTTAGAGGTGTGCTGTGTACAGATTGCAGGGTTAAGGAGTGTGCTACATACAGAGTGCAAGGTTCAGTTCTCTTTCACAGGCTGACCACTTTTTGCATCCACCCTTCCTTGGCTCTGACCTCTGCACCACTCTCTCCGACATCTCTGCAGACATCTGCTTCCACAGGCCTCATCTCTACCCCCCCCCCCCCCCCCACTAAAGCTTCCTCTCCTCTCACCCACCAGGGCCCAGCTCTAGTACCTCCTGGCAGTATAGGCGGCTTTGTCCCTCTCTCTCATCTGTAGGGAGATCATTAGTCGTCATCTGTGCACCTGAGCAGCTTACTATGTGATGCCCCATCCCATACTGCATCTGAATCTCCCTTGTCCCCGCCATGAGTGCAGGACACTCAAGGGTCCTGTAGGAGCCGCTGAGAAGAAAGCTGGCCTTTTAAACATAGAAGGCTTCAGTGTGTACAAGTGACAGTAGAGAACAGGGAGGGGAGGGCGAGAACCGAAGGTGACAGAACTATATTCCGACTGATGCCCTGGATGTGGGAGCCACATCAAATGGCCTGGATGGCCAAATTTGACCTGCGGTCCTTGTGTTTGACACATGTGGCTTAGGCCTCATACACACGGGCAAGAATCTCTTCAGGAAAAAATCATTGTTTTTCCCCGACAAGATTCTTGGCAAGAATCTCTTGTCGCCCGAGTGTACAGACAGACCTTTCAAAAGAACCGCGGTTCTCTTGAAAGGAAAGAAATCGGTGACGTCATCGCGTACAACGAGTATGCGCTCGTCAAATTCAATGCCGTTGCCTCCATCTTGCTTCACCCTACCTATGCCGTGGAAGCTACCGCGCATGCGTCAAAGTCATTTCGAGCATGCGTGGGTTTCCACGGCAACCAGGTAAGTATACACACTCTCGGGTTTCTCGGCAGGAAAACATGTTCTCTATTTTTCTTGTCTAGATTCTGGGCAGTTTTCTTGTCGAGAAACCTGAAAGCCTCGTACACACGCTCGATATACTCAGCAAGAAAGCTCTGCCAGCAGTTTTCTTGCTGGTTCTTGTCGAGTAAACCGAGCATGTGTAGGAGGCTTCAGACTAAAGCCTAGTTACATTAAACCTTGAAGCGTGAATAGAGGCCTGGAGCACAACGGGCTGGATGGGGCTTACAGCCTGGATCTTGGACACCAATGGCCATCTAGCTCCAAGCAGTGACTTGGGTTCCAGTTATAATTTTCTTATTTCAAGTTGAAAAGAATAAATCTTATTTCAAGATTTTGCGAACACTTTTTTTTCTTTCTATACTGAGGTTTCTGCAGACCTGTTCTTCAATTTCTTCTCCATTAATGAAAAATGGTAATGGACCACCTGAAAATAAAAGTACATTTACTGTAATATGGCAACAGTTTCAGCTGCTGGTTTATATGAGATCCCACAAGGAGGTTATCAATAGTACACTGCAATGTGCACGTCCTTTCATCCCATTGTAATAGGAGGCCTAGATCTCACATGGTATGAGTGCTGCTTCCCCTCGAGGAGAATAAAGAGTATTATCATATAATAATATAATGGTATGGATACAGTACATGGAACTATATATCTGTATTGCCATGGAGACTGCCGCACTGCAAAGCCGGAGTCTAATAGCTCATATGACAACTGGCATGCATAGCAGATTTCTTTTAAAATCAAGGTTGAAGATGTCCGAATTTTCAAGTTTGCTTGCTAACCTACAGCACTTTATTCTTGTGGATTCTATAGGTAATGATATTTGTTATCAATCGCAACCCAGAATTGACTTTTTTTTATCATAGGGTCATTGAGAGAAAATTAATATTAGTTAATTATAATTATATACAGTAATGCACAGCATATGCAACAAGTGATATTGTTTGCGCTGTGGTGGTGATGCCTAAAGGGTGATGGGAAGGGGGAAGTGAAGTAGTAAACTAGGTGAATACAATAAGTGACAAAAATGTGTAAATATATAGAAAAAATTCTATAAAACACAATGTGAACAAAGTAACAGTAAATAACAGTAAATAACAGTGACCGTGTCATCTATAAAGATGTGTGGTGGACATAATAGAATGCATGGTCAAACTCAGTCCTGCAGACAAAACCAAATAAAAGAAGAGAGTCCAACTTAATCATGCAACTCGGTGCAGCAAGTGAAATCTGGTGTGAAGTCAAAAGGAGATGTTCCAGCAGCCAAATGAGTGAAGGTGCAATGCAATCCACGAGCAGCGAGCTCGTCTACCGTCCGTCAGGTGTAAAGGGTCCAGTGCTCCAATCCCGACGCGTATTCGAGCTCGCTGCTCGTGGATGTATGACCGCCTCAGCTGACTTTATGTGAGTTTTTATTTTGTGCTTTGTTTATTAAATCTTTATTTTGCGGTATTATGCGATGTGCCCTCCTATTTTTGTTTCAAACACCATCGTTTGAGTATCGGCGGATCAACATCTAGCCAAACAGCGGCAGCAGAGCAGCACCTGACGAGCTCGCTGCTCGTGGAGATAGGCACCCCCTTTCACCACTCTGTGTAAGTGCACATCTTTTGATTGCTAGCAGGAATCCCTCCAGTGGTGACAGGACTACTCTATGTTTGTTTTTTTGTACTTTCCCCTTCCATGCACCATCGGATTTGAGGCTTCCATTCATCAAGAGTTTGATGCCCTATCTTTCTGGCTATATCAGATAGCCTTGAGGTAAGCTGATAGGATCACTAGAGGTGTGGGCTGCACGTTTTGGAATCCTCCATTGCACCTTCACTCATTTGGCTGCTGGAACATCTCCTTTTGACTTCACACCAGATTTCACTTGCTGCACCGAGTTGCATGATTAAGTTGGACTCTCTTCTTTTATTTGGTTTTGTCTGCAGGACTGAGTTTGACCATGCATTCTATTATGTCCACCACACATCTTTATAGATGACACGGTCACTGTTATTTACTGTTACTTTGTTCACATTGTGTTTTATAGAATTTTTTCTATATATTTATACATTTTTGTCACTTATTGTATTCACCTAGTTTACTACTTCACTTCCCCTTTCCCATCACCCTTTAGGCATCACCACCACAGCGCAAACAATATCACTTGTTGTATACCTTTTATTGTCCATTTGGATAGACCTATTCTTTGTTTGCTGCAGTATACCTCCCGTGCCCCTTTCCCACGGCCCCTTTCCCACGGTCCAACCCCTTTTCACCCATTTCAGCGCAGGAGTTTCACCTATCACTTCAATGCACAGCATATGCATGTCACTCAAAATGACTCGTGGGAAAAAGCAGGATAACCAGGTAATTTTTACAATATTATTCTTCACATTTATTGGTGATCATATAGTTTAAATTTGCAGGATACAATAATAACTATACAGCTGTTTATGCTGTTATGTATCAAAATGCCCATAGATTGGCTGTGGGAACAGATTTTAGTACCTGCAAAATAGGTCTAATGCAACCTAATCGATAGCTTTAGATTAAATCTTAAAGGGTCACTAAAGGAAAAAACTTTTTTTGCTGAAATGACTGTTTACAGGGTATAGAGACATAAAAGTTAACTGATTCCTTTTCAAAATGATTAAACATAGATAAAAATCAATCATATAATGTGCCTGCAGGTTAGTTTCACCTTTGAACTGGCTTCATGTTTCTGTGAAGTAGAAATAGACACACAGAACAAAAACAAACAAATCCAGGGCAGTGTTTTGTTTTTAAAATGAATATGATTGGTTCTGGGAAGTTTTAGACACACAGTAATGACAGCTCAGACCACCGTGAGAAAGCTCCCAGCACTGTGGTTATAAGGAAACAGACAAGCAGGAAGTGTGGAGATCAGAGCAGGATTACAGCAACTTCAAAGCAAAAAGGAACAATAAGGACATGAAACCAGTACTGTAGTAAGGTAAAGGAAGCTATTTAGTGATCCTTTAAACTGCATCTGGCGCCAGGAAGTTGAATGAAAAAACAAACAAACAAAAAAAACTCACTCATCCCTGCAAGGGAAGTGGATGCAAGAATACAAAGATCAGCGCTGCATCCATTGGCTGCCATGGCTGATCAAAAGCTGGTTTTCCAAGTTCTCCAGGAAGCGCTGGGAGCCACCAGTGCCCCCGGACCTCTGGTCATGTATACACCAGCGGCTTTACATAAATGAGTTCCAGACTCCTTAACGCTGAATAATGTTTTTAACATTGTGAGTGTCATTCCACTTTTTTTACATTAAAACTGTGATGATACCACACTAAAGGCTCGTACACATGATCGGATATTCCGACAACAATTGTCTGATGGACGTGTTTTGTCGGATAATCTGACCGTCTGTATGATCCATCGGACGATTGTTGTCTGAATTTCCGACAACAAATGTTGGCTGTGCATGCTCTCAAATTGTCCGATAACAAGTGTGTTCCGTTGGATCATCCAATCATGTGTACACAAATCTGTCGGACTGAAATCCAAAGTGCAAACACACATGCTCCGAACCAATGCAAAACATCAGACAACAATAGCAGAAGGGGGGCGGTAAAGACCTGAAAAACCATGTGGTTTGGTGCATGTTGGCTGAAAATGTTCTGCCGTCTGTATGCAGAACAAGTTCACGGCCAACGCCCCTTCGACAAAAATCCACAGATTTGTCCGATAGACCATTTCATATTCCTCCTGATATGTGCCTGCTGTACAATGCATTTGCATGAAAAACTATCCTGTTCTCTTTGTATTGCTTTCTTTGTGTGAAATCGCTGGTGTTCCTGCCTGTCCCTCTGTTTTCCTAATAAAAACTGACCACAATAAGCAAGAGAACACACAGTGGTCAGTTCTCCAGCTATGCTGTTACTTGTCCTTACATTTCCCCCTTGCACAGACAATCCACTGTGGAAGATCAGTGTGCTGCTGCTTCCCCCCCCCCCCCCTCCACCCCAGCTTTTATGCCGCTGAAAACAGGGGGGATGTAATTACTTATAAAAAAAAGTAGAAAAAAGTATTACATTTTTTTTTTTATATATCTAGACATACATTTTTGCCATACTTCTGCTGGGCAGCTTGGTCTGTTATTTAGTGGTTAAATCACAGGTAAAAATAAAAATCACAGAACTGGTAATCTGAAATTGAAAGTGATTTTTTAGTAACAAACATGTTATACTTACCTGCATTGTGCAATGGTTTTGCATAGAGCAGCCCTGACCCTCCTTTTCTGGGGTCCTCCGCCCTTGCTTCTGACTTCCTTCTGAATGCCCCCCATAGCAAGCCTCATGCTATAAGTGCACTCTTTTTTTCTAAAGCCAGGCTATGTGTGTCCATTGACACACACAGAGTGGCTCGCCCCCTTCCCCCGCTCCTTCCTTAGAGGATTTGATTAACTGCAGCAGGAGCTACTGCCTCCATGTCCAGTGAGGAGAGAGAGAGAGCAGTGCTGCTGCTCTCAGGCACAAAGCTGGATTGAGATGGGGCTCAGGTAAGTATTTAGGGGGGCTGAGGGGAGGGGGACTGGTCACAGAAGATTTTGTACTTTAATTCAGAGAATGGATTAAGGTACAAAACCCTGTGCCTTTACAATCACGTTGAGGCTTGGTTCACATATATGTGAATTGGATGCTTTTTGAACCGCATCCGATGCATATAACATGCTTTTTATGGAGCTTGTTCACATATGTCCGGGCCGATCGCAGTTCCTTTTTAAAAAGAGCCCTGTACATTTTTTTGGTCCAGTTCAGGTGTGATTTTAAGTAAATTGCATCTGAAATGGTGAATTTCTTCCCACTCTATTGCAAAATAAATAAAAAAATGTTTGGATGGACAATCACTTTAAGCAGGCAGTTCTCCAATTTTCAGGACCTCTGATAAAACAAGGTACATGAAAATCACAAGAGAAATCTCACAGGCGTGATTAAGAATGAAAGGGGAAATAAAACTGAATGTGCATGATAGTCATAGGTTTTAAAATACCAAGAATAGAAACAGACGTATATTCTGTAGGACTATAAATATTATTGTCTCAAAGTTTCCTATGAAGCCTATTCCCTTTTATTAATACTACTTTACCTTTATACATACTGCCTAATACAAGAAAAAAAGAAGAAACACCATATTATGCATTGGTGATCCAGTGAGAAAGTGTGTCCATTAATGAGGAATAACCCCCTTGCTTTATCATGGCTTTGTAATGATATGCAAGCCTAGCCTATTCTGCCCCAATAGACTATTCAGAGCAATGCAACGGGTGCTTTTGTAAGGAAACCTGAAAATTGTATTCAAATACTTGCCATAATTGTCCTTTCCTGAAACGCTCCGCGGCTATACTATTCCGTAACTCGTACTACTTGACTGCTTGTCAGGAAAGGAAAATTACGGTAGGTATTTGAATTCAATTTTCCATTTTCCTGTCAGCACAGCTGGGAATTAACTAGCCACACACACGAAAGAGTAATGCTTGAAAATGTAATCTATACTGGAGGTGGAATCCAGAACACTCCTGCCAAAATCGACAGTATTTAGAGCCGCCGGCTCTATGTAATAGTGCGCCATGAAAGTATGTATGGACGTCCATGTGGCTGCTTTTCAGATCGTTTCCAAGGACACTTGTCCCGCCACTGCCCAGGAGGTTAAAACTCCTCTAGTGGAATGAGCTGTGACCCCCTAAGGCACAGGCATAGCCCTGTAAGCCAACAATATAGCCTTGACTAGCCACGATGCGATAACTCTACCAGAAGCCCTCAGGCCCTTCTGAGCACCGTTAGGGATGATGAAGAGATGGTCCAACTTTCTGAGCTCGGCCATCGCGTCCAAATAGGTTTTCAGTGAAGACCTCACATCTAGTAGATTTCGATTCCGAGAGTTCTCTGCGAAAAACATTGGGAACGTAATTTTTGTCATATGAAATCTAGAGGCTACCTTCAGAACGAATCCCAGCATTGGCCTGACCATCACTCTATCTGGGAAGAAAGAGAGGAAGGGCTCTTTACCCCTAAGGACGCTATCTTGGATACCCTTCTAGCTGAAGTTATTGCCACGAAAAAAGCAGTCTTCAATGAAAGATGCCATAGTGAGACAGGGGGAATGAAGGGGTCTGATGAAAGGAAATCCAAGACTAGAGGCAAGTCCCATTTCAGAAATCTCAGAGACCTTGGCAGTCTTAGGTGGATAGCTGCTCTGAAGAATTGAATCATCAACTTATCCACAGCCCACTGGATACCAGTGAAAGCTGAGATTGCAGACACGTGGGCCTTTAAAGTACTTGTGGAGAGGCCTCTAGTTCCAATTCCGCCTGGAGAAATTCAAGTATGTGGCAGACCCTTGATGAATCCGGGAAAAGTCATGTTTGCACGCACTTGCACAAACTTGTTCCAAATTCTGGTATAGGTACTGTTGGTACTGTCTTTTCTGGCTCCCATTAGAATATTCGTGACCCTGGTTGAGCATCCTAGACCGATTAACCTTCACCTCTCAAGACCCAGGCCATTAATCTCAGACTGTCTGGGGCTGGGTGGCAAATTGGCCCCTACATCAGCAGATCAGGCGTTACTGGAAGAAGGCATGGTTCCCTGATACTCAGCGAGAGGAGCAGTGGATACCAAGGTCTCTTCGGCCAGTCTGGTGCTACCGCCAGAATGGACACCCTCTCCTGTCTCAATCTGTGCAGAAAGTGGAGGATCACCAGAATAGGAGGGAAGGCATATGCTGTCCTGAAGTTCCATTCCACTGTTGATTCATCCACCTCCATCGCTTGTGGGTGACTGGATTTGCCCAAAAAACTTGGTGTTTGGTATTTAATGAAGAGGCAAACAGGTCCACCTCAGGAAGGCCCATGCCACCAGGCTCTGAAAGACTTGTGGTAACAGAGCCTATTCGTTGTTGCCCAAGTCTGCTCTGGATAGGTAGAGTGCTTGAGTGCTCAGACTGGGCACATATACTGCTGTTAGCAGCTGTAAGTTGGCTTGAGCCCAATCCATAATCGGGGGTAACTTGCGAGTGCCTTCCTGCCTGCGGATGTAAGCCACTGCCATTACATTATCTAGCTTCAAAAAGATGGGCGCTTTTTGAATCTGAATTTTAAAAGTCAGGAGAGCCTGGAAGGCTGCCCTCAATTCCAGTATATTGGAAACCACATTGACAGCATGAAATGTCCAATGGTCTGGGGCCAATGGTCTTTGTATAGAGCTCCCCAGCCCATTCCACTGGCATCTGTCTTGACTATTTGCTGCCTCGTTGTGAATAAGGTGTGGCACTGGAGTAGATTCTGCTGCCTCGACCACCAGGCCAAGCTGAGCCTCATCTGGGCTGTGCCCTGGATTCTCCGACCAAGATCCCCCGATCTCCATTGATCTAAGAGACCAACTTGAAAGAGGTGCGAGTTCCATTGTGCCTATTTGACCATTGGAATGGTTGAGATCATCATACCAAGAAGTCGCATGCAGTCTATTGTTGGTAGGTACAATTTAGTTTGGGTTTCTGACATTGTCTTTAGAATAAAGGACATATTGGGCCAGATTCAGGTAGAGTTGCGCTGGAGTATTTCGATATGCGCCGCGTAACTGTAAAGATGCGCTGTTGTATCTATGTGGCCATACCCACCAACCTAGATGCGCCAGAAAACGGGCCTTTTCCGATCGGCTTAACTTTCCGACGCCAGAGTATCGTTAGCGCATATTTTCGCTCGTCGCATCCGTCGCGCCTATTGATGTGCCATGCAAATATGCAAATGAGGAAGATTTCCCGATTCGCAAACGGATTAGCACCATACGCTGGCTACATGCGCCGCGCGTATCTCGTCCGTCCGGCGCAAAGTAATTTCTACAAATAGCTGCTTTATCTTTACTCCAGACGGCCACAGGTCAGCAGGAGAGCAGCTACAGCAGCAGCGTTACCGACAAAAATAGCAAGCTGAACAACCACACGTGCAAGGACAACACCTCTGTGTGCCAACATGCCAGGGGCAGTCGCGGTCCTAGCACTACTAATGGGTCCCCCGATACGGAGGAGGCGGGCACGTGAGAGGATATACCGCACGCGCATGAGCCTCTTTGGCATTGGGGATGAGGAGGTGTATCGCCTCTTCAGATTCAGCCCAGATGCAATACTTGAACTAACCACAACCCTGCAGGATGACATCACCAGCAAGACACAACGCTCACAAGCAGTGCAGCCACTGGTAAAGGTACTGGCAACACTTAATTTCCTTGTAAGTGGATCATTCCAGCGTACAAGTGGAGTGGTGGCTGGGATGTCACAGTCCTCCATGAGCAGATGTGTGTACCACGTTGTCCCTGCAATCCTCAGACGCATGTCCAACCAGTTCATGAGACCAACCACTGAGGAGCTGCGGCTGAAGACAATGACAGATTTCTACAGCATTGCCAGATTCCCACGCACTGTGGGGGCCATTGATTGCACACATGTGGCCCTTCAGCCCCCCAGTGCCACAGAGCACATATACCGCAATCGGAAGCATTGGCACTCCATCAACGTACAGGTGATAGCTGATGCCCAACGCATCATATGGCACGTCTGTGCCAAACACCCCAGATCTAGCCATGACAGCTTCATATACAATCAGAGCCCCATCCCAACGGAATTCGAACAGAACATGTATGGGGACAGCTGGCTGGTTGGTGAGTGACATGGGTGGCAGGCATGACTATCCCCTCCCATGATGCACACATCACAAGGGGCACATGCATGACTAACATCCTCCTGTCTTTTCCCTTACAGGTGACTCTGCATATGCACTGGGACCCCATCTCATGACTCCTTTCCGGAACCCCCAAACCAGAGGAGAGAGAAAATACAATGAAGCACACATCAAAACCCGTGCAGTGGTGGAACAAACATTTGGGCTCCTGAAGTCCCGTTTCCGCTGCCTGGATAAGTCTGGGGGGGCCCTATTGTATTCCCCTACCTTCGTGTGTCAGATCATCGGTGCATGTTGCATTCTGCACAACTTTGCCATGAGAAAGGGCCTGCAGATTGACATACGTGATGACCTGACCCCCCAACCAGACAGCCCCCCCCCTGCCAGAGGAGACCCATTCAGCTGATGGAAGAGCAGTCAGGAGGGTCCTCGCCGTAGGCATCTTTGGACACTAAACCAAAACATTGATCACACGGACAATGCATGCATGCACACCACTGATGTCCCTAGATCACACACACCACATCCACATCGCATTGGATTAGCCCAAGTCCAACATGCAGGACTTGGGAGCAGCAACGCCAGCGTCAAGGCCCCAATGATGTCGCTGTCCATTCATACACCTTTCACACGTCATTCATACAGCCGTGGGGATAACTTCTCCACCACGGCCGAGGGTGACACCCCTTACTGGCAGGAGTGCCACCCCCCACACACCATTCACACTGCAACGTGTGCAGTATCAAAAAATAAAATATCTCATATCCAGAGCATAATCACAAATAATAAAACTCATAACCTGAGCAGAATCACAAAAAAAAAACTCATAACCTGAGCATTAAGAATAAAATAAAAATCGCATGTCCTGAGCATTAATAATCAAGAAAATAAAAATCTCATATCCTGAGCATTCAAAAAAAAAAAAAATCATCTGGGATGCCGGGGGCTTCTTCTGGTGGCCCCTCTCTGGCTCCTCATCTGCCTGGATGGAGTGTGTGGTGGTGGGGGGGCATCTGGAGGTGGCTGATCCCCGGGTGGGCCACTCCTGGCAGGTGTGGCCTGCATGCCCTCCAAGGCCACGGCAATCCGGCCGAGGTACGAGTTGGTCTGGGCCTGCACCCTGAGCTGCTGTGCCTGCATCCTGAGCTGCCGGGTGACCTGGTAATGCTGGGCCCGACGACTCTGCCTCCCCTGGTCCCGGATGGCAGCAGTGTTTGCCTGGACGGCTGCAGTGAGGTGCCTTATATCACCCTGCACCTCCCCCAGACTGGTCACCACTGCAGCGCAGTTGCAGCTGACATCCTGCACTGCATTGGATATCTGGGCCACGGAGCACAGGTTGTCAGCCACTCTGTCCAGGTGCCCAACTATGTCCCCCATTTGCTGCGTCTGCCTGGCGTGATCCCTCGCCACCTGGTCCTGGACCAGATCAGACACCCCCCTGGTCTTACGGGTGGCCTTCCTGGGGCCAGTAGATGGTTGTCCCTGGGGGGATGGAGTCGCCCTTGAGGGGCTTCCTATGATGAGGGAGGGGATCTGAGAGGGTCCTGCAGAAGAGGAGGACTCCTCCAAAAATAATATTATGTCCTGCTCTGCCACAACAGGCTGCTCCTCAACGACCTCTGCAGGTGAGGTGTGGGCACTCTCCTCCTCCACCTCGGTCTCTTCACCACCCATGGGCTCGGGCACAAGATGCCGTTGGGGGGATGGGGTGGACTGGCCGCCAACAGATGATGGCCCAGCTCCGTCATCTGTGGATGACACAAAGCAGACACATGTTGGGTGGTCCCACACACTTGGCACATGTACCCTCCCCCCCCCATATGCAACACACCAAAAAGGGGGTAAAAATCACTTACCTGTCCTGGAGCCTTCCTCCACTGAGTCATATCCAGGGACCCCCTCCAACTGCTCCCTGTCCAGGCAGCGGGCGACCACCTCCTCCTCCGTGGTCAGGCTGACCGGACATGGGGGTCCACCACCCGTGCCCCTCTCATGCCTCCTGATGGTGGCCACCTTGCCACGGACTTTGCGCCGCAGGTCATTAATTTTTTTCTGGATATCACCAGCAGTCCAGGTGGAGTACCCCAAAACATTCACCCTGCCAGCAATGGTCTCCAGGATGCCCTGCTTCCTCTCCCGGCTGGTCTTACGACTTTTTTTGCCGTGGAGGAACTCATTAAAAGTCTCCATAGCTGAGATGATAACAGACACCTCCTGGGAGTTGAAATTGAGGTTCCTCCTCTCTTTGGGGGTAGCGGGAGCAGCCATCACAGTGCAAAAGTAACTTCCCTGGGGTGGGGGGAAACGGAAATACTTTTGCGCCGGAATGGCGCTTCCGCTGGCACTTTTATACGCGCAACGGAACACATTGCGCTAACGTTTCCCGTGAAGTGGTGCCGACGGAAGTTGTGAGCATGCGCACAGGGGGCCGAGTGAAGCCTCACTCACTGCGCATGCTCCGTGGATGATGCGCTGAACGTAAGCCTCTGCGCTGGGCTCCGCCCATCATTTACATATGATCACACCCACTTCCACTTGCGTCAGGTTGCGCCAACGCATCTTCGTTACTCCGTCGCAAAGTAACGGCCATGCGATTGGTGAATGCTGTACTTCACTCGCTAGTTTGCGTCAGTGCAGCGTATATGCGTTGCGCTACGCTGGCGAAAAGATGCGCGCATCTACCTGAATCTGGCCCATTGTCTTTTGGTAATGTCACTGATGCTATTCAAGTATCTGTTTTCACACCTAGGTACACCAGAGATTGAGTAGGCACACGGTGACTCTTCTCTTGATTGATCAGCCAATCAAAGCTCTCCAACGGCAACAAGGTTGTCTTCCTGTGTGCCCGGAGCATGTCCTTGTCTTGGCTTAGGAGCAAAATGTCGTCCAAATAGTGATGTAATCGGATACCCTGCAACCGTAGGTGTACCACCAGGGCCACCGGGATGGAGTTGTCCCACTGCGAACTGAAGAAACCTCTGATAGAACGGGGCCACATGCACATGGAACTATGCATCCTTGAGGTAAACTGACAGTAGCCAATCTCTTGGTTGAATGACCGTCAGAATTGTTTGGAACGATTACATCCTGAATCGATCTTTCTTGATGAACCTGATGAGGCCCTTGGGATCTATTACTGGCCTCCAACCCCCTGACTTTTTCTGCACCAAGAACACAAGAGGTGAGTAGATTCCATAAAAAGCGCTCCTGCTGGGGAATGCAGGGATGCACCGGACCCCAGATGTGAGCGGCTCCATGCGGCAGTGTGAACCCAGCCTTAATGTGACCTATAAACTGTACAACTCAGTTGAACAACAAACCTAAACCTTTTAGGTGGAGAGAACTAAAAATAAAAAACTAATAATAATAATAATAATAATATTATAAGTGTACACATCCTTAAAATAATACTCTGTTGAAGCACATTTTTATTTTTATTACAGCACTCAGTGTTTTTGGGTCTCAGCATGGCACATCTTGACTTGGCAATATTTGCCCACTCTTCTTTGCATAAACACTCCAAATCTGACAGATTGCAAGGGTATCTCCTGTGCACAGCCCTCTTCAGATCACCCCACAGATTTTCAATCTGATTCAATCTGATTTGTATCCTGACTTCTCTCCTTTTACAGATGTCCGCAGACGTTAAAGGTAGAAGAACATGGTGTACAGCATGTTGTATCCAAGTCCCCTGAAGGTTGTGCATCATGGGGCCAGCAAATTATTTGATTCCCCTAAGGAAGCGGCAGACTGGCTGGATTCCATCGCCTAGGGCTGTGTATGTGTTGCAGAAATTGCGGGAATGGTGTCTGTGTCTTATGACTGCTGAGCTACTGCTGGGAAATCTGCTGGGAGCAATAGTTCCTGATGACAAAGCTGTCTGTTCAGGCCTTTTGCTGTGCCTGTTTTTTCGAAGGTGAGGACTGTGCCTAGATAAACGGATTCCTTGATCCGCACACTGCGGGAAGTTCTGGCTGTGTTTAGGATGCCCTGAACTGCACGTCTGCCTGCAAGACCCCTCACTGAGTGGATGAACTCCTGGAACACTCCACTACTGTTTTTTTGTTTTTTGGGATCAAAGTTTCTCCGGCAGTTATTTGGTTCGGTTCGCCTGGAGCAAACAGGGTCTTGGGATTTTGAACTGTTCTTCACCCTTTTTTTTATGTGTTTGCTTTTTTGCCTTTTTTGTTTTGTTTTGGGGCTCCTTTTGCATTCCGTTTGCACCTCGCTTGCAAGGCTGGTGCAGATGGGTGGTTACCTTGCCTGGTACGGTGTATGATTTGTAATTACTGTTCTTTGCTGGTCTGCAGCTATCTGTGTTCAGGTTCTTCCCCCTCAGGCCTCCCCTATTTGGTCAACCTCTCCTGTCCTCATATGTTTTTTTCTCCACTTTGATGAGTGATCTTAAACTTCTCTCATGCAATGTCCATGGGTTGAACTCTAAGTTTAAAAGATCGCTGGTCCTGCAATATCTTAAATTCCTTGGTCCCCACATTATCCTTTTGCAAAAAACGCATCTTATGGGTCCCAAGATATTGTCCCTTAACAGGAACTGGATACAGAGAGCCGTTCACTCCACCTACTCCTCTTATGCCAGAGGAGTGGCCATTTTGATTCATAAGAAAGTAACCTATGTTCTTTAACATGTGGTGATGGACCCTTGCGGCCGTTACGCTATTGTGGTCATGACTGTTGAATCGCAACTACTCGCAATTGTCAATGCTTATTTCCCCCCCTTTAGAAATGAGGTGCTTTACTAGATATTGGAAAAGCTTGCCACATTCGGCCCCTTGAGTCTACTGGTGGCTGGTGACTTCAATAACATTCTTGACTACTCTTTAGATACATCTAACCCGAATAGGGTGCAGAACCTTGACCTAGGGCTTTTGCCCCACGTTGCAGAGGTCTGGTACCTGGCTGGGGGCCTTTTAGATCACCCCCTTGCAGGTGTCATTGACCCTTACCACGCATCACCACAATGGGACTTGAAAGCTGCACCCTGGTTGGGTGGCTGAGCCCTCGGTGGAGGCCCTGGTTTCACCCCATTTGCAGGATTACTGGGATCATAATGAGGGCTCAGCGGGTGGGTCTGTGGTGTGGGATGCGTTTAAAGCATCCACGCGGGGAGTGTATTTATCGGCCATCAAGGCTGCTAGAGTGGAGAAAAACTCCAAATCTGAAGAGCTGCTGGCTCATGAAATTCATTGTGCAAAGGCGCATGCGGACACGCCTTCGCCTGCTTCTTTGACCGACCTACAAATGGCTAGGAGGGCCCTACTTGTACATTTTCAGGACCTGACCCAGTGCTGTGGCAAGAGTAGGGCTGAGGAATTGTTTAAGAAAGGTGAAAAGAATTGGAAGCTGTTGGCATACTTATCTGCAGATGCTCGGACTCCTACAGCCATCCCGTGCATTTATTCCTTGGAGGGTACCATAGTGAGGGATAGAGAGGGCATTATGCATTATGTTTCTTACTATTCAAACCTGTACTCGGCTATCCCACCGATCTGCTGGGTCCCCTTCAAATGGTGTTGTCCGATGAGGTGGCGGCCAGTCTTGAGGATCCCTTCACGGACAAGGAATTAGCATCAGCTAGTGCCTCCTTTCCTAATGGTGAATCGCCGGGCCCTGATGGACTCCCAGCGGAGTGGTATAAGCAGTACCTGGATGTGCTAGCCCCAAGACTTCTCCGACTTTATGGTGCGTGTCTGGAATTGGAGAGCCTACCGGATTTATTCTATGAGGCGCATGTCGTGTTGCTTGCTAAACTTGATAAGGACCCTTTTTGCTGTTCCTTGTATAGGCCTATAGCTATGTTAAATATGGATCTCAAAATACTCACTAAGATGATTGCTAATAGACTGATGAATGTTCTACACTACTTGGTATCACCTGATAGACTGGATTAATGCCCAAAAAGGCCACAGATATAAACTTATGACGGGTGTATATGCACACACAGCTGGGACCTGAGACGTCCTCTGGGGTGTCCTGGTGTTCTTTGACCTGGAGAAGGCCTTTGTCTCCATAGACTGGGGGTACATGACTCGTGTTTTGCAACGCATGGGGTTTGGTCCTACATTCCTTAAATGGATATCGTTGCTATATGAGCACCCGGTGGAGGCCCTCCGATTCACTGGAGAGGTGTCAGGGACGTCTATTTTTACCCAGTTTATTTGCGCTTGTCATGGAACCCTTGGCGATTGCGTTACACTCCTCCCCTCTAATTTAGGGCATTCGTGTAGGCACCATACTAGAAACCATGGCACTTTATGCAGATGACTTAGTACTTTTTATCAGAGATACTGGACCCTCGCTGCAAGCTGCGTTGTCACTATTGAGCAGTTTCACCACGGTCTCTGGGGCTCAGGGCTCAGGGTTAATTGGACTAAATCAAAAATACTCCCCCTACATTCTCATCCTATTCCTGACCAGGCTGACCCCACTATTCACCTACAGTGGGTCTCGCAAATCAAGTACCTGGGGTTACAGATAACTAACTCAGTGACAGACTTCATCAGTCTTAATATCTCCCTGTTGCTTGTTAAGATTTCCAAGAAGTTCCAGGCTTGGAAAAACCTTCCCTTGTCCCTCATAGGGAAGATTAATTTGGTCAAAATGAAAATTTGGCCACTATTACTGTAAAGCCTTAGAAACTCCCCGGTATGGATCCCTAAGTCCCTTTTCAAATCCATTGACTCCATGATTTCCTCATTTTTGTTGCAGGGAGCTGTACCCCGCCTTAAATTGGCAATACTGCAGCAGCCGTGGGGAGAGGGAGGCCTTG
The DNA here is from genome assembly GCA_029574335.1 of Rana kukunoris. Classification (NCBI taxonomy): domain Eukaryota; kingdom Metazoa; phylum Chordata; class Amphibia; order Anura; family Ranidae; genus Rana; species Rana kukunoris. The sequence continues at coordinate 88,296,929 of CM056056.1, read as the reverse complement.
CTGTTCCCAATTTCCACAAATATTTTCTGGCTGGATAGTTGACGACGGCCCACCGCTGGTTGACTGCTCCTCCGGACGATGCCTCTGTCTCATTGGAGGCCGCCTCTGTGGGCTCTTATGAGGCTTTGTCTCATCTAGTATATAGAGGTTTGAAGGCTCCTTATCAGCTGACATCCTCCATGCGCTCAGTAATGAGGGCCTGGGCTGTGGCTCAGGGACTGCAGTTGCCTGGATCCACTACTAGACTGTCACCTAATATCCCACTGTGGATGAATCCCAATTTTCCACATTTCTTTAGCTACCCGGACCCGGTTGTGTGGACTAAAAATGTAATTAAGATTGTACTTCATGTGGTGTTGAACGGTTCTTTATTGTCCTTTGACGATTTGAAAATATAATTTGCCCAACACTCACTTTTTCAGGTATATTCAATTAAGGCATGCTTTTTGCTTGCAGTTTGGTGGGGAGCCCCTTAATCTTGAGCCCAGCGACTTGAAGCTTTTGACGCACAGTGAATCACTATCCAAACCGGTCTCCAGACTGTACCAAGGCTTGTTTCAGGAGACTACTCTTCTGTTAGGGACTTGCAGAAGGGCCTGGGAGGCAGTGGCCCCGAGGTTGGATAGAGACGATTGGGATGATATGTGGGGGGTGGCATTCCAATATCTAGTATCAAGTAAAGATAGGTTGATTCACTATAAGTCTATCTCATCCTGGCGAAATTGCTAAGGATGTTTGGAAGTCAACATTCGCTATGCTGGAGATGTGGCTTACCTTTAGCCAATTTTATGCATATCTTCTGGGAGTGCCCACAGATTAAACACTACTGGCTAGCTGTAGCTAGCTGTATCAGGTCGGTCACTTCTATATCTATCCCCATGTCTGTGGAAGTTTGTCTGTGGAAGTTTGTCTTTAAAGGTCGTGGCTGGGCTATAGCCAACTGCTCTGCTTGAGCTTACTTCTGGTAAGCAGCCATTCCTATCTCGGTGAAGGAATCACTTGCAAACGTATCGGTGTGTCACTGTGGTGGTGTGTTGCTACGGACGTTTTCTTATACACATACTGTATATACAGCTTAAATAACAATGGATGTGTCTTTGAAATTCAGATTGGACTCATGCTGTGTTGAATCTTTATGAAAACTGTACACACGGACACGGTTTCTGCTTTATATAATAATTTTTCTGTGGCGCAGTTTTGCTTTTGTTTTCTGATTCTTTTTGTGCTATCTCACGACAACTGCAGCCTAATGTGTTTTTCTTTATTGAATATTATATTTTCATTATTCCTATTGATCCTATCAATTATCACAAATTAGCGCAGTTTTTTGGTTTTATATTTTATATTTGTATTAAGGTTACGCTGAGAGTTACTGGACCATGTTTCTGTGACATGGTGGACCGCCTCTGGCTGGAGGTCTACTAGGCGAGAATCCCCCCTGGGCATGCGCCGCTGCAATCAGCAGCGCATTGCGAGGGGAATATCTCCTAAACTGTACAGGTTTAGGAGATATTCTCCTTACCTACAGGTAAGCCTTATTATAGGCTTACCTGTAGGTAAAAATAAAAAAAAGGGTTTACAACCACTTTAATTCTAAACACAGCTTTAGCCCCAGTTATAAGAGGATGTGCACACTTATGCAACCACATTATTTTGTTCTTTACCCCCGCCAAAAAAGATTTCAGTTTGTTTTTTAATTGAGTTGTATCTTTGGCTCATATTTTTTACGTCACAGAAACCTGACATTTTAACAGGGGCTTGTATACTTTTTATAGCCATGGTAGGTGTACACATAGGTGTTTAGAGGCATATCAGAAGAGGAGAATTTGCAGGCTAAAAAAAAAATAACTGGCGTGCAGGGGCGGACTGACAACTCATGGGGCCCCCGGGCAATAGAAGATTATGGGGCCCCCCAGCTTACAGATGGCTACCATGCCAGGAGGCAGTGCAGAGGCAGGGTACAGTAGTTAAAATCTCGGGATTTTCACATCAAAAGCTTGTCGGTTTCAAACATATCAGGGACAGATGTAAAGAAAAACACAGATTTTTACATACTGTCCCTGGTTTTATTGAGTATGGCAACCCTGATGGGGCCCCCTAGTGGCATGGGGCCCTCGGCAGTGCCCGAGAGCCCCAATGGTCAGTCTGACCCTTGCTGGCGTGTTCAGGAGAGAAGCTGAAGAGCAAAAAAACGCTTGATGCGTCTAAACACTAGATGTGTCTAGCATTTAAGCGCTGGTGTATTCCAATGGCCAGAATCAATTATTCTGGCTGATGGAATCCCTTAACACTAAAATGCTTGATGTGTCTGTGCAATACGTGGCTTCATGTGCAGTTTTTAAGCGCTTTTTCCTGCCAGGGGTAAAAGGCGATAAGAAGAGAAAAGCAAACGCCCAGCGTGCATGAGGGCTTGGGCTGGCCATAAAAGGACCCGAATTTGGCTAGCTCAGCAGAGACCGGCTGAACTTCAATTCATGTAGGTCAGGGTGTCTTACAGATCAGATGTTGATTTTCCAATGAACTTCCATGCATCCAGCCTGTCAGGTTTGTCCTGACTCATCAGTGCCGCCAGCTATAGCCAGCGGCACCGATCACTGTATTCTGATGGTGGGGTGGTCTCCTTCCTGTCAGAATACAATAGCTTAGCAGGGAGTATTCTGCGTGTGCGAGTGCGTGGGGAATCGGGTCTTTTTTTATTTTATTTTTTATTCAGCTGCTGGGTAAACAGAAAAAAAAGAATAATGTATGGGCTGCCTTAGAGCTACCAACAGTAATACAAGGGCCTGCCTGATTGGATAAATTAGTTAGATCCTCATATTAAATAGTTTTGTTAAATCTGAAGTTGTGTGTACAACAAATACACAATCAAATTGTAATGTGTATGGTGATCATAGGACTAATGGTGTTATCCACTTGCCGCCAGGGGGGGATCCTCGGCTAAAGGGCCGGCAGCCGCCGGACCTTGCCGGAATAAAATCTCCTGCGCGCATGCGCAGGAGTGACGACATCGCCGCTCCAGCCAATCACAGCACTGGAGCGGCGATACCGGAAGACACGCTGAGGCAAGATGACATCTCGCTCGGTGTGGACCAGGTAAGTTCTCTACACCTCATTTTAAGGTAAGTATTTCATAATGAGCTAGTATGCGGTGCATACTAGCTCATTATAGCTTTTGCCTTACAGGTGTAAAAATAAAATAAAGAATTGCGGGTATACAGCCGCTTTAAGTATTTAAAAATGTTGATCTTGGTGTCTTGAATGCTTTTAAGTGCAAAGGAGGGGTCTGGGGTCTTATAGGCCCCCGATCCCTCCATAAAGAGTACCTGTCACTGCCTATTACGGAGAAGAAGAAGATATATATAGACATCAATGGGATTTTTCCCCTCCAGCGGCACGAGCGTTGCGCGACAGGCGTTTTGTCGCCTAGATGTGAATGGAGCCTAAGTATAAAAAAGGACAGCAGACAACTTTTATTTGGATAATAATGGCCGCGGATGTTTATTATTGGTTTAAATCATTGAATAAATATCATAAATAAATAAATAAATAAATGACTAGTGGGTAAACATCAATATTTAAGAAAAATTAAATATAAATAAACTTTAGCAAAGCTAACCACTACGGTCCAGGCTGCAACTGCAAATGACAAATTATCCCACTTATGCCGCGTACACACGGTCGTTTTTTGCGATGAAATAAAACGACGTTTTTTAAAACGTCATTTAAATTGATCGTGTGTGGGCAAAACGTCGTTTTTTGTCTTCAAAAAAACGACCAAAAAAAAATTCCAACATGCTTGAATTTTTTGTGTCGTTTTTCAAAACGTCGTTTTTTGTTTCACAAAAAGTCACCGTGTGTAGCAAAAACGTCTTTCAAAACGACGTTTTTCAACCCGCGCATGCCCAGAAGCTAGTTATGAAGCGAGCTTCAATGGAAAAGTGTGGTGAACGTAACCTCGTTTTTTGTGAAAAAACCGATGGTGTGTATGCAACATCGTCTTTGAAAGTGACGTTTCAAAAACGTCGTTTTTTACTTCACAAAAACGTCGTTTTTTTTCATCGCAAAAAACGACCGTGTGTACGCGGCATTAGTCTATAATACTCAACGAAAAAACTTGTCCCCCTTTGTATAATGACAAAGGTGACCCTACCACATAATTACATCTGCGACAAAATAGATAGGGAAGGGAGGGTGGGCGAGAACACCACAGCTTCTTGAGTCCTCTGAGGCGGGTGAGCCTTTAAGCCACGGGGACCTACTTTTATACCCCATTTGGGTGGGCTTTTCAAGCTGCCAAGCAGAGAACACCTGTAAGAACTGGTATTGACCAGTTCCCCAGAGCGGGCATTTTCCCAGGTCACCCAGAGGTCACCTAGTCAAGCTCCCCTCAGGCCAGCTAGCCCGCCAAAAATACCTGACAGCCACAGGGCACCAAGAGGGCCCTGAAGCTGCACTCCCGCCACTTTTCCCATGATGAAAAGGGGGAGCAGAGGCTGTCATTCTCCTTTTCCTTTAATTTTACAAGCAAAATTGGGATATGGATTGTGGTTTTTTTTTGCATTAAAAATGAAAAAAGTGTATTTTTTCACTTCAAAAACCGCTGCACAAATAGTGTGTGACATAACAATTTGCAAAACTTACCAATTTATCCTCTAGGGCCTCTGCTTTAATAATAATATATATATATTATATATATCTATATATCTATATATATATATATATATATATATATATATATATATATATATATATATATATATATATATCTATATAGATATATCTATATATATATAATATATATATATATATATATATATATAGATATATATATATATATATCGATAGATATATATAGATCTATATATATCTATATCTATATATATAGATATATATTATTTGGGGGTTCTAAGTAATTTTCTAGCAAAAGAAAATGATTTTAACATGGAACCAATGTGTCAGGAAATGCCTGGTCTTCCAGTGGTTATAGGAGGATGGGCGAGGGCTGTGGACTGGAGAATGATTGCAGATAGATACTAAGTACTGTACATCACGTGGTGTGAGAAGAGGAGAGGGGGGGACAGGTCAGGTGACAAAACAGTGCGCGCTCAGCCTCTACCCAGGGAAAGTGTTGTTTGGCCCTCAGCCCCCATGTGCAGACATAGCTCAGAGGAGTGACAGGACAAACATGTCTCGGATATTGATCGTAGGAGCCGGTCTGACAGGGAGCCTGTGTGCTCACCTCCTGAGGAGGGAAGGGGCCGGCAGGCTGCAGCTGGCAGTGTGGGATAAAGCCCGGGGAGCAGGTAATAGGGAGGCTGTAATATTTATATAACACCATACTGTGACCTCCCCCATACAATGTCTATTGAACTCACAGAGCAGCCCTCCTCTCTGCACAAGGTCACTGTCCTCACATCTCTATGGAGCTTTAACCACGTAAGGACTGAGCCTCTTTCTGAGATTTGGTGTTTACAAGTTAAAAACACTATATCTGGACAAAATTAACTTTTTTGAATTAACCACTTCCATACAGGGCACTTTCACCCCCTTCTTGCCCAGACCAATTTTTAGTTTTCAGCGCTGTCGTACTTTGAATGACAATTGCGCGGTCATGCGACGTAGCTCCCAAACAAAATTGACACCCTTTTTTTCTCACAAATAGAGCTTTATTTTGGTGGTATTTAATCACCTCTGTGGTTTTTATTTTTTGCGCTATAAACAAAAGAAAGCAACAATTTTGAAAAAAAAAAAATATATATATTTTTTGATTTAATAAATATCATAATTTAAAAAAAAAAAAACTTTTTTCCCCTCAGTTTAGACCGATACGTATTCTACATATTTTTGGTAAAAAAAAATCGCAATAAGCGTATTTGATCGGTTTGCGCAAAAGTTCTAGCGTCTACAAAGTAGGAAATAGAATTATGGCAATTTTTTTTTATATATATTTTTTTTATTGTGACTGTGACATTGCATCGGACACTTTTGACACATTTTTGGGGCCATTCACATTTACACAGCGATTAGTGCTATAAAACTGCACTGATTACTGTGTAAATGTGACTGTCAGGGAAGGGGTTAACACTAGGGGGGCACTGAAGGGGTTAAATATGTTCCCTAAAGTGTTCTAACTGTTAGGGGGAGGAGATCGATGTGTGTTCCTCTGTACTGGGAACACACATCAGTCTCCTCACCGCTGACAGGACATGGATCTGTGTGTAAAAAAAAGACATCAGTAAAGTTAATCCAATTTTTTATTTTTTTTGGTTTTATATATATTGTGAAAGATGGTGTTATGCTGAGTAAATTGATACCCAACATGTCACGCTTCAAAATTGCGCACGCTTGTGAAATGGCAGCAGACTTTTACCATAAAAAATTTCCATAAGCGACGTTTAAAAAATTCTACAGGTTGCATGTTTTGAGCTACAGAGGGGGTCTAGGGCTAGAATTATTGCTCTTGCTCTGACGATTGCGGCGATACTTGACATGTCTTTTATTTTACTTTTTTCCGCTGTTCTTTTTAAAAAAAGTGTCACTTTTATCCCTATTGCAAGGAATGAAAACATCCCTTGTAATAGAAAAAAAGCGTGACAGGAAGTGTGTCAAAGCAGAGGTCCACTCTAAAAAAATTAAACAGCCAAAAAGGCTACAAAAAATGTGTTTTTTTTTTTATATACCTGCCAGAAGTGGCTGTTACTAGGCAGATCGGCTACTTCCTTTTTCCTCTTTCTTCTCCTCCTCGCACCGCTTCCTGGGAAATGGGGAGCGGTGTCTTCTGGGAACTTGTGTGTGTGTGTCTCCCAGGAGATATCCGCCCATTCACATAGCGCCACCCAGCTTGCGCATGCGCAGTAGGGAATCGGGCAGTAAAGCCTCATCGCTTAACTTAACTTAACTTAACATCGCTATTGTTCGGCTTCGGCTGCTGACATCGCAGGCACCCTGTACAGGTAAGTGTCCTTATTAAAAGTCAGCAGCTACAGTGTTTGTAGCTGCATTTTTTTATTTTATTTTTTAAAGCCGGACCTCCGCTTTAAATATGAGATCTGGGGCCAAAAAGACCTCAGATTTACACTACACAACAATGCAATAAACAAACACAAAAAAAAAGTCTCTTTCTCCCTCGTCTTCCAGGACGGCACCCTGAGAGTAGACTGGCTCACCTGACAGGAAACACAATCAAAATGAGGTTTAAAAGGCCCCACCCCTCCCGTGTGCCTCAGTTCTGATTGTGTTTCCCTTTCAGCGAAACGTTTGTTTTTTTCCTTGTGACCTAATGCCTGGGGCTGGTGTTCCCCCCCCCCCCCGGAGCCCGGACCGCAGGTACTGGGTGCTGTTGGGTCCGGTGTAGCTTGCTACCTCCCCGGGGGGTTCCCCTTCGTCTTAGTCCAGGGGGGAACAGGAGAAGACACAGACTCCCCTGGACGCCGGAGCCTCCTAGGAGGGCAGGGCTCTCCAGTGCTCCGAAGAGGCCACATCCTCTCTCCCCCCGCCTGGTTCCCTACCTTGGAGGTTGGGCTAAGGCCTCCCCCTTCCTGCTGGCTCCGTCCGGGGGTTTGCTGGACCGCATGGCGGGTAGTTAGGCGCCGCTCCGAGCGGCGCCAGGAGCATCCGGGCGCCTGTTGATGACGCGCACGGCGCCGTGACGTCATTCCGCTCCCGCGCGGCAAGATGGCGGCCCCCACCGGACAAACGCTGCAGGCGATCGGGGCGCACTATAAAGCAGCCAGGGAGATAGAGGGGCCTGGCGGCCTCAGAGCGTGTTCATGGAAGCCCTTTTCTTGGCACAAGACGCTACTATGGAGGAGGACCGTCTGTTTCCCATGGCTGCAGAGGAAACCACCAAGGATGAGTCCTTCCTTTTACTTAGGGGGGTTTTTTGTCTCCCAAACAACCCCCCCCCCTCCCCTAAATCCTGGAGGTTGAGGGCTAATGGGCATATGTTTCTCCCTGATATGTTTAGGTGAAGACCCTATTGCCCAGGGGGAGTCCAGCAGAGTGGCTAAGCCTCCTAAGCGTGTTAGGAAGTGTGGCAATTGTAGTGACAAATTACCAGCTGAGCATAACAAGCCATTCTGTTCTAAGTGCATCTGTAAACTAACAGGGAAGGAGACCTCACAGATTATGAAGCAATTTCTCTCGGTTCAGACCGAAATGCTATCCACCCTAAAGGAGTTTCAATCTTCCCTAAATAAGAGAGACATTGATTCTCCGGTTCCGGGCCCCTCCTCCCAGGAATCCTCTTCTGCCTCTCGTCCGTTTGTACCCCTACAGCCTCGTAGAGTGTACCCCTCGGATTCTGAGGAGTCCGAGTTGACCTTGCGTAGTGAAACCCTGGTTGACAGCCAGGCAGAGGAGGATGCCAGGACAGGAAAATACATGTTTCCTCCTGATGATATGGAGGGCCTTCTAGCAGCTGTTTATGCTACCGAACATATTCAAGAACCAGCAGAGCAGGTTTCAGCTCAGGACAGGATGTACATGGGTTTAATAAAACCTCAAACCAAGACCATTCCTGTCCATCAGTCACTAAAGGACATTATCCTCAGGGAGTGGGCAGAACCCGAAAAAGCTTACCAAGTTTCAAAACTTGGAAACGCCGCTGTCCCTTTAAGGCGGAGGTAGTAGACACCTTTTTTAAGGTCCCTAAGCTTGATGCCCCCTTGGCTCAGGTCTCCAGACAGTCAGACCTTTCCTTTGAAGACACAGGCAGTTTAAAGGATGCCATGGATAGGTGTACCGACACTTCTCTCCGTAGAGCATGGGAAGCCAATGCAGCCGCCCTTGGTCCTGCATTGGCCTCAGCCTGCGTGGCAAGAAATGCCGACGCCTGGACTTCCAGGCTTCTAGACCATCTCCCCAGTTCTTCCAAGACAAAGGAGATACGAGATTCCCTCCAGCTTATTAGCGGGGCAGTGGCCTACTTGGCAGACGCGGCGGTGGAAACCGTTCGCGCCTCAGCCAAGACCGGGGCCCTTATTAATGCCTCTAGGAGGGCCGTCTGGCTAAAAACCTGGAGGGGTGATCTTGCCTCTAAACGCCGCCTATGTGCACTCCCCTTCAAGGGTTCCCTCTTGTTTGGGGATGCCTTAGATCAGGCTTTGTCCAGGTCTTCTGAGAAGGGGAATAAATTCCCTTCAAAACCCAGGCAGAGTAGGAAGCGGTCCTTTCGTCCCAGCCAGAGAAAGATTCCGGCCCCGGACAAAAGACCGTCCACCAGCCGATGTTGGACCTTTGGTAAAGATAGACCAAAGGGGGGGATCCTTTTTTCCAGTCCCAAACCATCCGGAAAGGACACCAAGTGACGGGAAGGTGGGGGGCAGGCTCTCCAGGTTTCTTCCTGCCTGGGAGAGCATAACCCAGAGTCCCCATGTCCTGCAGATAATCAGGGAGGGTTACCATTTAGAGTTCAGAGAGCTTCCCCCCCCGACCTTTCTCCTCACTCACCTCCCAGGGGACTCCAGCAAGGCCGTAGGCCTCTCCCAGAATATTGCAAATCTGGCAGAACAGGGGGTCATAATCCCAGTCCCACCAGACCAACAAGGTCAGGGAGTATACTCCCACATTTTTGTGGTTCCCAAGCCGGACGGCAAGTTCAGATTGATAATCAATCTGAGACCCCTGAACTCCCATCTCCTCTACAAAAGATTCCGGATGGAGAGTGTTCACAGCCTCAGGGGTCTTTTGTTAGAAGGCGTCTTTATGGCGACCATAGATTTGAGGGACGCCTACCTGCATGTCCCGATTTTTTTCGGGACATCAGAGGTTTCTGAGATTTGCCCTCGCCTCCGCACAGGGAATTCAGCACTGGCAATTTGCTGCCCTCCCCTTTGGTCTGGCCTCCAGCCCAAGGGTGTTTACGAAGGTCCTGGCGGAGGTAATGGCTCATCTACATCTGAAGGGGGTCTCCCTCGTCCCCTATCTAGACGACCTTCTGCTCTTCAGCCCAAGTCAGGATCAGCTCCTTTCGGACCTGACCATCGTCATGACCACTCTGGAGTCGCTTGGTTGGATAATCAACAAGCAAAAGTCCTCCCTTCTGCTGGAACAGCGGAAAGGCATACCTGGGGGTTATCATAGATTCCCGAGAAAATAAGCTTTTTCTTCCCCAAGAGAAGTTCCAGAGGCTTGTGACGACGATCGGGTCTTTAGTGGCTACAGAAAAGCCCTCCCTCAGAGAGATCATGAAGCTGTTGGGTCGGATGACCGCTTGCATTCCGGCGGTCCCCTGGGCCCAACTACACGCAAGACCACTTCAGAGGTTCCTCCTCTCCGCCTGGAACGGAAAGGAAGACACTCTCGATTCCCGGGTCAGGGTACCGATCCTAGTCAAGGACTCCCTAGAGTGGTGGCTTCACCACCAAAACCTCCTGAAGGGCCGTCCGTGGAGTCAGACCAATCCACTGAAGATCACTACGGAGGCCAGTGCTTGGGGTTGGGGAGCCCATGTACAAGAACTGCGGGCTCAGGGATCCTGGGATCCCCATCAAAGGCGGACCTCCTCCAACTATCGAGAATTACTGGCAGTGGGAGAAGCTCTGAGGGCATTCGAAGAAATAATTCAGGGCAAGGATGTCCTGGTCCTTTCCGACAATGCTACAACAGTCGCCTTTCTCAACAGACAGGGAGGCACCAGGTCCCAGTCTCTCCTGACACTCTCCCTGGAGATCCTGGGTTGGGCGGAACAGAGAGTACCCTCTATTCTGGCAATCCACATAAGGGGAGCCACCAATCTGGAGGCCGACTTTGAGTCGTCGACCCATTTTTCAGGGGGAGTGGGAATTGTGCCAGGAAACCTTCGACTGGGTTTGTCGGCGGTTCGGGGTTCCGGAGATAGATCTTTTTTCCTGCAGGGAAAACAGAAAAGTGAACAGATTCTTTTCCCTTTTGCAGGGACGGGGTTCGCAGGGGGTGGATGCGCTAGCCCAGGCCTGGGATTTCCGTCTGGCTTACGCTTTTCCCCCGCTGAATCTGATCCCAAGGGTCTTACAAAAGCTGGCCTCCGCGGAGACCAAATGAATCCTGATCACTCCTTGGTGGCACCGGAGATCCTGGTTTCCCATTCTGAAGCTCTGGTCTCTAGCTCCCCTGCTTCCCCTTCCTCTCCGAGCGGATCTCCTGCGGCAGGGGCCGATCTCTCATTCGAACCCAGGGTTCTTCAGCCTGACGGCATGGCTCTTGAGAGGCGGAACTTGCAGCAGAGGGGCTGCTCGGATAGTCATAGATACCCTACTATCCAGCCGCAAGAAGGTCACCAGACACATCTACGCAAAGGTCTGGACAGTCTTTTCGCGTTGGTGCACCACAAAGCAGATCTCTTCTCCCAAAACTCCCGCCATCCTGGAGTTTCTTCAGGACGGCGTGGAACTAGGCTTGGCTACCAGAACGTCCAAGTGGCAGCTTTATCATACTTTTTGGAGAAGAGCCTCTCAGCGGACCCTCTCATCAAGAGGTTCCTGACAGCTAGGGACAGACTTTCTCCTGTGCAGATTTCCAGGGTTCCCTCATGGGACCTCTCCCTGGTCCTGGAGCAGCTGACTAAGGCACCTTTTGAGCCTATAGACAGCATTTCTGTAAAATTTCTTACAATTAAGTTTACCTTTTTGTTAGCCATCACGTCTGCCAAGAGAGTTGGAGACTTGCATGCTTTTTCTATCAAGGAACCCTTTCTGCGGGTTTTTGAAGATAGGGTTATTTTGACTCGGGATCCTCTGTACCTTCCCAAGGTGGCAACCAGGTTCCATAGGTCTCAGGAAGTTATACTTCCTTCTTTTTGCGCAAATCCCAGCAATGAAAAGGAAGCCACTTTCCATTGCCTGGATGTAAGACGCTGCCTTTTAGTTTACCTAGAGAGGGTTAGTGAGTTCAGAACTTCCCCTCACCTTTTTGTTAATTTCTTAGGGAAAAAAAAGGGTCAACAGGCAACTAAAGCTTCCATCTCCAGATGGATTAGGCAGATGGATTAGGCAGGCTATCTCCTTGTCCTACACACAGGCAGATAGGCCACTGCCTGTTATTAAGGCTCATTCCACGCGTTCTCTGGCAACCTCCTGGGCAGAAAGGGCAGGAGCTTCCATAGAGCAGATCTGTAGAGCGGCAACCTGGTCCAGCCGGAATACGTTCATCAGACATTATAGAGTCGAACTGCTGTCTCCTCAAGACCTGATGTTTGGTAGGAAGGTCTTACAGACGGTGGTCCCGCCCTAAGGTAGGCCTGAAGATTACTTGCTTTTCTCTCAGGGTGCAGTCCTGGAAGACGAGGGAGAAATTACCAGTTACTTACCGGTAGCTGGATTTCTACGAAGTCTTACAGGACGGCAGGCCTACTTCCCTCCCTCTTACTTCTATCTAAATTCCTCCTTTTTCTTAGTTTCTGTCTATACCGTGTTCTAAAGAGCGGTTACTTATCTTAAACTGAGGCACACGGGAGGGGTGGGGCCTTTTAAACCTCATTTTGATTGTGTTTCCTGTCAGGTGAGCCAGTCTACTCTCAGGGTGCCGTCCTGTAAGACTTCGTAGAAATTCAGCTACCGGTAAGTAACTGGTAATTTTAGAGCATTGGTCAAAAGTGAGGTTTTGACACCGCTTCCGCCCTGCAATGGTATGGAGATGGGTGGGGGCCATCTTCCCCCTCACTTGTCTGTCAGACGTGAGAGAATCCGATTGCCTCTGCCACTGCCGACGGTTTCGGTTAGCAGCGGGGGGCACTGGAGAGCTGCGGGAGGAGCCGCTGATAAAAGTGATCTTGGGGCGAATCCGTCACAGATACCACTTTTATCTGAAACCAGACCGCCCGCTCTTGAAGAGGATCCTGGGGTTATGGCAGCTACCATAACAATGGTATTCCTCTTCAATGTAGCGACGTATAATGACGCTGGGGGGTCTGGAAGTGGTTAAACGGCTTCTAAAGGTGGAACATGCTCAATGTTTCTATCACCACCACTATACTTGCCTGATCCAGTATCTGTCTGCAGCAACTCTCTCTGGTCATGGAGGCAGACATTGGCTTCTGTTGCTGTCAGCCAAATTCTGTGTGCAGGGAAGAGGGCTCAAACCAAGCTGTGTTTGTTTATAGACGCACACAGCCCGCCTCTGGAGTGAGCCTGCAGATGTACGACCATAGGAAGCAACTTTCTATAGACACGGATAAAAGGAGGAGCCAGGAGTGTCAAAGGGGGACCTCCGAAGCAAAGGTTTGGCGCCACTCTGTGCAAAATAGGGCTGAAAAAATAAATCGTCAAAATTGATTATGAAATAGTTGTCAACTATTTTCATTATTGTTTAGTTGGCCTCCATATAGAATGCATTATTTGTTTACATGTCACAGTAGAGGCCGACCAATATGTTTTTTTTTGTGCCAATGATGATATATAGAAATTGCAGCGGCTGATGGCCAATGTATGATGCTGATTTAAAGTAATAGGAAGTGATACAGAACTTTTCTTAAATTAAACATTTATTAAACACAAGCCTCCAATCAGTGCACTCAGATGTATATTAAATACACAAAACAGGTAATCAAAACTTTTGGACAAAAAAAAAAGCTAACTTTACTGTTCAGTTTTTTTTTTTTTCTTTTTATTCATTAAAGTGTATTTTTTTCCAGAAAAAATGTGTTTGAAAGACCGCTGCACAAATACCATGTGACATAAACAATTGCAATAACCACTAGAGGTCGACCGATATATTGGCCAATATTTGGCCGTTTTGGAGAAATCGGCATCGGCCGATTTTTCTCCAACTTAGGCCGATATTTAACATGGCACTAGCGCTGCCTAGGCTCCGGAGCTAGGCCGAGGCCGCGGCCTTTCCTGATGCTGTGACCGCAGCGGCAATCCGCGGATTGTCGCCGCGGTCACAGCATCAGGAAAGGCCGCGGCTTCGGCCTAGCTCCGGAGCTGCGGACATCTTAGTACACCCAGCGTTGTCGGCGGTGGCGGCGGCCACCGATTGGCTGTTACAGGCGTCAGTAGATAGCAGCGAGCGGGCCCCTCCTCCTCTGTGGGTGTATACAGAGAGGAGGGGCCCGCTCGCTGCTATCTACTGACGCCTGTAACAGCCAATTGGCGGCCGCCGCTGCCGACACTCTACACTGTAAAGAAAAACATCCCCTGACGTGCAGCGTGCCCTGCTTCTGCCTACAAACCCCAGAATGTTACTGGCCCGCTCTGCATTCTGGGGTTTGTAGGCAGAGGCCGGGCGCGCAGCACATCAGGGGACTTTTTTTTCTACAGTGTAGAATGTCGGCAGCAGCGGCCACCGATTGGCTGTTGCAGACAGGGGTGGATGGCACTGGTTGGCACAGGTGGTGCACTGGTTGGTGATGCACTGAGGTGATTGCACTGGTGGGCATTGATGAGGTGGCACTGGTGGTGGACACTGATGGGCTGCACTGGTGGGCATTGATAAGGTGGCACTGGTGGTGGACACTGATGGGCTGCACTGGTGGGCATTGATGAGGTGGCACTGGTGGTGGGCATTGATGAGGTGGCACTGGTGGGCCTTGATGAGGTGGCACTGGTGGTGGGCCTTGATGAGGTGGCACTGGTGGTGGGCATTGATGAGGTGGCACTGGTGGTGGACACTGGTGGGCATTGATGAGGTGGCACTGGTGGTGGACACTGGTGGGCACTGACAGGCTGCACCCCACCTCTCCACCCTAAACAATTATCTCCTCCCCACCTCTCCACCCTAGGTTTTTTGAGTTGAGGAGAAAAAAAAAAAATCGGCCTAAAATATCGGCCGCAAAAATCGGCAACACATATCGGCCATCGGCCGTCCCGATTTCAAATATCGGCATCAGCATCGGCCAGAGAAAAACCCATATCGGTCGACCTCTAATAACCACCATTTTATTCTTTATGGTCTCTAGGTCTAGGGACCTTAACCTCATAGAACACCTTTGGGATGAATTAGAGCGGAGACTGCAGTCCAGGCCTTCTTGTTCACATCAGTGCCTGACCTCACAAATGTGCTTCTGGAAGAATGGTCAAACATTCCCATAGACACACTCCTAAACCTTGTGGACAGCCTTCCCAGAAGAGTTGAAGCTGTTATAGCTGCAAAGGGTGGGCCAACTCAATTCTGAATCCTATGGACTAAAACTGGGATGCCATTAAAGTTAATGTGTGTAAAGGCAGGCGTCCCAATACTTTTGGTAATAAAGTGTAGTTTTGGTAGATCTAGATTGAACAATCTGGTTGTATGGTGTATGACCAGCTTTAGGCTTGGCTCCCATTACTGTGTTCCCGACCCGCAGAGAAATATGCTACTCTTTTAAGAAACTTCTTTCCCTGTGTTTCTCATGGGTAGTTCACACCAACATCTCCCCGTTCTTCAGCTCTGTGACCCGATCGTGTGATAACGGCGGCTATCCGGTCTCGCGGGTGTGGTCACAGAGCTCACAGCAGGGTCGCGAGGGGGCCAACACGCGGCTCGCAAATTAAAGGGGAAGTACCTGTACACCCATTTGCGCAGCTGTGCCATTCTGTCGACGTACATGATTGGGCGCCGGTCGGGAACCGGTTAAAGGCTCAGGGACCCTTTGCATGTGTTATGGCTTAATTAGCTGATTAGAGTGGGACACTTTGAGCCTAGAATATTACACCTTTTCACAATATTCTTGTTTTCTGAGATTGTGGATTTGGGGTTTTCATGAGCTGTAAGCCATAATCATCACAATTATGACAAATCATGTCTTGAGCCATCTTGCTCTGTATGTAATGAGTCTATCTCATATATTAGTTTCCCCTTTTAAGTTGCATTAGTGAAATAAATTATTTTTTTGCACGATTTTCTAATTTTTTGAGTTTCACCTGTACAGAAGGGACAGGGGGGCCTGCTCATGGAGCTTGCATTCTAAAGGGAGGGTCAGGTGGTAGAAAAGGTAACAGCTGCAGGGGATGGTTTGATGGGGGTGGCTCAAATACAGTTCTTAGGTGGGTGTGGGATAGGCTTCCCTGAATAGACAAGTTTTTAGGAATCTCCTAAACGTGATCAGGTTAGGGGCAGAGAGTTCCAAAGGATGGAAGAGGCTCTAGTGAAGTCCTGTATGCAATCATGGGAGGAGGTAACAAGGGAGCTAGAGAGCAGGAGGTCCTGGGAGGAGCGGAGGGGAAGATTTGGGCAATATCTGCAGATGAGGTTGGTGGGGGGAAGGTGCACACAGGCCGGCAGCCATTTCTATGCTTTTTCCTTCTGCACACATGAGAATATAGTCTCTACAGTTTCATGGGCCACTTAATCCCTCTTTATAAGGAAGAAAGCCAGCTACCTTGGGGTCCCCATTAGACTTAAGGTCAGGATGACAACACACATGCCCTAGGACTCTGCAGGCCCTCGGACCTTTTGGGAATAGTGGAGGAACTTGTGGTGCTGCCCCCCCACCAGAGACATCCAACATATGTAAAATCTTCAGTTATTTTGCTGATGCTGCTTTTTGAATAGATCCTTTGAAACTACCAATGGATGCCAGCCCCCACGAGCAGGGCTGCTGTTAGAAATCACTGGGCCCCGTATAGCCAACATGGCAGGCCCCCCCCCCCCCCAATATATCAAGACCATATTTTCACAAAAAATACACTAAAATCATTAGTAGACACAATTGTACCAGAGAACCTGTGTGAATTAGCCCTTTTTTGTTTTTTACCTTAAAAAAAATTATATTCACAGTGACAAGGGGGCACACGGGGGGAGGGGGGGGGGGGAGGGTTAACAGAAGCAGGCAGAACAGGGAGGGGAATCAGTGTCGGGGGAGCAATTACACATATGATGCCCTGTGTCAGTGTCTCTCCCTGCTGCAGGAGGTGGAGAAATTGGCTTTCAGCTGCTGCAGAGAGCTGCACAGGGCATACTACTGCCCCTCCACTAAACCACACTAATTCCTCCTGCTGTTTGGGCCCCCCTGTTTGCCCGGAACCCCCTACAGGAGGACTGGTGGTCCCCCCCTATCAGCGGCCCTGCCCACGAGGAAGACTTAAACAGTTGAAATGCATCTGTTTATATATTATGCACATTGGTGCAGTCTTTCTCAACTCCAGTCCTCAAGGTGTCTCTACAAGTCATGTTTTCAGGATTTCTCTCAGATGAAACGGCTGTGGTAATTACTAAGGCCCCTTTCAGACTGAGGCGGGAGCCGCGGTGAGGGTATAGTGCCGCTAAAATTAGCGGCGCTATACCGTCGGATTTTCCACGGGATTCGGCCGCTAGCGGTGCAGTATTAACCCTCGCTAGCGGCCGATAAAGGGTTAATACTGCCCGCATTGCGCCTCTGCATAGGCGCATTGCGGGCGGTATTGTCGCGGTTTCTCACTGCTCCAAAGATGCTGCTGACGAGATTTATTTTTTTTCTCCCTCCAGCGCATCACCTCAGTGTGAAAGCCCTCAAGCTTTCACATTGAGTATGCAGTGAAGGAGTATTTCAGGCGGTATAGCAGCGCTATTTTTAGCGTTGTACCGCCTGAAAAACTCCTCCGTGTGAAAGGGGTCTAAGGTAGTGAAACTGATCAAATAACCTGTGCAGAATAATGGAAAGCCTGAAAACATGACCTGTAAGGCTCTATTCAGACCTAGGCGTTTTGTCGTCCGACGCTGCAGCAGCCTGTGATACGCTGGAGGGGCGAATTTAAATTGTCGGCTATGGAGATGGTTCACATCTCTACACCGAACGCCGTACGCCTGAAGCCTGAAACAAGTCCCGGACCCTTTTTTTTCAGGCGTATTCGGCGTTCGGCCATAGCCGACAGTGTAAAATTCTGCCCTCCAGCAAAAAAACAATAGGCGTTTTGTCGCCGCAAATCGCGGGGACAAAACGCCTATTGCATGTCGCCCGAATACGCCTCTGCCGCCGACGCCTAGGTCTGAATGGAGCCTTAGGGTGCATTGAGGACTGGAGTTGAGAAACACTGCATTGGTGCCTAAGTCACAAGCTTGTGCTACATACAACTTCGCTTTTTACAGTTTTGTACCCAATTATTTGATGTTTTATATTGTCCCCATCTTTTCAGGGTTTATTTTGATGTTCTTCTAATAAAATGTTATTTTTAGACAAATATTTCATGGTTTTTGCATACTGTTCATATCTTCTTTGGTATCAGAATGTCCCAATTCCCCTTTTTTTTCTTTCTTCCCCTTTTTTTTTCTTTTTCTTCCCTTTTTTTTTTTCTTTTTCTTCCCTTTTTTTTTTTCTTTTTCTTCCCCTTCTTTTTTTCTTTTTCTTCCCCTTCTTTTTTTCTTTTTCTTCCCCTTCTTTTTTTCTTTTTCTTCCCCTTCTTTTTTTCTTTCCCCCCCCTTTTTTTTTTTTTTTCTTTCCCCCCCTTTTTTTTTCTTTCCCCTTCTTTTTTTTTTTTTTTCTTTCCCCCTTCTTTTTTTCTTTCCCCCCTTTTTTTTTTTTCTTTCCCCTTTTTGGATTCCTATACATTTAATTAGAAAAAAAAAACCACTTTATTTTTATCAATATAATGATGTGAAGGTCTTCTCTAGTGCCTGTGTTTTAAATTAGCATTTGTTTTCCTTTTTAGGGGGGCGCATGTCCACCAGCCGTTGTCCTTCAGACCCGAAGTGCACAGTTGACCTGGGAGCCCAGTACATTACTGTCACCCCGTACTATGCTCAGAAGCACAAACGGTGAGACTTTTATATTCATTTGGAATGTACAATGTATCCAGCTCAGTAAAAATGAAGCACTTTGTTTACTAAGGCAGAGTTATTCATAAACTGCAACAAATCATGCCTGAAGTTCAAGCTACCATACGTTGAAAAACCAAAGTCAGCTCCGGAGTTTATGGAGCACCACAAAGTGTATTTCCCATTTAACCCCTTCAATACAGGACTTTAAAACCCACCTCCATACCGGGCCTATTCTGGCACTTCTCTCCTACATGTACAAATCCTCATTGTTTTGCTAGAAAATTACTCGAAACCCCCAAACATTATATATATTTTTTTTAGCAGACACCCTAGGGAATAAAATAGCAGTCATTGCAACTTGCACGGTATTTGCCCAATAATTTTTAAAACGCCTTTTTTTTTTTTGTTAAAAAAAAATGGTTTGATGAATTAAAAAATAACAAAACAGTAAAGTTAGCCCATTTTTGTTGTAAAATATGAAAGATGTTATGCCAAGTAAACAGATACCTAACATGTCATGCTTTAAAATTGTGCACGCTCATGGAATGGTGCCAAACTTCGTTACTTTAAAATGTTAACAGGTTACCAGTTTAGAGTTACAGAGGAGGTCGAGTGCTAGAATTGTTGCACACACTCTAACGCACGTGGTGACACCTCACATCTGTGGTTTGAATGACGTTTACATACGTGGGCGGGACATAGGTGTGCGTTCGCTTAGCGCGAGCTACCGGGGACAGGGGCATTTAAAAAAAAAAAAAAGTCTTTCTTTTTTTTTTACTTACTTATTTTTTACACATTTTTTTTTTCGATTGCTTTTATTCCTATTACAAGGAATGTAAACATCCCTTGTAATAGGAATAGTGTGTGACAGGTCCCCTTTAACAGCTTGAGCCCCGGGCCATTGTCAAATGAGGGCGGCAAGGTGGCTCTATAAATCTCAGCCGCCGTCTTTCGGCGTCTTCCGGCCACTGGGGGGCGCGCGCACCGATGGCAGCGCACCTGTCTTGTCCCCAAAATGCCAATGCGCGTGTCTGGCGGTCGCGATGTCCGCCAGGTACCCGCGATCGGCAGTTTTAGAGCAGGGACATGGAGCTCTGTGTGTAAACACAGAGCTCCACGTCCTGTCAGGGAGAGGAGACAGATACTGTGCCCCTTGTACATAAGGACACAGCATCGGTCACCTCCCCCCACACAGTTAGAACACACCCAGGATTCACATTTAACCCCTTCCTCGCCCCTAGTGTTAACCCCTTCCCTGCCAGTCACATTTATACAGTAATTAGTGCGTTTATATAGCGCTGTTCGCTGTATTAATGTGAATGGTCCCAAAAATTTGTCAAAAGTGTCCGATGTGTCCTTCGCAATTTCGCTGTTCTGACAAAATTCACAGATCGCCGTATCACTATTAAAAAAAATAATAATAATAAAAAAAAATTCAGAATTCTATCCCCTATTTTGTAGCCACTATAACCTTTGTGCAAACCAATTACTATACGCTTATTCCATGTTTTTTTTTACCAAAAATATGTAGAATATATATCGGCCTAAACTGAGAATTGTTTTTTTCTTTTAAATGAGATATTTATCATAGCAAAAAGTAAAAAGTATTGTGTGTTTTTTTTTTTTCAAAATTGTTGCACTTTTTTTGTTTATAGCGCAAGAAATACAAACCGCAGAGGTGATCAAATACCACCAAAAGAAAGCTCTATTTGTGGGGAAAAAAACGACGTCAATTTTGTTTGGGAGGCACGTCGCACAACCGCGCAATTTTAGTTTAAAGCGACGCAGTGCTGAAAGCTGAAATTTCGCCTTGGCAGGAAGGGGGTATATGTGCCCAGTAAGCAAGTGGTTAAGGAGAGATGCGGGGTCAAGAAGACCCCACATCTCTCCTCCAGGCTGGAAAGAATGAGATTGTGAAAAAAAATTCACAGATCTCATTCTCACTAGCCGCAGTTGCGGTTTGTTTACTTACGGGTACCTGGCGTGACGTCATCACATTGTGCCCGGGCCTCCGACGGTCATAAGGATGACTGGTGACCATCTGGTCACCAGTCCTCTCTATGCCTCCCATCCAGCGCACGGCGATCATCTCTCCGTGCCCCCGATGGCACAGGAGAGCCCGGAGAAGCACCGGATGGCGGCGGGAGGGGAGGGGGATTTGTCCCCTCCCGCCGCCTATAAGAACGATCACCGCCAAACGCCGCTATGATCGTTCTTATGGTGCGCAGGATCGCTGCCGGAACAAAATGATATCTGAATGATGCATCATTCAGATATCACCGCACAAAGTGCAGGACGTCATATGACGTCCAACCGGGATAAGAGATCCCCTTTTTGGATGTCATATGACGGCGTGCGGTTTTGAAGTGGTTAAATGCCATCTTTTTAAACAAACTTGTTAATCATTTTAAAGTGTGTGCATGGTAGTAGTATTTGTTATAGTATGCATATAGTGTTTATGTTTTGAGTATAGTAGGGAAAATTTAAAGCTGATCTCCAGATTTTAATGAAGTTTAAATAGTTTTGGAGCAATCTGGTCCAACAAACTGTTACCTTCCCTGAGAGATGCAGCGGCTGTATAAACTTTATGTATCCTCAGCTCCATATAGTATACAGTGCTGTGCTTCAACAATGGGATGGGA
Source organism: Rana kukunoris (assembly GCA_029574335.1). Lineage (NCBI taxonomy): Eukaryota > Metazoa > Chordata > Amphibia > Anura > Ranidae > Rana > Rana kukunoris. The sequence goes on along the minus strand of CM056056.1, from coordinate 88,275,657 downwards.
ACTTTCTGTCTCGTTCCTGGAACCAAATCAAGTCGGGCCGAGCTGCACTCAGCCTTACACAGGGAGCTCTGTATTCTATGAATAAATACAAAGCTTCCTCTGATTGGTTGAGTTGAAGATTGTGACATTATCTGCTTGCCTCTCCAACCAGAGCATTAATAATAATAATAATAATAATAATAATAATAATACTAGAATACAAAGCTCCCTGTGAATGCCTGGGCAGTGCTCGACCAAACATGATTTTGTTCCCAGAACTTGACGGGAAAATTCCCACCCCACTGCCTGAACAAAGAAAGTTTATTTTTGTTCTTGTCTCAGTGGAGAGATCTCCCTTCAATTCCTGTCCTGAAAACACAACAGGAAGTAAGAGGAGATCTTTATAAAGAGAGGGTAATTTCCTCTTTGAGGCTAGAGAATCCATGCAGAATCTCACGTGTTCCCAAAACGCACATAAAATGTGCATCCTTTTTGCGGGCATGCAGCAGTGCAAATAATTAATAATCGCACCTTGCTAATGCACACCCCAAAACAAATGGCAAAAAGTACAACGTGTTTTGGTGCAGAGTGATTTGGAAAAAAAAAAAAAAACAGGTCATGCATGTGATTTATTATTTTTAATTTTTTTATGTGTAGGGCAGCTATGTGTAGGGCAGCTCATTGAAATGAGTGGGCAGCCCTAAACGTGACATGCAAAAATGCATGCAACCTGCATAGGTGTGAATAGAGCTAGAGGTCGACCGATATATTGGCCGCTTTGGAGAAATTGGCATCGGCCGATTTTTTTTATCCAAATTAGGCCGATATTTTACATGGCCGCTAGCGGTGCCACGGCTCCGGAGCTAGGCCGAAGCCACAGCCTTTTCTGATGCTGTGACTGCGGCGGCCCTCCTCTCTGTTTACGCCCACAGAGGAGGAGGGGCCCACGCTCATGGGACACACACCGCTCTCTGGTGTCTGTACTATGGGGGCAGGGGTGGTGTCTGTACTGGAGGGAGAGGGTGTCTGTACTGAGGGGGGTGACACCATTTTTTTTGCACCAGTGCCAATTAGTGCCACCTGCCAGTCAGTGCCACCTGCTAGTGCAATCTGCCAGTGTCAATAAGTGCCTTCTGCTAGTGCCATCTTCCAGTACCAATTAGTGCCATCCAGTGCCACGAGCCAGTGGCACCCAAAAAAATAAAAAAATCGGCCTAAAATATCGGCCGCAAAAATCGGCATTATATATCGGCCGCCCAGATTTCTAAATATCGGCCAGAGAAAAACCCATATCGGGCGACCTCTAAATAGAGCCTTAGGGTCCATTCACATGCACAAGCATTGACCTGTGTTGGCATGATGCAGTGCTGTGCATTTTTAACGTGCTGTTTTGCACTGTAATATATATAATATAATATATTTGTAAAGTAAACTTCAACAGACTGTTTTGCAAAAATAAATGGCGAGACTCGATGGACTATTTTTTTTTTTTTCCTGCCGCCACTTTTCTATGACTGTTGCACCTGTAGGGCATTTTTTTTTGACTGGTGTAAACTACTATTTGCAATGATTATGCGCTAGTGCGCATTGAACAGTGCATACCAGTGCATCTGGTGTCAATAAACTCTTAAAGTGATACTAAAGTCTCATCGATGGCTGAGGCACTTGTGCACATCGCTGGATAGAGATGGGGCTCAGGTAAGTATGAGGACACACAGAACATTTTTTATCTGAATGCATAGAATGCATTCAGATAAAACAACTTCTGCCTTTACAACCACTTTAAACAATCATCCTCATTGGACTATTTGCCCTTTGTTCCTGTCACAACTGTTTTTGGATTTTACCATCTCCTTCCATTACTATGCCAATCGTTACAAGAGCAAATAGTAAGATACACTTTAAAAGCAGTAAGAACTTGAAATTGTATTGCTCACCTAATTTTGTTTTAATCTTTTAGGTTTCATGATGAGCTAGTGGCAATGGGAATCCTAAAACCATCAAATGCTTTAGTAGAAGGAATAGTGATGAAAGATGGATCTTATAACCTGGTGACTCCACGTGGAGTGTCTTCTATTGTCAAACACTACCTCAGCCAGTCAGGTAATACTAAATGACAGCACAACAAAGGTTAAAGTGGATGTAAACCCACTCCTCTATTTCTAAACTGCTGCCATAGTGCTGATCTATAAAGAAAGAACTTGCCTCCTGCATGTATCCTTACCTGTCAAATGTTTCCCCTCTGTCTGTTATAAGAACTGAAAAACTGCAGATTCTGTGGGTGGAGTCGTGATGTCAGTAGACTCCTCGCCCTCCTCTACACTCCCCTTGTCAACATGCATTTTTTCCTGTGTATTCCTTACACTCAATTCTGCTATGATCACTAACATCCAGTCAAAATCCAGAAAAGTAACAACATGACTTCAGAAAAGGAGTGGGGGTGGGAATTAAAAAATAATGCTTGTCTCCAGGCTAGTGCATGAGATATGTAAATAACCTGTCACTCACAGCAAGGGGGCGGAACGGACTAAGGTTTTTCTCTGTAAGTCTGTTTTATTTTACTGAACAATAAAAGAGGATTGCTCAGAGCTGGATTAACTCTGTGTGGCAAGACTGGGCACAGATGATAGGAAATCTTATACTGTACATTGTGACATAAAAAAAATTGGGGTTTACAAAACCCCCAAACATTATATATATTTTTTTCTAACACCCTAGAGAATAAAATGGCGGTCATTGCAATACTTTTTCTCACACCGTATTTGCGCAGCGGTCTTACAAGCGCACTTTTTTTGGAAAAAATTCACTTTCTTGAATTAAAAAATAAGACAACAATAAATTTGGCCCAATTTGTTTATATATTGTGAAAGATAATGTTACGCCAAGTAAAATGATACCCAACATGTCACGCTTAAAAATTGCGCCCGCTCGTGGCATGGCGTCAAACTTTTACCCTTAAAAATCTCGATAGGCGACGTTTAAAAAATTCTACAGGTTGCATTTTTTGAGATACAGAGGAGGTCTAGGGCTAGAATTATTGCTCTCACTCCAATGATCGCGGCGATACCTCACTTGTGTGGTTTGAACACCGTTTTCATATGCGGGCGCTACTCGCGTATGCGCTTGCTTCTGCGCGCGAGCTCGTCGGGACGGGGCACTTTAAAAAATATTTTTTGGGGGTTTTCGTTTTTATTTTTATTTATTTTTTAATTTTTAACACTGAAAAAAAAAAAAAATGATCACTTTTATTCCTATTACAAGGAATGTAAACATCCCTTGTAATAGAAAAAAGCATGACAGGTCCTCTTATATATGAGATCTGGGGTCAAAAAGACCTCAGATCTCATATTCAGGCTTAAATGCAAAAAAAAAAAGTCAAAATGTAAACAAATTAAATGTCTCTTTAAGACGCTGGGCGGAAATGACGTTTTGACGTCACTTCCGCCCAGCAGAGGTATGGGGACGGCTGAGGGACATTTTTTCCCTCAGTCGCATCCCCGGACAGCCAGCAAGAGGACCCGATCGCCTCCGCCGCTACCGACGGCTACGGTAAGCGACGGAGGGCGCGGGAGAACGGCGGGAGGGGGGGGGGGCACCCTCTCCCGCTGCCGATAACGGCGATCTCGCGGCGAATTCGCCGCGATGACCACCGTTATCGTTAACAGGTCCACCCCACGAAGAGATGGATATCTTGGTTGTGGCAGCAGCTGCTGCCGTTACCGAGATATCCATCTTCAAAAAAATTACGTCTTTGGATGTGGGGCAGATCTGAAGTGGTTAAGGTTGTAAACCCCCCTTTGTGATTTTTTTTTTTTTTTTTTTACTTACAAGTAAGCACAGTTTAGGAGATATTCACCCTGCATGCAGCCCCTGATGTCAGCGGCACGCTCTGAAGGTCCAGCATACCTTGCTGGACCTTCAGAGCTTCTTGCTGGAACCAAATGCTACCGCTCGCATGCGTGGGAGAGACTTCATCACGGCTCCAGGCACTCACAGCGCCTGAGCCTGCTAACCTGCAAGAAAGACCGGGTTAGCATGTCAGCCCTCTCACTGGTGGCCGGGCAGCTCTGGAAGGGCTTTGTTCTAAGGTAAGTATTTCATAATGTGCTAGTATGCAGCATTGTCTTGCAGTTTTTTTTTTTAGCAGTTTACTACCGTTTTAAGTAGCTCTCAACTGTTTTGTCTACCAAAGTATCTGTAATTGGTTGTAGCCATTTTTATTTTTTACCCATGCATTCATCCCAGACAGCAAGAATAGATTGTTGACCTAATTTTTCTCTACTGCAGTCAAAATATTTTGATTTGATCCTGAAAATATCCACAACTTTCATTATATTCCTAGTGATCCTACCATAAAGGTCCTTAGGTACTTCCTGTTATGGCGGTGACGATTTTCTGTCCCTTTGTTACAGTTTCTTCATAGCTAACTTAACCACTTTAGCCCCGGGCCTGTTTTTCAGATTCGGTGTTTACGAGACTAAAACATTTTTATTTGCTATAAAATTACTTAAAACCCCCAAACATTATATATTTTTTTTTCTAACACTCTAGAGCATAAAATGGCAGTCATTGCAATACTTTTTGTTACACCGTATTTGCGCAGCGGTCTTACAAGCACACTTTTTTTGGAAAAAAATCACTTTTTTAAATTAAAAAATAAGACAACAATAAATTTGGCCCAATTTTTTTACATATTGTGAAAGATAATGTTACGCCGAGTAAAATGATACCCAACATGTCACGCTTAAAAATTGCGCCCGCTCGTGGCATGGCGTCAAACTTTTACCCTTAAAAATCTCGATAGGCGATGTTTAAAAAAATCTACAGGTTGCATTTTTTGAGATACAGAGGAGGTCTAGGGCTAGAATTATTGCTCTTGCTCTAACGATCGCGGCAATACCTCACTTGTGTGGTTTGAACACCGTTTTCATATGCGGGCGCTACTCGCGTATGCGTTCGCTTCTGCGCGCAAGCTCGTCGTAAAGGGGCGATTTAAAAATTTTTTTTTTTTGTTTTCGTATTTATTTGTATTAATTTTACCAATTTTTAACACTAAAATAATAATAAAAAAAAAAAATTATCACTTTTATTCCTATTACAAGGAATGTAAACATCCCTTGTAATAGAAAAAAGCATGACGGGTCCTCTTAAATATGAGATCTGGGGTCAAAAAGACCTCAGATCTCATATTTAGGCTAAAATGCAAAAAAAAAAAAAAAAAAATTTTAAATGTCATTTTTCAAATGACATTTAAAAAAAAATGTCTCTTTAAGACGCTGTTTGGAACTGACGTTTGACGTCACTTCCGCCCAGCAGAGCTACGGGGATGGACGAGGGAAATTTTTTCCCTCACTCGCATCCCCGCTGAACAGACAAGCGCACCCGATCGCCTCCGCCGCTACCGACGGCTCCGGTAAGCGGCGGAGAGCGCGGGAGCGCAGCGGGAGGGGGGGGGGGGGAACGCTCGTCCGCCACCGATGACGGCGATCTCCCGGCGATTCCGCCGCGGAAACTGCCATTATCGTTTACCCGACCGCCCACAGAAGAGATGGATATCTCGGTTGTGGCAGCAGCTGCTGCCGTTACCGAGATATCCATCTTCAAAGTGCCGACGTATACCTGCGGTGGGCGGTCGGGAAGTGGTTAAGCAATGGCCTAGGGCATCGGACAGCCTAAATTGTATTTCAATCACTCCACCTCACCAAACCTTACTGTAAGTCTATAAAAATCTGCCCTTGCTAGTGTGGTATTAAAGCCTAGTGCACACAGGCCACAATGTCAATGGACAAATGTCGGCCCATGTGTACTGTAGTTGGTGTCCCCTGTCAGAACACAATAGAACAGCAGGGGAGATCGTTGTACTAACACCGGGTAGTTAGTACAGCGGCTCCTGAGGAGCTATCATTTTTATTTATTTTTTGTTTGTTTTTTGTTCAGCCCTGCTGGGTTGAACAAAAGGAACCCTACTAATGTGTACTAGCCTTAACTCTAGCCAGTTGATTAGGGTAGGAGCAGGGTGACACAAAACAGTTGGTCAAAGGCAGCAGGGAGTATAAGCCCTGCACTGGGTCCTGCATCGTCATACTGTCAAGCAAGATTCTAATAAAGTGGTTGGTTCTACACATATACAGGTATGTTCCACTGTTGCCATCATCAGGAAGTCCACCTGAAAAATGCCATGCAACCAATTGGAGCACCTGTAGACAGGAAGAGGCTGCAGGACATCAGCAGTGTTAGAATGTTAAAGGAATGAAATGCAGGTGAAAAAAAGTGCTTTACCAAACAAAATATAATTAAGTTAGGGTTTACATACGCTTTAAAGTAGATGTAAACCCTAACATTAAAGTGTAACTTTAGTCAGAAAATTAGGTCCTGCTGTATCACTTCAGACTAGCCCCTTTTACAGGTAAAGCTATGTAGAACATCCAAAAGAAAAGCCTTTACTGTTTAAAATCTACTAATACAGTCTCACTCTGCTCTGCACATGCTCAGTTGCTCTCTTTTTTTTATTTTGTTTGTAGGATAATTATGAATGTAGAATGTATGTTCCTTGCTGAAGATTTATTTTATTTATGTTTTTATCGGTTACTATGGGTAAAGTTCTGTTTTAAAAGACCTATAAATGAACCTCTGCTGCTACAAGGGAGATCCAGCTGTCAGTCCTCTTTGTTTCAGTAGTGCCTCAGATCTTGCCAGTTCCCATAATATATAAGTACATACAAAAATGAGAATTCCCTAAAGAAGTCTTGCAATATCAGTGGGTGTTTTATTAAAGTGATACTAAAGTCTAGTTTGTTATTTTTAACTAAAAAAAATTTTTTTTATTTTTATACTTGCCTGCTCTGTGCTGTGGTTTTGCACAGAGCAGCCCAGATCCTCCTCTTTTGTGGTCCCTCCCTCTTGTTGAAGGCCACAGCTTGCTGTGGGGGCACCCAGGCCGAGCCGCCGCTCCCTGTGTCCATTCAGACACAGAGCCATGACCCGACCTTGCCCCCTTTCTCTCCTCATTGGCTGACTGACTTTGACAGCAGCGTGATCATGTGTTCCTACTTAGTAGGAATATATGATCTCTCCTCTCCCCTGACAGAACCAGGATTTGTGTGTTTACACACACACACAGATCCCGCCTCTCGCTGTATCGCGAGCGATCGCGGGTACCCGGCAGTCATCGCGCCTGCCGAACACGAGCATCGGCCTGCAACTGCTACAGCATCTACAAGAGCCGATGTACAGCTACGACGGCTTGTGCAGGGGAGACTAAAATATACTGAACATTTTAGTTGCCTAAAATATGACAAACCAAAGTGGCATTTTCATCAAAAGACTATGACTAAACCAAATTTTGACATCAAATTTAACACTGGTGATTACTTGTGACGTCTCATATTGTCTCACAGTAAAAATATCTCCAACAGAGCCCCAGATAGCTGTTCCAGTCCACCATGGATCTTCAAATGTTGTCCAAAGTTCTTATTGCAGAAGGTTCACATCACAAAATAACAAGTGCATCATTTCAGAGCTGCACAGGACTCCTTTGTCATGCCTGCAATGCAAAGGTGGTTAATTCCACCTTTCTGAACATGTCTCATATTACACTTATATTTAGGGTGTAATATCAAGCATGGTCAGAGTCTGCAGCCCTCCACCCCGTTTTACAGAAGTCAGGGGTACTTCTCCCTCCTTAGTCCTCTCAAATTTGCCATTTCATGCATTTACAGGAATCTGTAAATGAAAAAAAAAAACGAACATGTCCCCTATTTGATACCATTCATTCGGAGATGGGTTCTCTTTATTGAGACATCAGGGGTCTATAAGGCTCCTAATGTTTCCCCTGCCTTCTGTTCCATCTGATCAAGCACAGACTGAGCTTGATCTCCCCCTATGCGCCTGGGATATTGACAGCTCTGAAACCAGAAACGCTTGGAGCTGAGCACTTCTGTGGTCACATTTCACAGATGATATTGGGGAATGGATGTTCCTCTGGCTGCTTTTATTTGTCATTACCTGTAATCCTGGGCGGAGAGGCAGTATCTGGAAATCTGAGTGGTTGGGAGAGGAGGGGGGCCATCACTCTGAGTATTTGCTTGGGGAGCTGTGCTGCAGCCATGAGCTTGCTTCATCCGCTTTAGATTTTAAATGGGCTAGATATGCCCAAAACGCTGAACTAGTTTGATTTATATGGGAGCATTTATTATTTGGTGGACTTTCCCCTTATTACTCCAATGCCCTCAGGCGGATCTGTCAACTCGGGCACCATAGGTGTGACTCATGTACTTAGTCTATGATTACGAAGTAGAAATAAAGGCTGGTCTGCTGCTGTGCTAGTGGTTTATATAAGCTTGGCGTTCACAGCATTGGTGCTATTTAGCATCCTAATGGCAGGCTATTTCATTTGGCCTTTAAGGGGACACGTCATCCTTGAATACACTTTAAAGGTCTGTAGAATTAAAACAAGCTTTAATACTTAACCCTGTTTTGTAATTGTTACTATTTTGCAATGGAAAAAAATATAATTTTCATGTTAGATTTTATTTAAAAAGTACAGCAAATGCCAAACACAGTGAGTCAGCAATGCTAATTTTCCCTGCTGGCCTTTTGAAAAGTATTATTTTACTTAATAAAAATGCGGTCATTAACAGTGGTCATTAGGCAAACTGTGCCAAGTGTGTGCTCTGGTTACTGACTGGTGTTAGAATAGCAGGTGGGTGTCTTGGCTCACAAAAAGCTTTCTTAGGTTTTCAAAAAGGAAAAGAAAGAATGAATAGAAACTTATGTGAGGTGCCAATTTTATTAAAAGAAAGTTTTTTTTTTTCTTTCTCCAGCTCTTTTCTTTTCTTAATTTCCTAATGAGTGGCTAAAATAATCACCTTTTATAGAGAAAAGCAAAGGCCTAAGCCGTATAATTTATACCCATGTTATAGTTGGAGAGCAGCTTTTGTCTTTTGTGTGGTGAGTTTTAACGACCAAGCCAGTGTTTATCGAATATTAGTCATGAAAGGATTTATGTATTAAAACTGAGGGAAAGTTCCCTGTTGCCCACAACAACCAACCACAAAGTTGCTGGCTAGGGAAGCCATGCCTTGCTAACAAGTTTTGTAACAAGTCTGTGGCATTTAGACATGGTAAGCTGTTCAATAGATTGTATCGCTGGCATCTTCAGGATTTTGCATGTCTGGGATGCTGTTTTGTTCTTTTTTGGGCTCCAGAGATCGTTAATCAAGATAGCAGACAATGGTGTTAGTGCATGCATTGGCACAGCATGTGGTGATAGTTTCTTGTGAGCAAAGGCGTAAAACCCACGGTTATCTACAGAAGACCTCAAGCACAGCACAGTACAATGATGAGGCACTTGGCTGCAGTAAGACATTTGAATGGTTTAACTAACATTTGAAAAAGGTGGCCATATGTCTGCCAGTGATGATCCGGACCGTGGTGGTTCTCACCCACAGCAGTCCTTTTTGTGAACATTGAGCGGGTGGAATAATCGACATATAACCTGTTGTGGAATAATTGATAACATAACCTGTCGTGCATGGTAAATTTTGATTCTAAAATTTATTTTTTGGGGAATGTTATATCAGAAAGTGAAAAATATTGTATTTGTTTTTTTTCAAAATTGTCGCTCTTTTTTTGTTAATAGCACAAAAAATAAAATCCACCGAGGTGAACAAATACCACCAAAAGAAAGCTCTATTTGTGGAGAAAAAGGACGTAAATTTTGTTTGGGAGCCATGTTGCACGACCACGCAATTGTTCAAGCGACTCGGCGCCAAATCGCAAAAAGTGCTCTGATTGGGAAGGGGGTAAATTCTTCCCGGGCTGAAGTGGTTAAAATTGCACATACAGTATATGCAGGAACATGTTGCACAGTTCAGAGGCACTCAAAGTCCCGCTTGGTCTTGTTTTTTTGCATTCTTATGAATCGAACATGTTGGTAAACATTAAGACAGTTGCAGTGTTTCTCAATCCCACAGTTTCAAGCTCGGTCCACACTAGTGCGATGGGGGAACCCTGCTAATTTACTGCGAGTTCTAGCATCGCACCCGACTCACACAGAAGTTCACACTGCCATATGCGAACTGCTGGGAGTGTCAATACATTGTTATTGACTCCCCCCATTTCAGTTTGCATATCGCACTGGGAACTGACAGTTCGGGCATGAATTGGATCGCATGGGTGTGAACACCGATGCGATTCTGGTGCGGACCAAAAGAGGGTTCTGAGCGTGTTTGACCCGATTGCGATGCAAAATTAGCCATACTATCTGTATGGGTAAAATCGCATTACATGGACATCGCATGTGATTTGCACTGCAGTACAGTGTGAATCGCATGCAATATCGCAGAGCACACAAGTGTAAACCGGCACTTAAATGTTGCCTGGAATATTTTAGTGTGTTGTGTTGTGTCAACGTGTCTGTCTTTATTGAAGTGACAGATTGATTTTAAACCCTGAATCGTAAGTAAATGTTAACTGTTCTCCTATTCCAAGCAGGTGCTGATGTCTGCTACGAGCGTCATGTCACCCAGATAAACCTTAGAGATGGGAAATGGGAAGTGTCCTGCAAATCTGGATCCCCTGAAACCTTCGATGTTGTTGTTCTCACCATGCCAGTCCCACAGATATTGCAGCTAGAAGGCGATATTGGAAAATGTAAGTCCAGTTATATTTCATCAATTCTTTTTTCTCACCTTTTAAATATCAACCCTATAGTTGTCTGCATTAAGGCACCATCCTATTATATTTCTTTCTGCACTGGTGAAAACAAAAACCACACTTTTCACTCCAATGATACTGATATATGTGGTTCAGCCCACATATCTCACTGCATGGAGGCATGCTTGCAGCAATTATGTGCACTGTGAGTCAGTGTTGCTTAAAGAGATCCCATCACTGGAACCTGGATACATTTATATTGGGATAGTGCTGCCTATACTGAACATAGAGAAAAAGATTACTCTGCATATAAGAGGATAGGCCACAAATGTGAAATGATCAAAATATTATAACCTAAACAGAACATAAAGGCAAAAATATTAAAAAAGCTTCCTAAAAATATGAAGTAAAAATGTATCAACAATAGAAATACCAATGCAGTTAGTCCAGTTGAGAAGGAACATATTCCCTCCAAGACACCTCTTGAGTTCTTGGGATCAAATAACACCGTTAGAATATATGGAAAAACGAATACAGCAATCTACTTGTTTACAAGACTTATGTATTTTTTTTTCAATAACTTCAAGGCTTTCTCTGATTGGTTGAGGTGGAGATCATGTCGTCACCACTCTTCCACTCCTCTTCAACCTGTGAGAGAATGCCTTGTATTCATAAAAAAGATACAAGGCGTTCTGTGAATGGCAGCAATCCGTGTCTCCCCTTGGGAGTTGTTCAGCACTTAGAAGATGGAGGCTGTCATTTAGTAGCACTGACTACTATGGTGATTGTTCTCTTCCCATCAGGTATAAGGTCCAAACTGCTGCTGGAGCAATGTAAATATGCAATTAAAATCACACCTCAAGATCTGTTATTGTTTTTTTTTTTTCTGGTTTAAAATGTTGGATGGTATAAAAAAATATATATACAGTACCGTGCAAAGGTTTTGAAGATAGGCTGTAAGTAAGTGTACTTTTAAAAATATATATTTTAATTGTTTTTATCAGTTTACAAAATGCAAAGTGAGCGAGCAGTTCTTAATCAAATCAATATATGGTTTGTAGGTAAAGTCAAGTGTCCGATTATATCAAACATGTGCTAATGATCATCCGTTTCATATGGAGGTTGAAACAGTCATTAACTAAAACAGTAAGCTGTGTAGAAGGCTTAAAACTGGGTGAGGAACAGTAAAACTCTGCTACTATGTTGAGGTTGTGGAAGACAGTTTCCTGTCACAGGTCATACACTATGGCAAGACTGAGCACAGCAGCAAGATACAAGGTAGTTAGCATGGTCTCTCCCAGACAAAGATTTTAAAGCAGACTGGGGTTTCACAATGTGCTGTTCAAGTTCTTTTGAAGAAGCACAAAAAACAGGCAATGTTGAGGACCGTAGACGCAGTGGTCAGCCAAGAAAACTTTAATGCAAGTGTAAAATTATTGCGCTACCCCAAAATAACAAGAAACCCTAAAAAAAAGTGGATGGGGAGGTGAAGCAGCTGCACAAGAATGTGTCAAAAGGAGTGTAGGTGAATGGCGCTACATATTAGTGTAATGTGAAAACACACCACATAATATATACTCAACAGGGTATAACCATAAAGTAATATGTTCAATCCACATGAAAACAATCAGTCCATGTAGAAATTCAACGTGATAAATTGTCCATCGTGAGTAATTAACATAGTAAAGATGTCATGAGATTCAATGAACCATCCCAACGAAGATCTTCGGATGTAAGATGTAATTATGAATGTGCTTACCGGACCCTTTGCACCCGACTGTCATACGACAACAGGTCAATAGAGCTTACGGTAACCAGCCAGCTCTTCAACGGGACTGTCAGCGAAGATCCAAAAATAAGTGGAATACACCTCCCTGGTGTCCAGAAGACATCAACCGAAGGTAAGGTCAAGGAGCCTGGTATTCCTCAGCCAAAGGTGACTCCAATAAAGGTGTCTCAACCATGGAGTAGGTAGACATATCGCAAAGATCCAACACACATCTGAGAACATCTCAGTTCAGACAGGCGGCAACCCTTAATAGGGTAATGGGGACCAGCTGGAGACACTCGACTACTTTTCCTCTACAGAGTATGCAAAAAAAAAAAATATATAGGGGCTCCGATGGTGCAGGTCAGCAAAAAAAGGTTTTACCGGTAAAAAAACCGCATCCAAGAAAACTTAATGGAGCAAATAAAAGGCACATCATGCTTACTTCCCTTCCACATCAGATGATGCCCAGCAGTGGGACCCAGGTACACCTATCTACTGTCCTTAGAAGTCTTGCCAGAAGTGGTCTTCATGAAAGAATTGTGGCCAAAATGCCATACCTCCGATGTTGAAACAAGTCTAAGTGACTCAAATATGCCAAAAACATAGTAAATGTCATTAAGAACTATCTTCAGTGTAAATAACAACAAGGAGTCCTGTGATGGTTTGGCCCCTACAGAGTTCCGATCTCAACATCATCAAATCGGTCTGTCCGGGATAACATGAAGAGACAGAAGGATTTGAGGAAGCCTACATCCACAGAAGCTCTGTGGTTGGTTCTCCAAGATGTTTGGAACAGCCTACCTGCCGGGTTCTTTCAAAAACTGTGTGCAAGTGTACCTAGAAGAATTGATGCTGTTATAAAGGTAAAGGGTTGTCCAACCAAATATTGATTTGATCAATGGTGGCCCATCCATATGGGGCGCAGGGCACCGCCCCCCTAATCTCGGTGTCCGACCTGTAATCTACATACAGGTCACCGGACGCATGGATTGCAATGTGTGTGTTTTTTTTGTTGTTTTTTTAGAAGCATGTGATTGGAACCAAAGACTCTGGCTTTAAACAGGGATGGGCTTGTGGCACAGAGGTGGGGTGTTGGTACACGTGGGGGGCTGGTCGACCAACAAGGGGGATGGCCGTGAGATGTCTTGTTTGCTGCCCCCAGCCGCCATAGCACCAGCCGCCACTCGATTTGGATTTTTTTTTTTTCCGAGTGAGCAATTTCATAGACTGCCTTGGTAGTATTAAATATCAGTATTAAACTGTATGAGTAGATATTTAAATTTAACTACCTGAAAAAGATGGCCTTGATTCAGAAAGATACTTTTTTTTTTTTTTTTCATTTGATAATATAATTGGTTTTACATGTGTTTGAAGCTAATAAAGCCCTGTCCTTTAGTAAGTCACATATATGTAAGCTGTGCATTGATATGAACACTTGTAGTTCACAATTACTGATTGAAGATGCACTGTGCGTGCTTGCAGTGTGTGGCAGTGGAAGGCCAGATTGCTACCTTATTCTATTCTGTAGGAATGACATCATGTCCCACTTAGTAATTTGGTATAAATATAATATGGTCACTAGGTGGCAGTAATAAGACATCTCATCCCAAGGCGTATGTGGAGGAGGAGAAATTAACAGTTGTCTAGTAGTGCATACACAAGAGAGTATTAATTTTACTAGGACAGCAGATTTGAAAAATGTATAAATAAGGACTAACAATTTCAAGGTAAATTGCTTTCATTGCTCTTAAAAAGAACAGTAAATATGTGATGAATTCCTTGAGAATACTTTCCTTACATTTCTTGTACTTGATAAAAAAATTAAAGCAGTATAGATTTATTAGAAATCTGCTCTAAAAGTACTGAAATTGCCATGGCTGACCTTCCTCCACCCTCTAAAATGCTTGTTTGCTTGGCTGTGGAGCTGATAAATGTGGTTTCATCGCTGTTTGAGTCCCCAACCCAGAACAAACCTTCTGACATTGCTGGATCTTGGTTCTGGGTCAGTGATTTCAGAAGGTATTGAAAACAGACACAGTACTGCACTCAGGTCTCTCGTCTAACTGAACAGGTCCCAATGTGGTCTGCGCTCGGGTCTCTCCTCCCTCTATACTGTCCCAGTGTGGTCTGCGCTCCAGTCTCTCCTCGCACTCTACAGGTCCCAGTGGTCTGCAACAGGGACATGCGGTGAGGTCAGTGGCTGGTGAGGCACTGGCTAGTATTGGAGCCAGATACACAGAGGTTACATACGCTGCAATCATTAGAGCGAGAGAAATAATACTTTCTTTATCGTACATCACGGGACACAGAGCGGCAATCCATTACTATGTGGGTTATAGAGTCTACCTTCAGGTGTGGACACTGGTGTAATTAACCACTTAAGGACCCCCGCACGCACATATACGGCCACAGAATGGCACGTACAGGCACAAGGGCGTAAATTTACGTCCCTGCCTAAGTGCGGTTCGGGGGTCCCTCCGCGGCGTGCGGGGGTCCCCCTGGCTCCGGGAGCGATCCGGGACGAGCGGGCGGATGTCGGAGTTTACCCGCCCCCCCGCGATCGCTCCCAGCCTATGCGCGCGCTCCCAGTCTCCCGTCACTTCCTCCTCCTGTGTAAACACAGGAAGGGGGAAGTGATGTAATCTCCCATCGCAGCGGTATTTCCAACCGCTGCGATGCGAGAAACACCTAACAGTAAGTGTGCACCAACATTACACTGACACACACTCACATAGGCATACTTAACCCCTTGCGATCTGCCCCCCCACCCCCCCTGTCACACTGTCACTGAATGCAGTGATCTAATCACTGCATTTAGTGTCAGTGTGACAGGCAGTGTAAAATCAGTGAGTGTTAGGTTCAGGATAGCCCCCCCACCCCCCCTAATAAAGTTTTAACCCCCTGATCACCGCCCTAGTTAACCCTTTCACTCCCTATTGCCAGCGTCACTAAGCGATCATTTTTCTGATCGCTGTATTAGTGTCGCTGTTCCCGCTAGGTAGCTATTTTTTTTTATCGCAATTTTTTTTTTTTACTAAAGACATGTGGCTAAATCAATTTTGGCCTAAATGTTTGACTAAAATTTAGTTTATTTGATTTTTTTTTTAACAAAAAGTAAAAAATATTGTTTTTTTTTTTTCAAAAATGTCGCTCTATTTTTGTATATAGCGCAAAAAATAAAAATCGCAGAGGTGATCAAATACCACCAAAAGAAAGCTCTATTTGTGGGAAGAAAAGGACGCAAATTTTGTTTGGGAGCCACGTCGCACGACCGCGCAATTGTCAGTTAAAGCGACGCAGTGCCGAATCGCAAAAACACCTTGGGTCATTTACCAGCGTATTGGTCCGGGTCTTAAGTGGTTAACTACACAGGAAGTTCCCTCCCTATATAACCCCTCCCATACTGGGAGCTCCTCAGTTTTTTCATCAGTGTCTAAGGTGTTGGTCACGAGTGAACATGTGCTCTTAGGAGCTCCACTGGAGGGATCCATGCTGGATGTAAAAAATCTCCATAAATCCGGATCCGTCCAAGGTGCTTCATAGCCAAAGTGGACGGTACCCGGGCCTCGGTACGAAGAACGAGGTTTAGCCTATAATGCCTCTCTGCGGAGGGCTGGATCCTGGGTTCCAGAACTTTGTGCCTTCTAAGGACCAAATGTTTTTTCTGCTGCCAGGATGCTATATAGGTCCAGGGGAGTTGGTGTTCCTGCCATGGACCCCGGTCCCTGAAGGTCTAGGACAATACCCACGGTGAAGGGGGAAGATTGGGCCTCTTGCTTGGCAATACCCTGCAGCATGGAGAAGGTAAGAGGAGGGCCTACGGGACTTGGTTCGACAGTAGGTCCTCCGTTTGGGACTTGGGTCTCGCCTATATTATGCTTCTATGCATGGGCAATGTAAACCACTATGTCTTCTGAGACAGGATGGCTCAGGGCACCTATACCTCCCCTAGCCGGCATGCAGCCTGGCCCACCATGTCTGTTAGACAGGATGGCTGCAGTACCTATATATCTCCCCTTGAAGGGGCCGGTACATAAAAAAATAAAAAATAAATAAAAAATATGCCCTTAATCCTATACAAAGGATTGTCTTCCGTGAGTAGTTGCAAGTCTTATCTGTGTTTCCACTACTATGGGCAGTAGAAGACATGCCTGATGTTTTTGCTTACCATGCTTTCCAGAAAACGGAAGCTTAAGTGTTAGCTGATCTATTGTGTCCCACTTCCTCCGCTTCAGGCTCTACCATGTTGCACGTGCTCACCGGCTCAGTGCAGTCGCAGAGAAGGCTCTTCAAAGGGCCCGGACGTCAGAGCTCTGTAAAGCTAGGGGGACACAAACGTAAGCACCTTGTGTGAGTTGGATACAGATTAATCTAAGACGCCTACTCGCATCTAGCTGTGCAGATTAGCAGGCATTGTGTCAGACTAAATTCAGCTATTTGATGCACCTGGGTTAAGTGCCTCTGCTTTAGTTTAGGACTTGGTCTCCCCATTGAATAAGGTCAGGGGTAGGAATATAAAGAGGATCGCCACCTGAACCTGGTGGACCCTTATTCTCCTCTGTAGAGACTTAAACAGCTCCTAGATTGAGCCATCAGACCTGTCAGGCAATGCAGCCTTCCCCCAACATTGCAGTCACTCTGCATGTGTTTTGTGTTTTGCAAGAAAAAAAAAAAGGGGGTGTCCCCCTTTTCCTGCTTTAATCCTGAAACAAAGGGATTAGAAAGCTTGGGGATAAAAGTTTCACTGTCAGAGGACAGGAGACAGGAGCTACAGCCTAACAAGGAGAAGCTATCAAAAGCCCTACAGGTTCTGATTACACCTCTATCTTCTCCTTGGAGTGTAAAGAGAGGTTTTCCTATAGGTGGCTAGTAAGACCTCAGCCTGGTGTCGGCTTCAGGCTAACCAAATGCATCAGAGGGATGCACAGTTGCGGGCACACATTGCTAATGTCTCTTAATTGAGGAAACACACATCTGCAGAGGATAATTTCCTCTTTACCAGTCCGCATGTTGCATAACATACATGAGTTTGGAATGCATGTGGGATAAAAACAAGTAACAGAGCAGATTCTATTGTGGATCGCATAAACATACATGTTTCTGTCTATATGGTGCTGCATGTTTCCACAAAGGTACCTAAAGTCGCATAAAGATGCTTGTATGCATAAAAATGCTGAATCACACATGATTACCTGATCACCCAAGTCCTTGTTTCCCCCAAGGATGTTTGGTTACACAGAAGAGGTTTGTTTCCACAGAAAGGCCTAAAATCGCATAAAGTTGCTTGGATGCAAAAAAGATGCTGGATCACACATGGTTACCTGATCATCAGCGTCCTGGATTACCCAAGGATGTTTGGTCACACAAATAGGCTTGTTTCCACAAAAGTACCTAAAGTCGCATAAAGATGCTTGTATGCATAAAAATGCTGAATCGCATAAAGGATGCTTGTATGCATAAAAATGTTGAATCACACAGGATTACATGATCACCCAAGTCCTTGATTCCCCAAGGATATTTGGTCACGCAAAGAGGCTTGTTCCCACAGAAATGCCTAGAATCGCATAAAGAGGCCTGAAGGCATAAAAATGCTGAATCACACAGGATTAACCGATCACCCAAGTCCTGGATTACTCAAGGCCTAAAGGGATTGCTTAAAGATGCTTGAATGCAAAAAGAAGCTGGATCACACATGGTTGTTGGTTCAACAGAGTCCTGGATTACCCAGGGATACTTGATCACATAGAGAGGCTTGTTTCACAGAAATGCCTAAAGTCGCATTAAGATGCTTGGGTGCATAAGGATGCTGGAACGCACAGGGGTGCTTGGTCACACAAGGGTTCTTGTCCGCACAGTAGTGCTTAAAATGCATAAGATGTTGATCGCATGGAAGATGCGGAATCGCATGCATGGTTACTTTAAGGTTGCACATGGTGGCTTAATTAAGCAATACAGGATGCCTTGTGTTTGCATAGAGATACGTGTCTGCATGGGTTCATGTTGCACATTGTTGCATAACACGTTTATAGCACATGCTTGCTTGCAAGGATGCTCGTTCCAGAGCACACATGCTATATGCATGTTTGGCGTGAGACATATTTATATGATTTCATGCTTCCATGAACACACACTGCCATGTACACACGCCTCCATTGAGGCATATGGCTTTAACACTTGCCACATACACATATGGGGAGCCAGTTGCATATGTGTTTATTTACTTGGGACTGCAGAGGTTGTCTGCGTTGTGCAGGGGAACAGCACTATCTCCAGTTGGTGGTCTTGCCCTTTTGGGTTAGCCTCCGTGTCTGGGTTGTTAGGGTGCTAGGGCCTGCCTCTAGCAGGTCTGTAGGCCCAGGGTATAGCAGTAATGGCATACGGAAGCAGACTCCTGCTGATGGATCAGTCAGCAGCATGGCTGGACCTAAGGGTGTCCAGCATGGTCAGGTATCTGGATCTCCTGGGTTAGGATTCCAGTCTAAAGATACATTCTTCATTGACAAGAAGCTGGGTATGTTTTGCACCAGGAGAGTCCTTTTGGCCTAAGACAAGACCATCGCTATGAGAAAGCTGGTCTAGGTGGTTACGGCAAGGAACAGTTCCTTACTTTTTGCCTTCTGCTTAAGGCACTAGAGAAGATGCTGCTTCATTCAAGACAGTTCCCTATACTTTTATTCAGGACTGTTATAAACAGTATTGTGTTGGCCTAGAAGGAGTGGATCTTGACCTAGCATTATCCAAAGAACCGGTCCCAGAGATAGGCTGGAATTCCTCTTGGTGGTTCTTAACTAAAGGGTTTGCCAGGTCAGGAAGAGACCTTGGCCCAGGGGAAGTAGTCGAGCTCCAAGGGAGCCTTATCTGTCAGCTAGAGCTACCGATGGAGCATCTGGCTTAGGGGCCTGAACGTTCAGGGGCTGGTTGGTTCGGTCAGAGTTCAATCAGACTATACCATATTAAGTGATTTACTTAATTTACCAAGGAGGAGCTTGTGCCTTGCCTATTGACATTCGTCATTTCATGAAATGCAGAATTGGCAGGCGATTCGCTGTAGCCGTCAACAAGTGTCTCCAGGAGAAGGACCTCTACACCCCGACTGTTTTCCTGACCAAGGGCCACAGAAATAGTACCCTGTACATAAGATGTATTGGCGTCCAGGCTCAACAAGAAATTGAACAGCTTGAGGTCAAGGACAAGGGATCCACCCGCATGCGGGGCAGATGTGTTAGTAATCTGGTGGGACCAGTGGTCACTGGTTATGTCTCTCCCCCCAGTGCCGCGGCGTTTGTGGCTTCCATGCAACATTAGAGGGTGGCGGAAGCTGGCCTGATTACTCCGGCATAGCCCTGACGACCTTTTCTGTGCAGGGACAGTAGGAGTGGTAGTAGAGGACCCACGGTCCCTTACATCTTGTCCAGGCCTACTTCGAAGGGGGTATTACATCCTGTCATGCAACAGGTGAATTAATGGTCTGGCTATTTTAGCCCACATTCTTCAGGATCAGGGTTTTTAGAATCAACGGCACTTCCTTGATTTATACAGGAAGGCTGGCCTCCAGGACCAGATATCCCAGGATCGGGAGAGCCCATGTTCCTGGTATGAAACAGATGGTGGCATCCTTGGAAGTTTGTCAAAGATAAAATTCCTGCCTTCCTGCATTTGGAAAGGAGACGGAGCCAGCCTTAAGTTACATCAAGGATCCGATCTCGGCCTTGCCTCCAAAGGTTGCTTGCTTCACACTCTTTGTTCCGAGCCATTATACAAGGGGTGACGCGCATAAGTCCACCAGTTTAGTCGCCCTTGTGCTTGGAGGATTGGCTCTAGTTTTGTCGGCTTACAGGGTCAGCTCTGTGGGCCGATGCACCATATTTCCCTTCAGCCTTTAACAAGGGAATTGGTGTTCTTGGTTGTGGTAGCCTCCAAGAGAGTTTCAGTATTGGCAACCTCTTGGTATAAAACCATACTTATTCTTACTAGTAGGGTGATGTTAATCCTCACCCAGCCTTATTTACTAGAAGGATCTAGTGTTCATTTGAATCTAGATATTCTTACCTCCCCCTTTTTCAAAACCTTGTTTTCGGAAGGAAAGGTTATTGCTTTCTCTCAGTAGAGATGAGAGCATTTAAATATCTATCTGAAGGTTCAGATATAGAAATCTGAAGTTTTTATTGTGCTGCCAGAAGACCCTAGATGTGGGCAGGCAGTGTTTAGTTCAGCTATTAAAATGGTTACACTCTCTCCTTTTGGAGTAGAAGGGTCAAGGACTATCTGAAGCGGCTGCTCGGATACGGAAAGCTGATGTTGTTGTTGCGCTACCAGGAGGCCCCAGGAAGGGGCAGGCAGCGTCTAAAATCAACTATTTTCAAGATTGATTCATCAGGGTATTATTCAGGCTTGTGGTTCGGAGAGTGGGACTCCCCCTGTTTCTTGGAGGGGGGGGGGGGTGCTCCGTACCAGGATAGTAAGCGCTTTATGCGCGATGCTTTACCGAGCCTTTATGACGCAGATTTTCAGGGCCGCAACTTAGCGTCTGTGCTTAGGTTCACTGATTCTTGTCAGATATACATAGGAGGGCAAAAGGATACAGCTTTTTGGCGCAGTATGCATCTGGCAGCATTATAGATCCTCACATCTGATGGCGGCCTGCGTTGTTTGTGTCTCCCTCCCCTCAGTAAGCATTGCTTTCGGACATCCCACATAGTAATGGATTGCCGCTCTGTGTCCCGTGATGTACGATAAAGAAAATAGGATTTTTTATGACAGCTTACCTGTAAAATCCTTTTCTTGGAGTACATCACGGGACACAGAGCTCCCGCCCCTCTTGTTTGGGGATATTGGGACACTTATTGCTTTGCTACAAAAACTGAGGAGCTCCCAGTATGGGAGGGGTTATATAGGGAGGGAACTTCCTGTGTAGTTAATTACACCAGTGTCCACACCTGAAGGTAGACTCTATAACCTACATAGTAATGGATTGCCGCTCTGTGTCCCGTGATGTACTCCAAGAAAAGGATTTTACAGGTAAGCTGTCATAAAAAATCCTATTATCGCTAGTTTAACTCTAAACATATAACCTGTAAAAAGAAAAAAATGTAAAGCATTGCCTATTGATATTTTTAAGTACCGCAGTTTGGCGCTATTCCACGAGTGTGCACCATTTTCAAGCCTGACATGTTGGGTATCTATTTATTTAGTGTAACATCATCTTTCAGATTATACAAAAAAAATATCGGACTAACTTTAGTGTCCTGTGTGGTTTTTTTATTTATTTTTATTCCAGATATTTATAAAACTTCCTATTCCCCCCCCCCAAAAAATGTGTTTGAAAAATTACAAATACTGTGTAACATAAAAAGTTGCAACAAATAAGTGTGTGTGTGTTTGGGGGTTCTGAGTAATTTTCTAGCAAACAAATGATGATTTTTACATGTAGGAGAGAAGTGTCAGAATTTGGCCTGAATGGCAAATGGTTAATTACCATAAATAATCTACTAATAATTATTATATATTGGTTTTTAAGGTAGTTTACTATATTTTAAAAAACTGTACTCAAGCAGATGGCTTAACGGACAAATTACTAAAGATAACTTCCAACCAGTAATTTCACAGTAAATAGATAAATAATAAATTATTATGTTATAACATAACATATAATATATGATTTAGTGTGATTAAAACAGTAACTTTGCATCTGGTCACCAGTCATCTCTATGCTTCCTAGCCGGCGCCGGATGATTCTTTCTCCGGGCTCCCCATGGCGTGGGAGAGCCCGGAGAAGCACCAGATGGAGGGGGGGGGGGATTCGTGCACAGAATCGCCGGCACAAAAGAATATCTGAATGATGCCTCTAGCTGCAGGGATCATTCAGATATCCCCCCCCACAAAGCCCATAACGTCATATGACGTCCACCCAGGATGGGACATCCCATCTGTGGACGTCATATTACAATGGGTGGGTATTGAAGTGGTTAAACTGGCCACTCTGACAGGCTGCACAAGAAGCCCCATATCTCTGGAACTATAGGTGGCAGGAGTCCCAAATTTTGACGCGTGGTGGAGTAGGACTTCAGCTGCCCCCCGCCCTTGTGACCCCAGTTTGCCAAGCTATGACCCTCAAAGCGCAATCATTGTTGTTTATTTTTCTCCCTCGTCTTCCAGGACGGCACTGTGAGAGTAGACTGGCTCACCTGACAGGAAACACAATCAAAAATGAAGTTTAAAAGGCCCCACCCCTCCCGTGTGCCTCAGTTCTGATTGTGTTTCCCTTTCAGCGAAACGTTTATTTTTTTCTTGTGACCTAAGGCCTGGGGCTGGTGGTCCCCCCCCCGGAGCCCGGACCGCAGGTACTGGGTGCCGTTGGGTCCGGTGTAGCTTGCTACCCCCCGGGGGGTTTCCCCTTCATCTTAGTCCAGGGGAGAACAGGAGAAGTCACAGACTCCCCTGGACGCCGGAGCCTCCTAGGAGGGCAGGGCTCTTCAGTGCTCCGAAGAGGCCACATCCTCTCTCCCCCCGCCTGGTTCCTACCTTGGAGGTTGGACGAAGGCCTCCCCCTTCCTGCTGGCTCCATCCGGGGGTTCGCCGGACCGCATGGCGGGTGGTTAGGCGCCGCTCCGAGCGGCGCCATTAGCATCCGGGCGCCTGTTGATGACGCGCACGGCGCCGTGACGTCATTCCGCTCCCGCGCGGCAAGATGGCGGCCCCCACCGGACAGACGCTGCAGGCGATCGGGGCACACGATAAAGCAGCCAGGGAGATAGAGGGGCCTGGCGGTCTCAGAGCGTATCCATGGAAGACCTCTCCTCGGCGCACGCGACTATGGAGGAGGACCGTCGTTTTCCTATGGCTGCAGAGGAAACCACCAAGGGTGAGTCCTTCCTTTTTCATAGGGGGTTTGTTGTCCTCCCCCCCCCCCCCCCCCCCCTCTCCTAATCCTAAGAGGTGAAGGCTAATGGGCATATGTTTCTCCCTGATATGTTTAGGTGAAGACCCTGTTGCCCAGGGGGAGGCCAGCAGAGTGGCTAAGCCTCCTAAACGTGTTAGGAGATGTGGCAATTGCAATGACAAGTTACCAGTTGAGCATAACAAGCCATTTTGTTCTAGGTGCATCTGTAAGCTTACAGGGAAGGAAACCTCACAGATCATGAAGCAATTTCTCTCGGTTCAGACCGAAATGCTATCTACCCTAAAGGAGTTTCAATCTTCCCTAAGTAGAAAGAACATTGATTCTCCGGTTCCGGGCCCCTCCTCCCAGGAATCCTCTTCAACCTCTCGTCCGTTTGTACCACTACAGGCTCGTAGAATGTACCCCTCGGATTCTGAGGAGTCCGAGTTAGCCTTACGTAGTGAATCCCTGGTTGACAGCCAGGCAGAGGAGGAGGAAGAGGAGGAGGAGGAGGATACCAGGACAGGAAAATATATGTTTCCTTCTGATGATATGGAGGGTCTTTTAGCGGCTATCTATGCTACAGAGCACATTCAAGAACCAGCAGAGCAGGTCTCAGCCCAGGACAGGATGTACAGGGGTTTAATAAAACCTCAAACCATGACCATCCCGGTCCATCAGTCACTAAAGGACATTATCCTCAGGGAGTGGGCAGAACCTGAAAAGAGCTTACCTAGTTTCAAAACTTGGAAACGCCGCTGTCCCTTTAAAACGGAGGTAGTAGACACCTTTTTTAGGGTCCCTAAGCTTGATGCCTCCTTGGCACAGGTCTCAAAACAGTCAGACCTTTCCTTTGAGGACTCAGGCAGTCTAAAGGATGCCATGGATAGGTGTACCGACACTTCTCTCCGTAGAGCTTGGGAAGCCAATGCAGCCTCCCTTGGTCCTGCATTGGCCTCAGCCTGCGTGGCAAGAAATGCCGACGCCTGGACTTCAAAACTTCTAGACCATATCCCCAATTCTTCCAAGACTAAGGAGATACGAGATTCCCTCCAACTTATTAGCGGGGCAGTGGCCTACCTGGCAGACGCAGCGGTAGAAACCATTCGCGCCTCAGCCAAAACTGGGGCACTCATTAATGCCTCTAGGAGGGCCGTCTGGCTAAAGACTTGGAGGGGTGATCTTGCTTCAAAACGCCGTCTATGTGCTCTCCCCTTCAAGGGTTCCCTCTTGTTTGGGGAAGCCTTAGATCAGGCTTTGTCCAGGTCTTCTGAGAAGGGGAATAAGTTCCCTTCAAAACCTAGGCAGACTAGGAAGCGGTCCTTTCGTCCCAGCCAGAGAAAGATTCCGGCCCCGGACAAAGGACAATCCACCAGTCGTCGTTGGTCCTTTGGTAAAGATAGACCAAAGGGGGGGATCCTTTTTGCCAATCCCAAACCATCCGGAAAGGACACCAAATGACGGGAAGGTGGGGGGCAGGCTCGCCAGGTTTCTTCCAGCCTGGGAGAACATAACCCAGAGTCCCCATGTCCTGCAGATAATCAGGGAGGGTTACCACTTAGAGTTCAGAGAGCTCCCTCCCCCGGCCTTTCTCCTCACCCACCTCCCAAGGGACTCCAGCAAAGCTGTAGGCCTCTCCCAGAATATTACAAGTCTGGCGGAACAGGGGGTCATAATCCCAGTCCCGCCAGACCAACAAGGTCAGGGAGTATACTCCCACATTTTTGTGGTTCCCAAGCCGGACGGCAAGTTCAGACTGATAATCAATCTGAGACCTCTGAACTCCCATCTCCTCTACAAAAGATTCCGGATGGAAAGCGTTCACAGCCTCAGGAGTCTTTTGTTAGAGGGCGTCTTTATGGCAACCATAGATTTGAGGGACGCCTACCTGCATGTCCCGATTTTTTCGGGACATCAGAGGTTTCTGAGATTTGCCCTCGCCTCCGCACAGGGAATTCAGCATTGGCAGTTTGCTGCCCTCCCTTTTGGTCTGGCCTCCAGCCCAAGGGTATTTACGAAGATCCTGGCGGAGGTAATGGCTCATCTACATCTGAAGGGGGTCTCCCTCGTCCCCTATTTAGACGATCTCCTGCTTTTCAGCCCAAGTCAGGATCAGCTCCTTTCGGACCTGACCGTCGTCATGACCACTCTGGAGACGCTTGGTTGGATAATCAACAAGCAAAAGTCCTCCCTTCTACCGGAACAGCGGAAGGTATACCTGGGGGTTATCATAGATTCCCGAGAGAAGAAACTTTTTCTTCCCCAAGAGAAGTTCCAGAGGCTTGTGACGACGATCGGGTCTTTAGTGGCTGCAGAAAATCCCTCCCTCAGAGAGATCATGAAGCTGTTGGGTCAGATGACCGCTTGCATTCCAGCGGTCCCCTGGGCCCAATTGCACACAAGACCACTTCAGAGGTTCCTCCTCTCCGCCTGGAACGGAAAGGAGGACACTCTCGATTCCCGGGTCAGGGTCCCGATCCTAGTCAAGGACTCCCTAGAGTGGTGGCTCCACCGCCAAAACCTCTTGAGGGGCCGTCCGTGGAGTCAGACCGATCCACTGAAGGTCACTACGGACGCCAGTGCTTGGGGTTGGGGAGCCCATGTACAAGAACTACGGGCTCAGGGATCCTGGGATCATCATCAAAGGCGGACCTCCTCCAACTACCGAGAATTACTGGCAGTGGGAGAAGCTCTGAGGGCGTTCGAAGGAAGAATTCAGGACAAGGACGTCCTGGTCCTTTCCGACAATGCTACAACAGTCGCCTTTCTCAACAGACAGGGGGGCACCAAGTCCCAGTCCCTCCTGACACTCTCCCTGGAGATCCTGGGTTGGGCGGAACAGAGAGTACCCTCTATTCAGGCAATCCACATAAAAGGAGCCACCAATTTGGAGGCCGACTTTCTGAGTCGTCAACCCGTTTGTCAGGGAGAGTGGGAATTATGCCAAAAAACCTTCGACTGGATCTGTCGACGGTTCGGGGTCCCGGACATAGATCTTTTTTCCTGCAGGAAAAACAGAAAGGTGAACAAATTCTTTTCCCTGGTCCAGGGACCGGGTTCCCAGGGGGTGGATGCGCTGGCCCAGGACTGGAATTTCCGTCTGGCTTACGCTTTTCCCCCACTGAATCTGATCCCAAGGATCTTACAAAAGCTGGCCTCCGCGGAGACGAAATTAATCTTAATCGCTCCTTGGTGGCCCCGGAGATCCTGGTTTCCCATTCTGAAGCTCTGGTCTCTAGCCCCCCCGCTTCCCCTGCCTCTCCGAGCGGATCTCCTGCGGCAAGGGCCGATCTTTCATGCGAACCCAGGTTTCTTCAGCCTGACGGCATGGCTATTGAAAGGCGGAACTTGCAACAGAAGGGCTGCTCGGATAGAGTCATAGATACCCTACTATCCAGCCACAAGAAAGTCACCAGACACATCTACACAAAGGTCTGGACAGTCTTTTGGAATTGGTGCACCGCTAAGCGGATCTCTTCTCCCAAGACTCCCGACATCCTGGAGTTTCTTCAGGATGGCGTGGAATTAGGCTTAGCTACTAGAACTCTAAGAGTCCAGGTGGCAGCTTTATCATATTTTTTGGAGAAGAGCCTCTCAGCGGAACCCCTCATCAAGAGGTTCCTGACAGCCAGGGACAGACTCTCTCCTATACAGATTTCCAGGGTCCCCTCATGGGATCTTCCCCTGGTCCTGGAACAGCTGACTAAGGCACCATTTGAGCCTATAGACAGCATTTCTATAAAATTTCTTACGATTAAATTTACTTTTTTGTTAGCCATCACGTCTGCCAAGAGAGTTGGAGACTTGCATGCTTTTTCTATCAAAGAACCCTTTCTGCGGGTTTTTGAAGATAGGGTTATTTTGACTCAGGATCCTCTGTACCTTCCCAAGGTGGCAACCAGGTTCCATAGGTCTCAGGAAGTTATACTTCCTTCTTTTTGCGCAAATCCCAGCAATGAAAAGGAAACCACTTTCCATTGTCTGGACGTAAGACGCTGCCTTTTAGTTTACCTAGAGAGGGTTAGCGAGTTCAGATCTTCCCCTCACCTTTTAGTTAATTTTTCAGGCCAGAAAAAGGGCCAACAGGCAACTAAGGCTTCCATCTCCAGATGGATTAGGCAGGCTATCTCTTTGTCATACACACAGGCAGGTAAACCACTTCCTGTTATTAAGGCTCATTCCACGCGTTCTCTGGCAACCTCCTGGGCAGAAAGGGCAGGAGCTTCCATAGAACAGATCTGTAGAGCGGCAACCTGGTCCAGCCGGAATACGTTCATCAGACATTATAGAGTCGAACTACTGTCTCCTCAAGACCTGAGTTTTGGTAGGAAGGTCTTACAGACGGTAGTCCCACCCTAAGGTAGGCCTGAAGATTACTTGCTTCTCTCTCACAGTGCCGTCCTGGAAGACGAGGGAGAAAGTACCAGTTACTTACCGGTAGCTGGATTTCTACGATGTCTTACAGGACGGCAGGCCTACTTCCCTCCCCTTTTACTTCTATCTATATTCCTCCTTTTTTCTTAGTCTCTGTTTATACCGTGTTCTAAAGAGCGGTTACTTATCTTAAACTGAGGCACACGGGAGGGGTGGGGCCTTTTAAACTTCATTTTTGATTGTGTTTCCTGTCAGGTGAGCCAGTCTACTCTCACAGTGCCGTCCTGTAAGACATCGTAGAAATCCAGCTACCGGTAAGTAACTGGTACTTTTTTATTCATGGCCTGGTCTCCACTCAGGCCTCCCCTCTGTTTACAGGTCCCAGTGTGGAATGCACTTGTGTGTCTCACTTTACAGGGCCCAGCCTTGTGTCTCTCTTCTAACTGTATCTGTCCCGGTGTGACTTTCAGTAGTGGCTATCCTTGCACTATGCAGTTAAACTGACCTTAAACAATCATTTAGCTTGCAGTTAGTTGCTTAAGGTTTTAAACCGTAAAGGTCAGTATGTCAGCCTGGCAACTGACATTTTTTAGAAAATAAAAAAGCTTGGCACTGGCAGCCTCCTTGTGTCTCTCTCATGGCAGGCATCATCTATTTAGATGGGATAGGGACTAAAGCTGTAAAGTATTGTCTTTTGCGTATTTTTACTTGCAACCCTGCCCAAGCAGAAGGCCGTCTTGGATGAAAAGTGCTGAAGACACCTGCATCCAGCTGTTATGTTTTTATGCTTCAGATCCTGAAATCTTGAATTTTTTTTCTCAACTTATGGTTCCAATTAAAATCGGAAAGTCCTAAAAAGCGTGGCTTTGTTCTGCATAGCTTTTCTAACAGTGCGTTTTAGAAGAGAGAAGATTTGGGGTGAAGCTGTGACATTTCCCCATGCTGCAGCATGCCAAAAAAGAACATCATCATAGCAAAGCCCTGCCTATAAATGTGTGTAATTCTCCTCCTTTTCATATTAGGAGCATGGCATTTAATCTAAAGCAATCCTATAGATGCTTAGAGCAGATATAACCCCTAAGGCCCCTTTTGCATTGTGGCTGGAGCCACACTGATGGTATAGCGCCGCTAAAAATAGCGGCACTATACCGTCGGATTTGCCGCGAGGTACGGCCGCTATAGAGGCCCATTGTGGGCGGTATTGCCGGGATTTCCCATGGTTTTCAATTGGAAGGAGCAGTATACATGCCGCTCCTCTCACCGCTCCAAAGATGCTTCTGACAGGAGATTTTTTTCTCTCCTGCCAGTGCATCACCTCAGTGTGAAAGCGAGGCTTTCACATTGAGGATGCAGTAAAGGCGTTTTTTAGGCATTGAAAAACTCCTCAATGTGAAAGGGGTCTAACTGTATGACATTGAGTTGACTAAAGCACTGTGTATTAAAAAATAAAAAATTTGATTAAAAAAAAAAAACTTTCACCATTTTTGTATTCTTTGTTGTATCTCGCCACCACTGACCACCTGCAGCTATTTTGCATCCACTCCTGTATACATGCATGCAGTCCTGCAAATGCTACACATTTCTCAGGGCGGGTTACCCTATGGCGATAACAGTAGAACATGCCTATGTAGTGTGCATTAGAACAGACATTTGTGGCTTTCATCAGATACCTGTGTGACAATGGTCACATGTTTGAGTCTCCAATCAGTCATTCTGACACATAATGCAGAGATATGGTGCCTCCATTGTCAATCAGGAAACCAGGCGAGAGCAATGAGGTAAATCCAAGGCTGAAATAGTGTGTGGAGAAACAAGAAATTGCAGTTATAAGGATGAGGGTTTTAGATTTGCTTTAAAGGGTAACTACAATTTTTTCTTGAGGGGGAGAAAAAAATGCCATATAAAAAAATAAAGAATGAATATAGCATATACACACGCCATTTGTACACAGTTGGTGTACATACACACCTAGGTCGATCTGATGCTGCATCTGTTCCCCGCTGCTTCGAAGACTGGTGATCGCTCAGTTCTCTGCACCCCCAGCACTCACTGGAGCACTGGTGATGTGGAGGAAGCAGTTGGTTTTGTTTCCCAGCATCTCGATGAATGGCTGAGCCAGCTGCTGATCCAGGCATCTGGGTGGATCCCAACTGTAAAGTCCTTCTTTTTTTTTTTCTCGAGCTTGGACTGGCTGAGTGACGTCAGCTGACAGCGGGCTACACAAATGTAGTATATTGCCGCTTACCAATCCTTAGATGTGGCTGAATTAGTTTTTGTTTTTATA
Source organism: Rana kukunoris (assembly GCA_029574335.1). Classification (NCBI taxonomy): domain Eukaryota; kingdom Metazoa; phylum Chordata; class Amphibia; order Anura; family Ranidae; genus Rana; species Rana kukunoris. Next base: position 88,245,714 of record CM056056.1, on the reverse strand, counting down.
GGCTTTTTTCCCCCTCTGTTTTCAACCTAGTGATCTGTCCAGTTACACACCACCTGTATGTACTCTGGATGAAGGAGCACGGGTGTATCTTTGGACAGCGGCATTGAGAGGGGGGAGGGTGGGTGGTGTTACTTACTAACTATACCACCAGGTGAAAATAAAAGGCCTAAAAAATAAAAGGAATGCAGCCATCACATCTAAGAATTGGTAAGCCGCTACATAAATATTTGGGTCTAATACCGCTTTCAACAATAGCCTGGCAACATCCAAACAAAAATAGAGTAAAACAAAAGCCTGAGAACATTTGACAAGAAGAGAAAATAACCTTTAAACAATAGCCCAAAAGCATTCAACCAGAAGAAAAAATACATTAAAGGAGATATGGGGTTAAAGTGGAACTTAAATTTTCTTGGCTATGTACCTGTTTTTTACAGGTCCCTATCCCTTGGAAGTTCGGCCCACCTTCTTCTTCCTCTACCGCAGGGCCAATTGGAAAGTGCAGCTCGCTTCGCACATGCGCAGTAGGGAACCGTCTATGAAGCTAAAGGCTTCACTGCCGATTTCCCTTCATGAAGATGGCGGTGACAGCTCCTGACACCCTGAACCGACGCTTGGCTGGGGTGCCGACATCGCGGCCTCCCTGAACAGGTAAGTGTCCAATATATTAAAAGTACCTGCAGACTTAAAAAAAAAAAAAAAATTCCCCAGGCTAGAACACCTCATTAACAAAAAAACAAACAAACATACTCTCCTCAATGCTGCAACATATGACTACATCTTATCTCAAGGTGGTAAAATGGATCAACGGTGGACAGAAGACATTGAGAAGAGTCAGGAACATAAAGGAAAGGCAGAGGAATTGGGACATAAAAGAGATGGGATAAGTGTTGAAGCTGGACAATGCTCGTTGGGATGAGTTTAAAGATGGCATTAGTTTAAATGGGGGTAGAGAAGATCTGAAAATAGATCTTAGGTCAGTAACAGAGTGAAATTGGAGCTGTCGCAGAACATCATCCAAAGCAGCCACGCTTCTGAGAACTGCAGGTTGCGATTGTTTAATTTAGCCATCAGTTCTTCCATCCGCATCAGCATATTTAAACCCAAATTTTGTGCAGTTGGAGATTTTGATTTTCAGTGCCTGGGAATCCCAGCTCTAGTTGCTATGAGAAAAACAAGTGGAGTCCCTTTTTAACTATGGCAAGAGAACCTGTCATTGTGAATTGAAGGCCAGTTTGTGTGGCTTACAAATGTAAGCATATTAATTTGAATGGGAAGAGGGTGCGATGGGGGTGACCTTGTCGGTGGATTGAGAGAGAAGTCTCTCTACTGAAAATATAGTAACTGTTGCCTCAGGGCTTGACCTCTGAAGGAAGTAAAATGTTTTAATGCAGTTACAGTCTCAGTAAGAGCATAAAGGATGGTGGTTATGCCCGTTGAGGAGCTCTTGAAGAAAAGAGGAGGTTTGTGGCTTGTCTGTTCAATACCACTGCAAAGAGCTAGTAAGCAGAAATCCAGTTGGTAAAATGGCAAAGACACATAAAGGGGTGGATTTACTAAAAATGTAGAGTGCAAAATCTGGAGCAGCTCTGCATAGAAACCAATCGGCTTCCAGTTTTTTTTTTTTTTTTGCAAAGCATAACTGAACACGCTGAAGTTAGCTACCATGCACATCTGCAACAGAATTTTCACTCCAGTTTTGTTAATCAACCACAAAGTGTCCAGTTGAAAAATTCCTCACTGTTACGATGTTCAGAATTTACTTTTGCAGTTCACAAAAGATTTTCAGATAAATCATTGGCTTTCTGGGCATTTTGGACTGTGTGTGATGGCTGCTTTTGTTTTCCCACAATCAGACATTGGCTGATTGGGCTCAACCATTGAGGAGCAGCATGTTTCTTATCAACAAACAGAAAGCAGACATAACTAAATGGCTATTCCCATATTTGTGAATTCAGATTTCGTTCTGTTTCTTCTGACATTCAGGAAATATAATTCTGGTCTCCGACTGGCTCAATAGCTAACCTTTTTAACAAGTACAGCTGACATGATTTATAAACTTTCTGGCAGGCTTAATCGGGTGAGCCCAGAGCACGTGTGTACGTTTTTTAGGTAATTTGCTTGACCTCTGATTAAAAGAAGGCTGTTCGGGTATACGCCAGGATGTTTTCCATCATGCTGAAAAATTTAATGTGCCACATAAAGCCAAGTGTCTGTTTTCATTGAGAAAATCCCAGAAACCGCCAAAGTCAACAGGCGGCAAAGCCTACAGAATGGCCATGGCAGACTGGTGCTTTTTTCCAATGGGCAGAGTTTGGTGTGTTTGTTGACACAGGACCACGCTCCTTAGGTCGCCTTTCTTGGAAAATTCAACGAGAGGATAAAAGTCACGTTTCAGACTGATGTGTCAAGAGAAAAATAAAGCATTGGCATCAATTACTAATGCACAACAAATCCAGTATTTTAAATATTTATTTATTTTTCACTTCATTTTTGGTGTGCTATTCGTGTTTTAATAGTGATAAATATATGAAGCAGCGCTAAAAAATTAAACTCGGTTCTGTGAAAACACAAAAATAAATCAATATAATGACATAAAACTTATTAGGTGAAAAAACGTATATATAAAAAAAAAAAAAATCGCTCCAAATATGTAAATAAGAGCCCATTCACAATTTGTAGTGCTTCCACCACCACGTGACACCAAGTATTAAAGCCTTTTTATCTTCTTGTCGAGGTAAACTCCAAAGCGCTGAGCCTGATCCAGTCAAGGTTTATAGGGAGATATAACATGGGCATTTGACCATACTTTATGATGGTCCACAGAGTCCGGTAAGAGGCTTTAATACTTGGTGTCATGTGGTGGTGGAAGCACTACAAATTGTGATTGTGGGGACACTGGTGGAGCAAGTGAATTGTGGATGATTTTTTATTTATTTTTTTCCTTTTGAATGTTTCAGATATATTTTTACTTTTAGGCCTTGTGAATGGGCTCTTATGGACACTTGTTTACATATTTGGTGTGATTTCTTTATATGCATTTTTACCTAATAAGTTTGATGTCGTCATATTATTTTTTTTTGTGTTTTCACAATATTGAGTTAAACCTTTTAGCGCTGCTTTATATATTATCACAATTCTTGCATTTAGTCTCTGATTGCTTAACCACTTCAATACCAGGCACTTACACCCCCTTCCTGCCCAAGCCAATTTTCAGCGCTGTAGCTGTTTAAATGACAATTGCGTGGTCATGCTACGTTGTACCCAAACAGAATTTTTATAATTTTGTCCCCACTAATAGAGCTTTCTTTTGGTGGTATTTGATCACCTCTGCGGTTTTAATTTTTTGCTAAACAATAAAAAAAAGTGCTTTTCTTTTATAAAATTTAGAAAATTACATTTTCTCCTTCACTGATGGGCACTGATAAGGCAGCACTGACAGGCATCGCTGGTGGCACCGGCAGACAATGGGCACTGATGGGGCACTGATATGCAGCACTGATGGGTGGCACTGATATGTGGCACTGACAGGCATTTTAGATGGGCACTGATTTTCAGCTGCCTGGGCACTGATTGGCATTTCCCTAAGTCGTCTAGAGTGGCATACCTGGTGGTCCAGTGCTGTGGCCTTCCCTGGTGGTCCTGGCGGCATCCGAGGGGGGGCTGTGCTGATAAACAATCAGCACAGACCCCCCTCTGTCAGGAGAGCAGGTGATCGTCTCTCTCCTCCTCCTCCTTCTTGCGTCTGTCAGATGCAAGTGAGGAATAGCCGATCAACGGCGCTTCCTGTTTACATCGCGATTGAACACAGCTGATCACATGGCAAAGAGCCTACGTCAAAGGCTCTTTACTGAGACCGGTATAGCAGTGTGTCAGACTGACATGCCGCACCAACGATCGCCGTGATGCACAGGCGCGCGGGGGCTGTTGTCCTGCTGGACGTCATATGACATCCATTCTGCTATAGGCCAGGCAGGAAGTGGTTAAGCGGCTGCTCATTTGTAATTTATGTCTTGGCACAGGTATCCTATATGATTTTTATTCTTGTTTTAACAATTTTATTTTCGTTTCATGAATGAATAATTTATAGGGCTCTTCTGTAAGATATTGAGTTTTGTGGTGACCTGTATGTAAAAGTTTATTCACAATGATACATTGTTTTTGCACCCTTGAGTATTTATTAGAGAATCAGAAGAAGCCATTCTAAGTATAGGTAAAATAATGACTTATGACCTTTCGTGGGAAAAAAAAGGCTTTTAACAGAGCAGCCATTTTCAACCAGGGTTCTTCTAGATCTTTCTAGGGGTTCTTTGAGCTGTGTCTGACTGACCCTCCCATCGTTTGATGTCTGCATAATCCTGGCTCTAGGTCCACTTGGTAGAGCCAGCAGCATGATACCAATTATCTGTGTAGTGGTCTCTAAGGGTGGAATTCTGACCATCATTATAAGAAGGCATTCTTCAACAATATTGTAAGGGGTCTTCTTTCCTTTTGCCACCAACAAATCATTTTAGCAGGGGATCCCCGAGACCTGAAAAGTGTTCCTGTGGGGTAAAAAGGTTGAGAAAGTCAGAGGTAAAGTATGTGTAAACCCAATCACTTAAATATTGTATAATCTTTAACATGTCAATGTAATTTTCAATATTAATCCGCAGCTTACTTTAACCACTTCAGCCCCGGACCATATTGCTGTCCAAAGACCAGAGCACTTTTTGAGATTCGGCACTGCGTCGCTTTAACTGACAATTGCACGCGTCGTGCGACGTGGCTCCCAAACAAAATTGGCGTCCTTTTTTTCCCACAAATAGAGCTTTCTTTTGGTGGTATTTGATCATCTCTGCGGTTTTTATTTTTTGCGCTATAAACAAAAACAGAGCGACTATTTTGAAAAAAATGCAATATTTTTTACTTTTTTCTATAATAAATATCCCCAAAAATATATAAAAAAAAAATATTTTTTCCTCAGTTTAGGCCGATACGTATTCTTCTACATATTTTTCGTAAAAAAAATCGCAATTAGCGTTTATTGATTGGTTTGCGCAAAAGTTATAGCGTTTACAAAATAGGGGGTAGTTTTATGGCATTTTTATTATTATTTTTTTTTTACTAGTAATGGCGGCGATCAGCGTTTTTTTTCGGTACTGCGATATTATGGCGGACACTTCGGACACTTTTGACACATTTTTGGGACCATTGGCATTTTTTTAGCGATCAATGCTATAAAAATGCATTGGATTACTATAAAAATGCCATTGGCAGTGAAGGGGTTAACACTAGGGGGCGGGGAAGGGGTAAAGTGTGTTCCTATTTGTGTTCTAACTGTATGGGGGGGGGGACTTACTAGGGGGAATCACTGATCTTCTGTTCATACATTGTATGAACAGAAAATCAGCGTTTCCCCCGCTGACAGGAACGAGCGCTGTGTGTTTTCACACACAGCTCCCGTTCCCCGCTCTGTAACGAGCGATCGCGTGTGCCCGGCGGCGATCGCGCCCGCCGGGCACACGCACGGGACTCGGGGGCGAGCGGGGGGGCGCCGCCGGCCGGCGGCGCGCACGCGCCCCCTAGTGGCCGCGAAAGGCGCGACGTAGAGCTACGGGCTCTCGCGCACCCGTGCCGACCTGCCGCCGTATAACTGCGGTGGCTGGTCGGCAAGTGGTTAAAGAGCAGAGCTTAGTGAATGTGGTGAAATGTCACTTTGCAATCATGTGCAAGGAAGATGATTGGATGAGGAAAGTCAGCAGAGCTTCACCTCATTCACTTAAAAGAAAATGTCCTTGCAATGTGCACAGTATATTTGCCTTTAGTAAATGAACCCCAGTAAAATCTGATTGGCCCTACTGTTGCATGGGTGTATGTTTTTTTTTTTTTTTTCTGTGTCCCTCTCATATAAGTCTCTATGTTCATTTGAAAATAAACGTTCTATGATGGATACAGCCATAACCTAATGCTACTTCTGGGATCTCTCTATGCCCCACAATGTAACCTTGTCACTACTTGTGTAATGCCTTTTGCTTCAACAGAGCAAGAGATCATCTATATAATCAAACTTCCATCAGTTCTAATTGCACAATAATAGCCACTACTTCACACAAATTGCAGAAAAGCAGCACTATTTCTTATTAGGAATGGGTTATTATAGGTTATTAAACGCAATGGGAAGTGTGTCTATATTGATTTCTAAATGGCCATTATGTGTTCTTTTGCTCTGGGGCAAAATCATCCATCTGCCTGGTTTCTTTAAAATTATTCACACTGACACAAGAGAACATAGTGCTTAATAGAGCTAATTAATTGATTTACCATGTTCATGTGTTAGTAGCTTTTGGTATGTTTTTAAATACACGATTTGTGTGTTTATTAAGAATTACACTAGGTCATTTATTTTTTAGAGGCGTTTACTAGCCCTCCCGCAAACCTGTAACAACATCACACTATAGTAGAGGTGCCTCATGTTAATACGTTTTTATATTGGTTCGTGATTGCTTTTTTATGACAAGCTAACTTTACTTTTTTACATTCTGTACACTATTATATGTATACTATATTTATAAATTTCTCTACTGACAAGATACAAAATCAGGGATGTGCTTTAGGGATGCACCAATACCCTTTTCTTTTTTTTTTACGAGTACCGGTGCTTTATTTTCTTTTTAGTACTCGCCAATACTATGCATGGAGAAGGCTCCTGCGCTACCGGGCGTGGTGGTATAGGGGAACTGCTGCAAACTCCTGGTGTTCTGTCCTTGGCAGAAACAAAAGTAATGTGAAGAAAGGGAGGGGGTGGTGGAAATGGAAAAGGTGCAGAAAACTCACAAAGGTGAGTAACTGAACCAATGAACGTGGATGAATGGGTGTGTGAACAATGAGTGCAACTAAATATAAGATAAACCAATATGAACTACAGGTGTACCAAGCCAGTGAAAGGCATAAATGAATAAATGCAAAACAGATAAACGTAGAATTGAACCATCAATGCAAACAATGAAAAGAAACATAAATGGTTGAAGAACCAAAAAACACGTGAAGTGCAAAACTACAATAGAGTCAATATATATAAAAATATATATATATATATATATATATATTGAAAAAAAAATGAATAAAAGTCTCTAAAGGTGCTCCCCAAAAAACACAGAAATCCAAAGGTATAGTGCCAGGAAAGGAGACTGCAGTGAAACACCTCCTGTGGTCCCTAGCTGCTCACCTCCCGGCTATGGCACAGATAGCCAAATCAACTCCACAGTGGTAAATTCCAATGAAAACAGCAACGTTTCAAAGATGGCTGAAGGACTCAGCAGCAGATGGACATGGAAAAGACATTAACAAGATCATGGCACAGTATAGTGAGAGCACTAATGCCACATAATGGATTACACAGACATGCACTCACATAGAGGCTATGAATGGTGGGCCTATCTCCAATAGACAGCGAGTTCGTAAGTGGTCCTGGATGTTCTCCTAGCTGTTCCTCCTTTCCCGATGGACTGACACTCAAGCTGGGTGAAACCTCAGAGGATGCAGGTATACAGGAAAGAAAAGCTAACCATAGCACAGCACCGCAATGTAGGGTAAATTAATTGGATAAAATACAAGGTAAACTCACATTTAAATGGATGTCACCAGGCACATAAAAACCCAAACGAGCGGCGAGCTTGATTCCCTGCGTCAGGTGTGAAGGCTCTAGTGACACTACGCGTCTCGTCACACCACGTGACTAAAGAAGTGTAAAAATATTAGCGAACAAATCGAACAAAAAAAAGTTTTAATTATCTATAGTTTATGAAATAGATAAAAAAATCAGCAGGAAAATAATTAAATGGAAAAGAATGAGGAGTTAATTAAGACTGATAACAATAAATTAAGAGTTGATAAATGTTTGTTTTTTTGACAAGTTGCTTTAAACGGACTTCATCTGCAGATCAAAGTTCATCCCTTTTTGATCTGTAGATGTATAAACAAAAAACATTTTTTTTATCTATTTGTTTCAGCGGCTGAGCTGAATGTTGTTGATAAAACAATGCATGGTTGCTTTAACCACTTCCTTACTGGGCACATATACCCCTTCCTGACCGGGCACATATACCCCTTCCTGACCAGGTGAAATTACAGCTTGTGGCACTGCATCACTTTAACAGACAATTGTGCACTCACCCACAGTCCCACCCATTGCCTCCACATTCACTAACATTGATGGCCTTGATTCCAATTGCATGATTGTAATTGTAGTTTTTAATATCTATGCTGCACAGTGACAGGAAGTGACATTGATGTCCCCCTCACTTGACTCAAGCATGGCTTCAATGTCTAATGCACAGCGATGAAGTTTATGACATTTACTAGATACTTTACAAAGAAACTTGGTTGTTTTGAAGAAGGAAATATTCATGTTTGTAATGTGTCTATAGACGGGAAGTATGGATCCAAATTATTAACCTGCCCGGAGTTCAGCTTTAAGAACTACTTCTGATTGTGTTTTTTTTTTTTATGCTGTGCTTTACATCCTATCATCAGCAGTCAATAACAGGTTCACTCTTAGTAAATCATTATTATTACACCAAAATTATAGTCAGTTTTCCTCCTATTGCAGTATCGCATAATTATGCCGTGCAACCTGGCAGACAGAGATTTCTCCTGAATGTAAGTCTGGCACACTGCGGGTTAGAAAAGCTTGTGTAAGTTGGAAATTCTCTGATTATTTGTGAAGGAAGAGGGAAGGACAGGGCAGATGATGCAAGTATATCTAGTATTACAGCTCCTAATTACAAACAGGTGTCTGGCTCTTTATGTAACTTGTGAAAAGGAAAAACTATTAGTGAAATGAGCATTTTATAATTTGCTAGGTGTCTTGTGCCAATCAAAGTTTGGCTTGCATGAAGAGATATCCTGTGTGTGGTGTTTTTTTTTTTTGTGTGTATAAATGAGGCATTATTGCCATTTGTAGGCCATGTTTGTACATGCTAGTTAAAAGAATGATGGGTATAGAAAGCATTTTTTTAAGCTATTAAAGCACTGTTTAGTCCCAGGCTATGAATGTTAAGGGCTCATTCACACAGGCGTCAAAGTATACAGCATTTTGTTTTGTGCGCTTCTAAAAACAAAAAAAAGTAGGACACAGCTGCTCCTGGGGTAGTAATATTTGCAGATATTTACAAGTACACATATACATGCATGAAGTCATTTAGAAGAATTGTAGCCAACTAAACACTGTATGCATCTAAATGCAAGTTAGTTTTACGCAAAATCTTCTTGTATCTTTGCGTTCCATGCAGAAAATATGCATATACCGAGGTTAATGAGACCTAAAGCCCCCTTACCTAGCAACGCAATCTTCTCCAGAGCTGCAATTTTAGCACTTTACTTCAGCACTGGTGCTGCAATTTTAGCACTTTACTTAAGCGCTGGTGCTGTCATCTTCTACTGGTCGTCTTCTGGGTTTCTGGGAGTCTAATGCAGGCCATACGTTGGTCGAATTCTGAACAAATTTTGTTTAAAAAATTTAGACATTTCATGTGTGTTGTGATTTCATTGAATTCAAGCCTTCAATGTTGCTACAAAAATTTTCATGGCCGAGAATCTTTTTTTTTTCTATCTTGGAATCTTCTTCTTTTCTTTTTGTGAATTTTCTTGTACAAAATATTTGTCATACAAAGCGACAGTACAGGTTTACAATAGAGTATTATAGTATATAATATACAAAGAAAATCTGGGCCAGAGGCCCCTACCAGCATAAAGGAAGCAGGAGCCATGATCCCATGCAAAACTCAAATTAAAAAAAAAAAGTCCCTGGAACCAGACGGTCCAGAACTCGGGCCATGCCCGGCTGTCTGTAAACCTGTAAAATGAGTGTACAATACACGACAATAGAAGCTTCAGGTTAGCAACCTCTAGAAAAGAGTAGAAAGGGCTGACACAAAAGAGACTATAAAAGAGTGGAAAAAGAAAAAAATGGAGCAGAACTAGAAGAGGGGTAGAAGGTGAAGAGGGAGATAAAGAGGGGGGTAGGGGTCCACGGGGTGTGCGCAAGAGGAGCCTTGTATTGATGGTAATCCAAGGTTGCCAAACCCTAAGAAACTTGTCATGCGTATCAGAAAGGACAGCCGTTAGTTTCTCATTGACTGCCTCAAAGCTAAGTGTGGGGGTTTTCCATGCTCTCGCAATTGTCAACCTAGTTGCAGTAAAAAGATGTTGGGCTAGTTCCCATTCCGGATGCAGTAATTCAACAATAGGCTTACCAAGGAGAGCTACATAAGGGTCCCTTTTAATAATCTGAAATTACTGATCCACAGTCTGCACACCCGCAGGCATGACCACCAAATATGTGCCATGGTGCCCTCCTGGGAGCATCCCCTAAAACAAAGCGGAGAATAAGTTGGAATGAAGCGAGCCAATCTCGACGGTGTGGAGTACCACCTGTACAATACTTTATAAGCATTTTCCAAAATTAACACATTAAGTGAGGACTTGGACAAAGCTATTGTTTGTCATTGCCTGCCAGTCCTCGGGGTCCAACTGCTTCCCCAACTCTTTCTCCCATTGAAGATGGTAAGGCCTCAATGGGGGTCTCTTTGTGGATATCACAATCGAGTATATCAGCGATATCCGGCCTGGTGAATAAAGCCTGGCTCTACAAAGGCTCTCAAAGGGAGTCAAAGTATAAGGGGTGGGTTGGGATTTAATAAGACTCTGAAGAAAGTCGCAAAGTTGTAAATAGCTATAGTGCTCTTGCAAGGGGATACCATGAGAAAAGCGTAAAGCGTCAAATGTCAAAATCCTAGTAGTCGTTAACAGCGAGTGAATATCTCTGAACCCGTTCATGGTCCACGATGAGAATTGGGAGGGATTGTCACAACCTGGAGGAAATAAAGTGTAAAAATCGTAAAAGTGGGAGATGAGGAGAGATCAACCCTGCAGAATACATTACAGATTCCCATATTCGCAAGGAGTGGGCCAAACGGGGCCCTATAACCGCCGGGCGGTGCGCATGAGGGAGCCAAGGCAATGAGGCGATAGAAATAGGGTCGGTGTCAACCAGATCAAGCATAACCCAAAGCGGAACCTGATATGTCTCGTGAAGGTGTGAAAGTGGGGCTATATTAGCAGCTATATAATAGGCCTGTAAATTAGGGACCGAAAGACTGCCATTAATTAGTTTAGCAAACAAAACCTGTTTGCCAATTCGAGGGCAATCCCCAGATCAATTGCATAATCCTACGCTGGTGAATGCGGAGGATATGCGAGAGAACCAGAACAGGCAAGACACGAAAAAAAATATAGTAGTTTTGGGAGATAGTACATACGAATAGCTGTTATTTTGCCGAACCAAGACGGGGGCAAATGAGACCAAGACAACAGCATATCCGTTGGCCTTTTGAACAAGGGTGGAAAGTTAGCCTGGTACAATCCAAAGTACGTAGGGGTAATGTGGATTCCAAATAGGGCAGCGAGGAGACCCATTGGAAGGGGAACGCCGACTGTAAATCCCTCAACAATCCAGGAGAGAGATTAACCAATAATGCTTTACATTTGGAGGGGTTAAACCGAAGCCCTGAAAGGGAAGCAAAGGTATCCAAAAGGGATTGTAAATTTGTTAAGGAAATTCTAGGGGAGGTCAAAGTAAGAAGCATATCATCGGCAAATAGGGAAATTCTTTCTGGGAATTTTTTTTTTTACTCATGCGCATTTCATTTTTGATTATATTTCTCGCACAATTTTCCCATCATTAATTACAAAATCGTTGTTTTTCAAAAAATTTCCATCAAACCCAATCACTCAAATTTAATGGCTGCATGCAAATTGGCCTTTGCTGCGGTCCACTAATGGTGCCAAGTTCAAATGAAAATTCTTAGTTACAATTTTCAGAAGAAAATTATGAAATTCGATCCATGTATGGCCTGGCAAGAGTGAATGCGAACAGGAGTTGCTTTCTTCCAGCAGAGAAGCATTTAAAGTTTATACACTGCGCATGTTTGGCTCCTGGTATACTGTCATGCCGGGAGATTTGTTTATGTCAGAGTAGACATACAGAGCCTCCGCTATGATAGTCTTTGCCTGTCTGAGGTTCTGGTATAATGATGATTTATTCTGTGTTATCTGAGGTTAATTTTTATATATGCAATACTATTAACTGTTAGGCTGGATTCACACTTGCGTGGTGCAAATTCCAGCTCTCTTATCTCTGCAAAGAGTTAAGAGAGCTGTTCAGGAGATCATCTCCGTTTTTAGCTGCGAATTTGCAGACCTGAGAGAGGGGAGGGGGAGGGGGGGTGTAAGTATTGAGGCGAATGAGATAAATCCTGATGAGAAATGAACACATCTGCGAATTGGATGAGTGCCCATAGAAGATAATGGGCCTGAATTCGCACCTGAGCCGCACAGCAATGCCTAGAAAACACACATGTATTTTGGGCAATGCGCATTGCGAATGCATCTCGCATGTGAACCAGCCTCATTAAAATCATTGGCCCAGATTCAGGTACATCTGCGCATTATTGGACCGGCGTAGCGCACCGTCTTTACGTTAGACTTGCGCAATGTAGCCGCGTAATCACCCTATTCTCGTAGCTTTTGCGCAGAAAATTGCGCATGCGTAACGTTATTTCAGAGGCGTAAGGCAGAGTAATACAAATTGGGAAGGACATGGGCGGGTTACATTGAAATGAGCCGTGACCCCATGCAAATGAAGGGCGGGCCGGCCGGCTCGCGCATGCGTGCTTGAAGGAGACCTTGGTCAGCTCCGCTGTGCGCATGCTCACAACTCGGGAGCGGCGCAATCAGCGAAATTGGAAATGGACTAAGGACTATGCAGACAGCATAAATAGACAGACACAAACGCACTTGCATTGCAAAAGTACATTCCTTTGTCCCTTCCCATTTAACCAAATGCTTTTGTCCCGTTGTTCGTAGCGTTGTGTTTTGTATTTGTTAGATTAGTGTTCTGTG